>VZRL01002658.1:596860-919463 GCA_013397895.1 Origma solitaria | reverse complement strand
TTCCATCCCGGGAGCAAGGCCTTTCTCTCTCCTGCAAGGCCTTTGCAACTCTCAGTCTCTGGGACTCCCACTGGATTACAGCTTCCTGCAGGCATCCACCTGCTCCTCTGGCGTGGGCACCTCCCCACAGGCTGTGGGGGGTTCTCTGCATCCCCCTGGACTCCATGGGCTGCAGGGGGACCACCTGCTCCCCCATGGTCTTCACCATGGCCGGCAGAGGGTTTTCAGCTCCGGCACCTGGAGCACCTCCTCCCCCACCTTTTCCACTGACCTTGGTGCCTCCATGTTGTTTCCCTCACATATTTTTACCTCCTCCTCCTCCTTCCCTGGCTAAAAAGAAGTGCGTGCTCACATTGTTTTGATTTCTTCTTAAATATGTTTTCACAGAGGCGTAACTAACATGTCTAGTTGGCCCAGGTTTGGCCAGCAGCATGTCCAGCATTTTCAGAGCCATCAGACACTGGCTCTGCTGGACATGGTGGAAAATGTCCCGAATCTTTACTCAGGGCATGCAGGAGCCATCTTTGTACCCCACCCTGTTCACTGGCAAAAACTGCGCCATGCAAAACTACCACACTACTGGAATCTGGACTATTTAAAAATTAGATTTTTATTAGAACAGGATTTGGAAAATAGTTGGTTTTGCCATTTCTGCATTGAATATTGCAACAATGTAAATATAGTTGTCATTTCATATCTAAGTATTTAAAATTGAAGAGTTCAGGAGGAGGCAGTGAATTTTCAAGCATCTTAAAGTATGCAAATTATATCCTGGCCTTTCTGCACAATGAGGGGACTTATTCTGAAGCTCATTCAAAAGCAGTCTTTTAATCCCCTTTTTAATCAACTGAAATTAATGTGCTGTCCACTCTACGGTCTCAAATTTTCCCTCTCCTTAGTGTACTGTATCATGTTTTCCTTCTTCCTTATGCCCATTAAACCAGTATCTTATTTCCTTAAGTCCAAAATCTTAACTCTGCATTTTACTTCATGGCTGTCCTCAACAAATATATGTAAATGTAAGTAATAATTTCTGCCTGCATTTTCAATGTTGGCTGTTAACCAGCACTTTAAAAATTTCCTTCAGTGCAGTCATCATTAATAATAGAGCTTTTTCACATATATTTTGAAATATAAAGATGCACAGTTGCAAATAATGGTATTAAGAGGGCTTCTGTGACTAAAAGGTAACTCTTAATTTGAGTTAAGGTTTTGTAAGCTATAATTCCCATGAAAAATTTGTTGATGCAGTTCTTTAACATAGTATAAAGCTTGTATGTTATATTTCTCATACTCTGTAAAAATCTCATCTTGCAGATCACTGCTATAAATATCAGTTTGTTTTCTTGCAGATCTACAGTGCACAGTGCTGTACAGAGTATTTAAAAATGCCTAGGAATGATCTGTGCCTGTATTTATACTTATTTTCATGTGGGAGGAGTGAGTGATACCCCAGAGGGCTGTGCTGAATTCAGCGAGACCTGGACAGTCTGGGGAGTTGGGCAGAGGGAAAACTGATGCAGTTCAACAAAGGCAAGTGCAGGGTCCTGCACCTGGGGAGGAATAACTCCCTGCACCAGCACAGGCTGGGGCTGATCTGCTGGAAAGCAGCCTTGTGAAGAAAGATCTGGGGGTCCTGGTGGACAACAAGCTGTCCATGAGCCAGCAGTGTGGCCAAGAAGGCCAGTGGGATCCTGGGGTGCATTGGGAAGAGCATTGCCAGCAGGTCCAGGGAGATCCTGCCCCTCTCCTCAGCCCTGGTGAGGCACATCTGGAGTGCTGTGTCCAGTTCTGGTCTCCTCTGTACAAGGAAGATGAGCTACTGCAGAGGACCCAGGGGAGGGCTATGATGATTGGGGGCTGGAGCATCTCTCTTATGCAGAAAGACTGACACAGTTAGGTCTGTTTCGCCTGGAGAACAGATGACTGAAGGATTCTATCAATATTTACAGATGTCTTAAGGGTAGGTGTCAAGTAGATGGGGCCAGACTCTCTTGAGTGCCATTCAGTGGCAGCAACAGGACAAGGGGCAGTGGGCACAAACTGATTCAAAAGATGAGTATCACAACTGATACTCAAATGTTTCATCTGAGTATGAGGAAAAAATTCCTAAATATGAGGGTGACAGAACTCTGGAACAGGCTGCCAGAGAGGTTGTGGTTGAATATCTCCTCTTCTGGAGGTACTGAAAACCGGTCTGGAGGCGATGCTGTGTGCTCTGCTCTGGGTGAACCTGCTTTGGCAGGGGGGGGTTGGACTAGATCATCTCTAGTGGTTCCTTCCAACCCCAACCATTTTGTCATTCTGTGGTTCATACCATGGCATTTTATACCCATCATGAATAGCAGCTGAATCATTTTAAAATTTGAGAATTGTTCTAGCAGAAATTCAACATAGACAATTAATATTCACACATTACATCAGGATGACTTAAGAAAACTGTTGTATCTGAACAATATGAACTTCACAAAATCAGGCAAAAAGCATGTTGCCCAGTTGTATACTCCACTCTAGGAATTAATGCTAGCACAAAAATCTCACACTGAATGCATTGTTTTTATATGTGGGATTGCTTAAAGAGAAACGTCTTTAATGAAATCCATTAGAAGCCAAAAGGACTATCGAATCGGACCTTAGTGTAGCTATTAAATACAGTACTTATTTAAAATAAATGCTCTTGCTCTTCTGTCTGTACTTGAAAATGAGAAAATTTGCAGGAAAAAAGTTATCTTTTTATAACTATTTTTTATTATATGATGAATATTTATTGAGCTGAAATGAATATTAAACTAATAGTGAAGAACAGTGTAGAGCAATCTAGTAAAGTAGACAAGGTACAAACCAGGGTCAGGAAACACGAAGCAAATTTTGCCTCATTAAATGTAATTGCAATGATCTCAGTGACTTCAGTAAAACAGCATTTTATCATCGGGTTCTTTCTTTTTTACTTAGTTTCTGATGTGCTCTTTTTTCCAACAAGTCACTGGCTGATTCCCTACCTCCTCCTACCATTCCTTGCATATCATTTTACTTAGATGAAGACTGCTCTCTGTCTTCCTAAAACTGTGGTCAGATGTGTGGTTCTAGTTCAGCGCCAGTGCTGTTTTTAACCTTGTTTCTGAGAGCAACAGGAACATAAGGTGTAGGGGAGGCTGTATGAGGACACCTGCAACTCTTAAATTGCTGGGTCGTGCTTGAGTCTGTCCACCAAATTTCCACAGCTGTTATTACCCAAGATAAAGAAAAGTTAGTATATGTCCACCCAATATTACAGTCATACATCTGACTGCAGTGTTTCTGTTGCATATAGAATAGGAGGGCTGTGGTGTGTGGTTATTTTTCAAGGTAATGATAGCTGTAGCTTCTTGAGTGTTTGTCAACAGACACAATTTTCTCTTTCACCATCTAGCTCAACAGGACTCAGAGCATGAATTTTATATTTACTGCTCCTCCATAATTCTAATTATGCCACATAGAGTAATATGTGTGTAATTATTAAAAAGTGTTTTAATTATTGAAAAGCAATTTATATTATTCTTGAACTTCTTATGTTATTACTATAGATTCCAGATTAACATAGATCTATTTTCTTGAAATAATTTAGCATTTATATAACCCTTCAATTTTTCAGAGCATGTAATTACTGACATTTATTACATCCCACATCACAAATACATGACTAGTAGTTTCTAGCAGAAATTGATGAGTAATGTCAACCTGTATTATTACCCTGCAACAGAGATCTGAGTACTTGAAAAGAATTTTTAAAATGTGGGGATTATTTTGAATACACCTGTGGTGATGCATGAAAGAAATATGCTGTGCCATTAATGGAGTGGAAGCCACAGCACTGTGCTCTATCAAAAACAGCTAGAAAACATTTCTTTACCAATTTAGTGAATCAATGTAATGCTTCAAATATCCTTATTAATTCCCATAGGATTGGTGCTGTGTCTGTGAAAATGTATTGGTGCTCTGCGTATGAGAAGTTCGTTCTCTTCCCAAAACAGGGTGCCATTTAACAGTCTTCTTAAATTTTGTCAGGATTTATACTTAGTTAAGGTCAGCCACCTCTTCCAGCATTCCTTTTAGCATCATGGTCTCCACATAATGTGTATCCTGCGGACCTGTATGATGTAAAACTCTCAGTTATTCTTTAGGAGAAGGGCTTGTGCTGTCCATCTACAGCATGCTGCTGACTTCCCTCTTGTCCTGAATCCCTGCTCTGCAGAGGGTCTTCCTGTTGTCAAAGGTATATGATGTATGATCTTTCTGTATAAAGTAAGATACAGGTGGGGTCAGTGTCATTCCCTTATTTGCTTTGCATTTGGTTGCGATGGCATGTATTTCTGTATAGAGTCCAGTCCCACTTCAGATCCTTAATGAGTGAAAGGGCAGCTTTGAGGTGGCCTTGATGGAACGACAAAAGAGCAAGCTTACACCTACACTGTCTCTTACTGATCCACGTGCAGTAGAAATGATTTGCTTATGGGTGACATTAAAGCACCTTCATCCTAAACAGCATCCATGGACCCTGTTCTTGCAGAGACAGTGAGACACACAGTCAGGAACTGAAAGTCAGAGAGGTTTTGATGGCAGCTTGGTCTTAGGCTACTTTCCCAGCAATGAGGGAGTGCAGCCAGACTGTGAGGAACAGTATGGAATCACGTAGTTCTGGCAGAAGGGGTGTCACACAGAAACCTGCTCCCTCTCGTGACAGTAAAGACATAGCTGCATTGCACTGGGTTAGTATTTTCACAATATTTACCGAAGCAATTATGCTATAGCTTCGTATTTTAGTTTGAGCTGTAAAGTCTTATAAAACCAGAAATATCTCTTTGAACAGCTGTGTAGAGGGATATATTGTTTCATGCAGAGAAATGAAGCACAGAAGTGGTTTCTGTGCTAAGATTATGTTCTTTTGAAACTGGTAGATGGCAGTAGAGTATCTGCTTTGACATCTGTAGATTTACTGAGAGGACTTGGCTAGATTTTTGTACAAAAAATAAAAATCCTTTTCATATGTTCCATAGTCTTGAAAAAAATATCAGTTATCTGACTAACAAATATTTTCAGCTTTGCATTCTTAGAACAGTAACATATTAAGTTCAGAAATGAGTGATATGAGATTTTATTTTAATTCATTGACATAGAATTTCACAAAATATTTCTGAGTGTATTACTTTCCTCTTTTTCAAGTCATAATACTGTGTGTAAAATTTTATTTTGTTGCATAATTTGTAATGGATATTGCTTCTGAAATGAACACAAGATTTAGATGTAAGTTTGTGTTTATTTTATATTTTATTTGTGAAGTAGC
Source organism: Origma solitaria (assembly GCA_013397895.1). Lineage (NCBI taxonomy): Eukaryota > Metazoa > Chordata > Aves > Passeriformes > Acanthizidae > Origma > Origma solitaria. Next base: position 914,143 of record VZRL01002658.1, on the reverse strand, counting down.
AGTTTTTGCAGTAGCTGTGAATGACTGAAGGCAAGACTTTTTCCTCATCTTGTGGGAAAAGAACAGAAATAGACTTTGTGTTCCTAGAAATCTGTTTTGTCTAAGTTCCAGAGAAGGAAAAGTTAAAATCTTAGCATTTCCTCGTTTTTATTTTTTCCATGAATTTTAATTTTCAGATCAACTATGACTTTTTAGTAGTTCCACACGAAGCTACATGGGAACATTTCTTGTCTTTATAGCTTTCCATTCTGTTCATTGTCTCTCATAATTTCTCTAGATGCCTGTGTTTTTTACTCTAATGTGCTGATCAATATCATAGCAGCATATGTCCATGGACGCACCCAAAAGTATACAGTAGATAAAAAAGCTGAGATGCACAGCTAATTTAATAACTAGGTAAATAATACTGACATGCTTAGTTTGACCACCCACCTTGCTTAATGTACGCAATTTGTATTTTTCTGTGCTGACAACTCAGAAAAAAGCATGCAGTGCATGAATTTTCCACCAAGAATGGAGAAAATACTTGGTAGCAGTTGCTGTAGGCTGTTCATCAGTATTGAATGCACTGTTCACAAATAAGTGGCTCTATTGAATTTTTTATATAAATACTGCTGTGATTAGTTAACCTTACTTAAAAGAGACAGCTTCTACAAAGAATTGTGCTACTGAATAATCTTCTCACCCCTCTTTCAACAGACCATTATTGGTGGTTGCTTTTATATTTTTATTACCATTCTTTCTATGCCTCTCATATTTTTAATGAAGGTACTGTTTTCCTGCTTTATGGTAGATTTTTTCATTCTTCTTATTATTCAGAATGTTTAGATGTGTATTTGGTCTGGACTAGCACAATATAAAAGAGCTTTTACTGTATAGTGTATAAAAAGAATACATGGTTATAACAAAGGAGAGCATTCAAAGGTTAGGTGTTGTAAAAGTACTTTTATTTTGAGTACCCTGTATTATATATCTATGATTAAATTTTCCGTTTCCTTATTACTATAACTACATACATGGGTTAGAGTGCAAGGGATGTGATTCCATAGACCTAGAGATACACATCTGTACCTGGTCACTTCTGGCCTCTCTTTGTGGTCCTGGAAGCATCATGTTTAAGGCAAGCTTTATCTAGAGTAAGTATTCGAAGTTGATTATAGGTTGTCCTGATGGTATTGTATACAGTACAGTGAGAGCAACTGAATTCTTCTCAAGCTTTGTAGGTAGGTTTCCAGGAAATTCAATTAAAGTCCCCATTCTTTTTTCCACAGCATAGAGCCGTCTATCTGAGGTACCTATGAGAGGAACTTAGTTTTCCTATGTACTCAGTAAGAGAGCCTTCCAAATGGCAAATTAGCCCACTTAAGCTCTGTCTATCTATTGATTATGTGGGGAGGCTAAGGTGGTAATATTTTTAATTTGAGTAAGTTTTAAGTAAGCTTTAAGTGCTTAAGGATAGGTAGGTTGGATTCATACTTGTCTGATGTAAGTGACTTTGTACAGTGCCTTCTTTCAATGCAAGAGTTATTTTGTCTTCTTAAATACAGATTCCTAATCATATTCCCTTTCTCATCAAGGTCTCCTTCCTTCTGGGTACTTATCCAGTCTGTGTGTTCATTCCTGTCCTGTTGCTTTACAGGGCCATTTTTGGTTTCCGTATGGCCCCTAGAAATGTGCTCCTGATACTCCTTTTTCTTCTAAATCCTGTTTCCCTTCCAACTCTAAACTTGTTTCTCTTGCTTGGAGGTGAAAACAGTTATGTGAAGCAAATACAGACATACCACTATCCCTGGGACACTTCTGTGATACACCTGGTAGTTCTAATAGAGTAATATATCCCACTCATGGTTTTATTCAGGTCCTTTCCAATCTTAGACATTCTTTGTCCCAACCCATGCATTTGACTCTAGAACACTGACAGTTAAAACTTGATTTCTTTTACATTACTTTTAATTTAAGTATTTAACTTTTGATAATGATAGCTCAATATTTTTGAACTACTTTGAAATATACAAAGCAGAAACACATGCAGGCAAACTGAAGGAAAAAAAATGAAATAAAGGATAGTGTATTTCCGATTTAAATTATATTGACAAATTTTATAATTAGATAATTACAAACAGGCAGCTAACCCCATACCTTAGAGTTAGAAAAATAATTACTTGATCTTGCAGTCACTACTTCTCAAAATCATGTCTGCTCTATGGAGAGACATATTTATACCTCTAAAGGCGAATACCTTTAAAAACGAATACCTGAGTTAATCTTTTCAGTCCCCCATATTCACAAAGCAATCACATGAACATTTTTTAGCTTTATAGTATGCATTATATGCAAGTTTATATGAAGTACTACATTCTGAATTACCAGTTAAAGTGTATTTGATATAAATGTTTTATTGCTTAGCAAATGATGGCAGGCAACTATCCAAAAACAAATTAAAAGATGCAAAACTATAGCTAAAAGAATGATATCTGGAAGGCACAAATGTGTGTTTATTATCTGTATTGCTTGTCAGAACATTTGCATATGTGCAGAGTGAAAATGAAAAAGAATAGCAGGAATGATAAAGATACTATGATCAAAACATTCATCAGAGAAATTAATTTTTCGCTAAATTAAACAACAATCTTTTTTGATATACACAATAGCTGGGACACACAAAGGATTATGCAAGTTTAAAATTAAGTTATGACAGTGAGAGGATGAAATGTTATTTTACATAACAGAAGCTATAAAGAGCAGTGGCTCATATTTTCTTTTCCTTTTAGCTAACAGAATACTTGCCAGAAGCCATTTTAGGCCTTTGCATCCACTGCTGTTTTCAATCCCAGATAAGCTTTGTCTTTCCTCACTCAACCCTAACACAACTGAGCAAAGTCTTTATATCCCTGCTGGGTAGTCCATCCTTGTGCCCATCTTCTGTGGCAGACCTCATTGCAGACTAGAGCTTCCTCATGAGGGGCAGCAGAGGGGCAGGCACTGATCTCTTCTCTGTGGTGACAGTGACAGGACCCGAGGGAATGGCCTGAAGTTGTGTCAGGGGAGGTTTAGGTTGGATATTAGAAAAAGGTTTTTCACCCAGAGGGTGGTTGGGCACTGAACAGCTCCTCAGGGCAGTGGACACAGCACCAGCCTGACAGAGTTCAGAAAACATTTGGACAATGCTTGTGGGCACGTGGTGTGGCTCTTGGGGATGATGCTGTGGAAGGCCAGGAGTTGGCTTCAATGCTCCCTGTGGATCCTGTCCAACTCAGCACACGCTGTGATTTGAGGTCACTAGCGTTCTTTACATCCATGATGATCTTCTGCCATGATTGTTCTGACTTGCTTATCATGCTTTTCTCCTGTGCATCCACAAGAACTGGTTTTGTGCTTTGAGGATTTTTTTCTTGAGGATTGACCAGCTCTCTTGGCCCCACTTTGCCCTCCAAATGAGTTGCCAACTGCTTCCTGCTAGAAAGATCCCTGGCTAAGCTGAAACCTTCTTCCTAAGTTCTGAGGTTGTGAATCTACTATTACCCTTACAATCTTCTCTCAGGATTTTAAACCACAGTTTCATGGTCGGTGCTTGTTATAGAAGTTAAAATGATGGTTTGGTGTACTATTGTCTTGTAGTGCTTCATAGTGCCTATCAAAGCTGATAAATAAGAAGGTGCAGTTTGCTTCAGTGGAAGAAAATGAAAAACAAAAGAAAGTACTTTATCATTGCACTTCTTTCAAGACTAGAAAATAAGTCAAATTCCAGCAGAAACAACTTGACTTTATCCCTCATTCTGTGTTACAATTAAACAGTCCAGTCCTTCTGAATGGTTAATACATTTTTACTATTGAGCTTAATCCTTTATTGTCAAGCAAAAGAGCAGAAAATTAATAAGTTGTTCTCTAACATACCTTGCAAAAAATGCACTGTGAAAAATAACTAAGATTTAGCTAAAATGCCTCAAAAACACCATGGGGTTTATATGCAGTTTAAGGGACAAACTGCAAGATCACTGAAGAATTTTAATTTCAGTGTTCTTTCTTTCAAATGTATGCATTTATTTTATCAGTTGATTTGTGAACTTGCCAGGGTTGCTAACTATAAAACACAGTTGGACCTAATGGACTAGAAGCTCACCTTCTTTCTGGAAGGTTTGCAGTTATTAATTTAATTTCTTGCTTTCTTTCTTTAATAAGTATGCATTTAAATAGTTTGAGGTAGCATGAATATCTAGATAAGAGATCCTGGTCAGATCAGAATGAATTGCCTGTAATTATCTTGAGTTTTGATGCCTGATAGTTACTGTATGTATTTAGTAACATATTTTTAATTACAGATGGAGCCTAGTTAAAGGCAGAGCTTGAGTTTTGTCTCTAAATTTTGTGGAAAAGAGGCTTTTTAATTAATTATACACCTCATTAGTTTTTAAATTATAATTGAATAAAGACAATTACTGTGATAAGAAAAATATGTAGGGGTTTTTTGTGGCTTAAAATGAATGAGGTTCAAGTATGTTTTGTACTTGAATATGGTTATTGTTTGTGTTTTGGTCAGATCATGATCAGTAATTAAGTATGCGGGAAAGGACAGTTCATAGATAAATTGAAGAGCATTTGTTATTGTATCACATTTTTGTGCTAAAAGAAGTTTGTTTATCCTTCTTCAAGAGTGCATTTGTTTTCTCATCACTCAGGTAATTTCACAGCTTCGGATCCTGAGTAGGTCAGTAACTGCTGGCTGCAAATTTGACAGAGAAATATGGTCTACAGAACTTTCTCCGGTTCTCAACCTATGGAAGAAACTTAATCAGGTAGGAACATGCTTAATTTGAAAAGACAACTTTCTTTCGTGGTAATAACGTTTAAAATGTAGTCTAAGGACTTACCCTGAGTATTGAAACATAAGAAGAGAAACAGTACATTAAATGCATTTGAGGTGGGAAGTACAATGTTAGGTGTACATAATTAGCTATGAAGTCTGTATGTGGTATAACAGGCTATCACTTTTTTCCTCCATATGGAGGTGAGACCGTGTAGTAGGCGTAAAAGTTAGAGGCAGACGAGGCAAAGGGCTAGCGGGAGGGAGTTCCCCTCCTATCTCCCCTTTATTAAGGGTAAGGGGTTTAGGGTCGAGGTGTTCGGGAGGGGGAGAGGGAGGAGAGGAACAGCCATTACAGAACTTCTCTCACCGGCTTATAAAGGGGGTAGGTTAACCAATAAGGAAAGAGGGAAAGGGTGGGGATAAGCATACAGAACCAATAACTACAAACAAGGGTGGAGTACAATTCAAAGTAACCAATAATATACATAACAGAACAGAACTTGCTGGAAGAGAGGGCGGAGTCAGAGCCCTGGGTACACCTTTCCCTACAGTTCAGGGGTGGACCCAGAGACTCATACCCCAGAGGTCCGCCCAGGCAGTTCTCCTCCTCCCGAGGAGGTGTCCTCGGCCTGGGGGGCGGAGGCAACTTGGGGGCTGACCCGCCACAAGACCGCACTCAAAACATGAAACTAAGATCCTTTATGTGTTTCCAAGAAAAATACTAATGTACTTCGGATTTCAATTTAGTCTCTGCATTTCTCTAATATTCACAAGGCAATGTTTAATGATTTTAAATATAATGAAGTTTTTCCTGTATAGTGTTGAAATATGGTATAAGCTGTAAACTGAAGTTCATTAAAATCCCTCCTGCAGTATCCAGTATCATTCCCTTTATGTTCCTTTGTTGATCTAGCAGGTGGTGGTTTTTATATATGGTGTAATGCTTGGTTTCCAACCATTGAATTGTTATTGCAGATGCCCATTTAGCTGTGATGTGTGTGAATGCAGACACTACACATACTTGGGAAGGATGTCTCCCACCTCATGCTAGGTGCCCACCTAGACATTTGGCTATTATTTTCTCTCCTCAGTGATCAAGTAATAGATCAGAGATGTTGTGTCCTAAAACTATGTCTTTTACACAGCAACACTGTAACAGGAAAAATCTTTCCCTTCCTAAAATAGCCACATACAAAGAAGTGTCATGATGCACACATTAAAATTTGCCATTACATTTTGAAATATCTCATTCTCATCTAATCCATGCAAAGTGTATAATAAGTCATGTTTGTGTGTCAAAATAGTCTTCTGAAGTTACTAAGTAACTTCATGTTGAAATCTGTGACCTCTGAACATGGGCTGCTGTTAACCAGGTCTTTGATCCTGTAAGGAAAGTATGTTTCAGTTCACACATTCCATTATCTCTTACTGACTAGAGTTAAACATACCTAAAGGCCGGTAAATCTCCTTTGCAAGAGCTCAGGTGGAACTATTACATAAACATAGACATGCAATCAGAAAAATAGAGATTTTGGTTGTAGTGTTTGGAAGATGGATAAATGAGGCCAGTTTTAAACTGTAAAACAAATTTACACTACATTAATACTCATTAACAGCGCATGTTGCTAATGGCTAGTTCTTTATAATTGTTAATCATTAACACTGCAAATTTGAAGTTCCAAAGTTGAATATCCTTTAAAACTCGGATCCTAAATTAGCTGTGAGTATGCAGTACCATGAAGCTGAGGCCACAGCTGGTACTGGTGGCTGAGGTTCTTGATAGCCACCTACATGGAGGTAATCAAGACTGCCTGAGCGCTCTTTGACAAGGAAAGCTGGACCTGTTTAAGGCCTCTTCTTTCACCCCTACCATTGCCTTCAAATCTCAGATTTCCTTTCATATGACTTTTTAACCTTTTACCTCAGTTCCTGACCTACAGGTTGGGTGATACTTAGGTGGGGTAATTTTTCAGGTACCTTTATTGTGTCAATTGGCTGTTTTTCTTTGCTGCATAATTGCCTCTTGTCTAAAAGCAAAAGTAGCCGTGCCAGTTCTTAATTGTGCCCTTTCTCAATGGCCATTACGTGACCATGTGGTTGTTGTTCATAGTTCTCAGGCCTCTCTTTTCAAACTGTGCCCATACTTTCAAGACTTTTGCTATTATTCCATGCTATCCCAAGCTTCACATTATAAAAGGAGACACCTGGCAATGAATTCCATTTGGCACTGCAAGCTCTCTTAACAAGTTGATAACAGGTTTAGAAGGCCAGTACTGGAGCCTTGCACAGTAAGCATAAGACCTAGTTAACATGACCTGCTCCTAGCTAGAACAACTGAACTTTTTACAGAATCACCAGGTACAAAAATGTTGTGTATTGTTTGCAAGGCTCCTCCCCTGTGAAAACAGTCTGAGAGAGTTGGAGTTGTTTGCTGGGACAAGAGAAGGCATTGGGGAGACCTTATTGTGACCTTCAGTAAGAGAGCTGGAGAGGGGTGTTTTACAAGGGCATGTAGGGATGGGGCAGAGGGGAATGACTTCAAACTGAAAGAGGGTAGATCTAGATTAGATATTAGGAAGAAATTCTTTCCTGAGAGGGAGGTGAGATTCTGGCGCAGATTTCCCAGAGAATGAGTGAGTAATCCACCCCTGAAATATTCAAACCCAGGTTAAAGGGGGCTTTGAGCAACCTGGTCGATGAAAGGTCTCCCTGCCTGTCCAGGAGGATTGGAACTAGATGATATGTAAGGTCCCTTTCAACCCAAACCATTCAGTGATTCTGTATTTTATTGAAGTTTCTTTGATTTTCTTAAGTTTTTATGCTATTAGCAGATAATGAAACTAATCTTTTGAATATGCCCTTTAGAATAGGATGGCTTCTGACCTTTTATAGGGGCTTTTTTGTGTGGGACATTTTATTGAGTGTTTCAAAAAATTTAAATTATAATATTCTTTATCAAAATTAGTTTTCGTAGTCTGTTCAACCAGTAATTGCTTTAAGCTTTGAAAAGGCCTAGACATTTTAATATTTCACAGACATTGCATACAGTTCTACATTCTCATTCTAGATTGATAGCTCAATGAAGGCGTCATCTTTGTTTGCAGAATTTTTAAAGACCTGGAAATTGAAATAAAGAAAGCAGTTGAATTGCTGCTTAAGTTAGCAATCATAAATTATTTTATTTATGCATGAATGGGCAGAGAATATGAAACTAAAACAGTTTCCCAGATATGAAGAAGTAAAATTAAAAAAATTATTCCTGAAGTCTGTAAAAGAGAATTTTAATTCAGAGGCAAAAAGACATTCAGAAGTTTGTTAATATGTAGACAAAGATCAAGTATGTTTTAAAGATTTTTATTCCCGTGTTGAGTATGTAAGTCAAGGATTAATTAAAAAAGGATTATCTTACAAATACCTTGAAAATAGTTGTTGTATATCTGTGTACTGATAATTCTGAAGTACAACAAAATTTACCACTTGACTATGGTATGTCCTGTGGAATTCAGACTGCAGTGATTGATCTTAGTCTCGTAGTGTGGATGTGTTTTTATCTTTGCCCTCTTAATGAAACTCCCAAGCCAACTAAACCTGATTCGCACAGAAGCACCAGGAGGAAGCGGTAAGGAAAAGTAGTGAGCAATTCCCTGCAGCTGGGAGAAGGATGCTCCCGTTTTCTGACCTCATCTGTTGTTTAGAGAGTTTTGCTGCCTTCCAGGGGCTCAGCTCTGGGACATTGTGGAAAGACTGCTGAGGCTTGTCAGGCCCTCAGACTATGACACCTTTTCTACATAGAGCTCAGTGAACTGCCAGGGGTAATGTAGAGCGTATGAAGCTCCAAGAGGTCAAGGTCTTGGTTGGAGACTGGATAAAGGTGGGTAACCTGCTGTAGCTTTGAGCACCTGACAGTCTCCAGAGGTTCCCTTCAACCTTGCCTGTTTTGAGGTTCTGTCAATAGGAGTCATTTTTGTTCGGTTTTCAGAGCTATCACAGTCTTTGTCTTTGCTGTCTTTCCAAACAGCAAAAATGGCAGATACACATTGGAAATTTTAGCTTTTTTCATTTTAGACATTTTGAAATTGGAAATAATTCTTATACATTAATGTGGTAGTGAGGACTTACATGTTGTTACTTTTTCTGAAATATTTCTGGAAATTTGCAGGGCTTCATTTTTCCTCTCAGGCCATACGTGTTGCAAACCCTATTAAATGTTACTACCAAATATTCAGATATCCTGAAATTGTTGAGCAGGGAAGTTTATTATTCTTCATCTATCTGTAACAATAGGGTCATGGAAGCTGCCTCTCCTTCGTCCACTGTTTATTAGTCCAGCCAGAATTCGGAAACTTTTCATTGAATTTTACTTTAAATGAAATACATACTTAAAATGTGCTTCAAATCGGTACCCCTGTGTTGAAATTACACAAGCAAACTTCCCTCTTTATTTTTCCATTCTGAACTAATACACGTCTTGACATTTTCACCTGTATTAGCCTCATTTGAAAACATACATTTTACTTCTTGCCATTTGAAAACACCCTTGTAATGAATTCTGTCCCAAAACTGCTTTTACAGTGTTTTGCAGCACGATTTGATAACAACTTAACACTTAGCAAATTAATTAAACTCTCATGAACCTGCCATTTAGTTGGAAGAAAACACATTCTCATATGCTCAGTATTAGTTTGCATGAAAGACTTGTTGCTCTGTAAAATAAAGTCTTCACTGAATAAGCTGCCAAATGTCACACGAATTAAAAAATTCCTTCCTTAATGTGGAAAGATGGCCTTCTACAGACTCTTGGCAAGGGCTAGGCCTTCAAGTTAATCAGAGTTAATTCATCCAGTCTCTGTCCTGGTGTCTGCTGTCTTCCCTCACAGCCTTCTGCCCTGACAGAGTGTGGATTAGGATGTGTAAAAGCATTTATTGTCACACAACTGGATCAGTTGGAAGTCACTGTCCTGTGGAACTTGGGCACTGCCCATCGTATAATAGTCATCAGAGATGCACAAAAGTGTGAGGACACTGTGGGAGTGCATAAGTGTTTCATCATGTCCAAATGGCTCTCTCTCCTGAGAAGAGAGAGAGAGAGAGAGGAATCAGTGCTATATTTTTGTTGTAAGGTGTTTGCATTTTCTGCCTTGTATCAGAAAAACCCTTTGTCAGCTCCATGGAAGTTAGAAGGCCCACTCATAATAATTTCATCAGGAGCTCCTTCAAAATTGTTAGCTGGATGTATGTTCATAAATTATCATGTGTTCTGTGTCTTTTGTTATGTCTGTACATTTTAACTTACTATTTTCATAACGTTGAGTAATGCTGCAAGAAAATTGTAGAAGTACTTTTGAAAATTAATGAGTTGTTGGTCTTTTATCTAAACCATTATAGAATCATAGAATCACAGAATATCTTGAATTGGTATGGAGCTACTAGGCTCATTGAAGTCCAACTCCTGGCACTGTACAGGACAGCCCCAGGAGCACACCATGTGTCTGGTACCTCATTAGCTTCCTCAGCTTTAAAAAAAGAACAGGTGTTGTCCATGAAGGAAAATCAGTGACACAGAAATATAGGGTCATTCTTTATTTTATTTTCAACAATAAAAAGCATGTAAAAAAGAGTGAGAGACTAATGTATAAAAGAATTGGCAGAGAGACTTGAAGGAGGAGGCAAAATAGGTACATAAAAAGGGCAGTGGAGATTTCCAAAACCCATCACCACCACCACTACCACCAAAACAGAGTTTTGAATCAAATGCAGAACTAGTAGCAATATATGAGTTTATTTTCATTATATTTGTTGTATTTCTGAGGGGGCAGTTTTCAGAACATACTGGAGTTTGCAAAAGCGTCAGTTTAAGAAGGTAACAAAGTAAAGCTCTGGGCCAGCGTAGGTGAGACTATATGAAGTCTTATATTGTACTAAGTTAGCAACACATACAGAACTGAAAGAGGGTAAATTATCAAAGTCTCAAAATACACCTGATTAATATAGGTAGCATAATATAGTATTTAATATTAAAGATGAGAATCTGTCTTTGGTTTTTGTGATTAGGAAAAGCACTCAGTACTTCAGCAGTACTTCAGTTCTTTGTCTTAATTCCCAAGCAAGCCATGAGCATACACATATTTTAAAAGCTGATGTGAGTTATATACATAATGGATTTTAAGGGAATGTAATAAGACATTAAATGTATAAGGTGATATTGGTAGTTGTGTTTAATTTCCATATGAAAATGACAGATGGGTTGTTTTAACAAATTCTCAGGGGAAAGCATTAGAAAGAGTGATGAAATAAATATGCAATTCATAGGAGATTGTTATGTAAAGGACAGTATTGAGAAACTTAGAGGACTTCTCTTTCAGTAAGCTTTTGTGAACTATGAGAGTGTCAGAGATTGAGCAAAGCCTCCAAGTTGCAATATCTTGGGTTTTTCTTTATTTTGTGCAATTAAATACCTCAACAAGAAATTATCAACTAATTCATGCTAGTTTTATATTATAATTTACATATACCCAGCAAACTATCATCTCAGAAAAACTGAAGTGAAACTGGTACTGTGATTTTAGAATGCATGCAAAGAAAAAAATGCAAAACATAAGAGTTGTAGATACTGTATACTTCTTAACACTTTGATCAGTAACTTTGTTGTATACCTTTAACAATGGGGGAAAGGAGACTTTATCCTTCATTTTTCTGTTGGTCAGTCATAAGCCAGAGTATTGCTCATTCATTTAGCTTCTCTCATATTTTAGCTTGGTAGCTGAGTGCAGTATGAGCTTGAAATTAAAAATGTAAATGTTCTGACAAATGTATAGTGCCTGGGAAAGATTATAGAGGTAAATACCCTGTGTGTTCTGGAAAGCAATATGCCATGTGACAATTCAGAAATTTGTTTAACCTGAAAAATAGTCAAAACTACTTGTTATTTTAAGATTACATATTTCGGAGAAAGTAAAATCTGATTTTACCTCTACTAAATTACTAGAACTTGAAACAGCAAGACATTTTTTCCTATAGGCTAGGGCTTACTTTCTGCATTTGTGTCTTACAGAATTTTCCAATGAATTTTTTAATTCTCTCACTGGTATGCATTGCAACATCTTGTCACATATCAGTTTCTGAACCCATGCTAAAATGTGAAATAAGCTGCATATGAATCAAGATTTGCAAAATTACACCATATCTTGAAATTATTGCATAAATTTGGATTTTCAGTGGCTTTAATGGAAGGGAAGGAAGTCGTAAAAATGTCAATGTGAGAGCAACAGTACCTCTGAGAGTCTGAATTACTCAAGATTTCCCATAAAATTGTATTTATTTTGTGTTTATTCTATTTAATTTGATTCCATGTTGAACTAGTCTCATGAAGGAAGAGCTGTATCTGGCAGCATAGTTTGCAGTACCCAGTAAAATTTTGTGCTGAGTATACCACTGCTTTTTATATTAACACAAATGCTAAAAGCAGTGATTCAGGTTAAGTGAAGATTTTTCAGCAATTCAAGTACTTTTGAAGTAACTGGGTAGATAGACTTGTCTCAGAAGAGTGATGCCTTTATTGAACATGTCACACACAGTACTGGAATTATCACTACACTTTTAATGCAGTGTCAGAAAAGAGATGCTATTGCTACTGCTTCAAAGCTAACGAGGTCATATGAGGTATTCTGAATTAAACAAATAATATGTTGTATAACATCATAGTTCGCCTGAGTTTATTAACTGGACACCACATGTTCTTTCCTAGAATTCTAACCTGATCCATCAGAAGGTGTCTCCTCCTGCAGAACAACAAGGATCTCCAGTCTTATCATTCATTACTCTGGAACAATTCAATGCCATTCGCCTTGTGCAGAGTGTCCATCAGTCACTTGCTTCTTTAAGTAAAGTCATCAGAGGTACCTCACTACTGAGTTCTGAAGTACAAAGTCTAGCAAGTGCTCTCTTAAACCAGAAGGTAAATCATTTTGTAATGAATATACATTATAATAATAAGCATTATAAAAACCCAAGGAAACAGAACTAATTCTAAACAGAGATGTATGTTCATGTTACCATTCGTTCAAAGTTATTTTATTGATAAAGATTGTAAAATGGAGTTCTTTTAATGATAGAAACTCTAAAACAGAATCAGTTTTTTCTGGAAAATTTTTCGGAAGTATTTGCAGAAGCTTCTGAATATATTATTCTTTTATAAAGTTTTCTCTTAAAGATAAATCCAATAAGGTTAGAAGTTGTGGAATACTATTTTGATTTCAAATACCACGTCATGCTAGATAAGTCAAATATATTAGCCAGTAGAATATGTAAATCTGTCCCTTTATTAGTTTTTACATTTTCTTAAAATATAAGTTGTATGAACAATTCTCTTTACATTTATTCAGTATGAAGTTTTGCCATACCACACCAGACAAGCTGCATATATCATTCTATCCTATCATCTCATCCTATATTCTTGATATACAAGAAAAGCAGTCAAAATTTGTACATGTACTTTCTCCATGTGTTTTGGCATCAAATGGGGCATGTTTGTAAACTGGTACAATTAGTGACAGCAAGTTTACATGCTGTATCATTAATAGCTAGATAATTGGATTACAAAGATAGTCAGACATTGATGTGACATGAAACTGGTTTTGTTTCACCTCTAGCAACTGATAAATTCTGTCAATGCTAATGCATAGATATTGAGATTGCTTCTGCAATGTATGATAATTCCTATTAACATCCTGTTTATCTTCATGTGAAAAACAAGTGCTGTTAAAAATATTGTTATGCATTTATTGATCTATCAAATTTCTAATCAAAACAATAATTGAATTTGTTGTCTTTTTAGTTTCACAGGACAGCATTTGTTAGCAAAATTGCTGTACAACTAGAATAAATTAACGTTTTCATGTTAGCAATTTCATTGCCTTTTCTAACACGCTTTGACCATGTGGTAAAAACTGGTACTAAGTACAAGTCATAGTGAATGGAAATGATACATGCAATGGCCATTCTTTAGTTCTTACACTTACATTTCTTGTTACCGAGCAAGAGAGCAAGGCTTGCTCATGTGCTTAAGCTGCACACTTAAACTGGAATCAGCAAGAGCTATGGAGCTGATCACTGCTGCAAAAAGTTTCTGAAAAATTCTATGCATTTTAACCTCTCAGAAGCATCAGTTCAGTGCTTCCTGATACACTGACCAGTGCTTCTGTCATTTCTTCTGCTTTCTTACCCACTTTCCTTGACATGGATCACTTCATTCGATTGTGACCACATAGTAATTTTTTAGCAGTCTTCCAGAGGGGCTAATGCCACGTTCTTGGCATGGTAGCTAAACCTCAAGACAGCTAAATTCACTATATTTATCATCCTAAAGTGATTTGCTTCATGTGTTTTCTATACACTCTTCTTGTTTAGTGTTTTCATGTGTTATGTAGCAAAGGACTATTTTTAAAAACCTGTATTTTAAACCCAAAAAGACTTCAGTTCTTTTAAGATTATAGCACCTGAAGAAACTGCTGGATTACTAATAGAAATGTGAAATTCAATAAATGTATGACTTAAAAGATTTCAGCAATGTGCTGTATTTGTGTAAAATTGGTATTTTAGCCCCATACTAGCCATTGTGAAGAAAATTACCCACCCCAGCCAAAACAAGCCTAAATACATCTGAGATACCCTTACATAATAACAATTAGCTAACCTATTTCTTTAGACTTAAAGTAGAGTGATATATTAGCAACATTAGGCAAATGCCTTGTAAGTGATAGATGGATGAGCTGCCTGTAAATGCATATCTACTAAAAGAGTCTGCAAAAATGCAAGGTTTCAAATAAAAAATAAGTTTCAAAAAATCATAATTAGGAGAAAACAACATGCAGATAACTGTGCTTTATTAATTGTCTTGTATGTGTTCTAGTTTATTCTATTAATTTTTAATTAGTATCCTTGAATCTAGTTATGTTCTGCTTTTTATCTATAAAAGGTAAGCATGGAGTATTTACTTTGAAAGATAGCTTTTTTTACAAGCTTCTGTGATCAGATTTTGAATATCTGATCAGTACATATGCTAGTAGAATGTGAATGTCCTGGAAAATGCAACTGTAAATATTAAACAGTATAAACTGTTTATTCTGCTCAGAATAAATATTCTTCAGTATTGTGCAATATTCTACAGGTACTCATTTACATCAATTCTTTCTCATAACTAGGAGAATCCTGCAATCGCTTTCAGTGTGCTTTAGATTCCTGCAGAGTAGGTAAAATTAATGTTCCTATCCTTACTTTTTAAGGAGGAAATTTAACAGATGCCCTTTTAAGCCTTTCTTTTTGAAGGCAATGAGAAATTTGTATGAGGAAGTCTTGCAGGGTTTTTTTCTCAGGTGTTGCACTACAGTGACTGTAAGGTGATGAGAAGATAATCATGCAGAGGAATTGTACCAGAACCTCTTCGCCACAGAGCCACACAACTGTGTGTCCAAATCTGAGGAGGCTGCAGCAAAGGAGTGGGAAACCGTGGCTGCAGTTGAAAGATGACATTGTGACTCTCCAAAGAAATAATTGTCTTAGGCCTTTTGGAAGTGTTATTGGAACCAGCTGCAGTTTCCTTATTGAATAGCAGAGTTCTTTCAAGTTCTCCATCAGCACTGTGTCTGGGCCACACAAAGAGTTAGCAGGAATATGATGTTGCTGCTTGTGTTTGTATGCTCTTGATCATTATATTACTTGTATTACCTTTTTTCTTTATAGGTATATTTGGTCTCCAGATTATTTATTTTCATTCAAGTTGCTGGCTTAAAATACTTTCATTCAAGTTGCTAGCTTAAATGTAACAACGATGGATTTGAAATGGATACTTTCAGTAATATATTTTTATTTCAGTGTCCTGTCACATGGCAAAGCAAGTGGGAAGGTCCAGAAGATCCTTTGCAATATCTCAGAAGTCTTGTAGCTCGAGCACTTGCTATAAAGGTAATTTTAAAGAGTCATTTATCTCAGTATGCTGTTGTTCAGTGACACAGTATATTATGTAAATTCCACTACAGTAGACCTTTACAAACACAGGTCCCAAAGAGTTTTAGATGTGTGAAAAGGTATGTAAAAATATAAAGATCAAGGAGTAATATGATAATATTGTTAGTTACTTCACAATAGGTTTGCATCTTAGATTTTAGGCAGTCTTTATGGTGAACTGTGGGGAAAAAAGACTTTTTTTACCCAGATGAAATTTTACATCTAAGTCAAGACACACTCTTTAATCTGGTAGAGAGATGCCTGTCAAGACATAAGTGAAGCATTTCTAATAAAGGTAATGTAGAGTTTCACAGGTGACTAGTCTTTGAAGTAAATAATGAAAACATCTGCATTCTCGAGGTTTACAAAGGGTTATAGTAGAAGGTGCAGAGTCTTCCGACAGCTCTGTCAATGCACAGTCTGACAGTAAAAAGGGTAATTTTTAGTTAAGGTAAATCGATATTTACTCTGATTGACAGAAGCAGTATATTTAAGATAATACACAGTCTAATAAAAGTAATTTATCTAAATTAATTAGTATTTAAGGAAACAGATTCCTTATGTATGTTGGATGCATAGAGAGAAAACTGTGATAACATGCAAAAGAGGGAGACTACTTTAGGAAGGACAGATCTTTGTTGCCTCCAGGCAATAAATAGAAAGCTGTGGTTTTGATGTTGATTAACACATCTTGTCCAATGGGATACCAAGATTTCCATCAGCATTCCTGTTGACTGTCAGATTCAGAAGAAAGATTTGAGGGGCATGTCACTCCTGGGCATTAGTTTTTTTCTAAAGAAATTGTCAAATAAATGTCTCCAAAGTATTAATAAGATTCTTATGAAAACAATTTCTTTTGGCTAATGCTTGTTTTTTCTTTACCCTTTCTTTCAAAAAAGGCTTAAAGTATAAACAAGAAAAAATATAAATATATCTATAACAAATGATAGTGCATGTTCAAATGTTATTTGGTCATATAACTGGAGTTGAACTTAGTCCACTCTGTCTTTTCACTGACTGTTAAAGTCTTTAGTATTAAAAAAGCATCATGTGTGGCTGAGTCAGCGTGTTCATAAGCTTCAAAAGTACATTACTGCAGTTCCTGCTTTCACTTGGTTGTGACCAAACTGCATGCAATTTTCCTTACTTGTATGAATTCTTTTTAATGGAAGTCTGAGATTAGAGTTCAAGCTTCTGTGTGGAGTGCACCCCCCATACAAAGTGATAATACGAAGGCAACAGGATTAAATTACTCTTAATAGTAACAGATGATTTTCAACCACACATATTCCAGAAGTTTTTATTTCCATATATTACTCCAGTCAGCTATTGACAAATGTGCTGCATCATATTTGCTGCATTACCATGATAGTAATCTTTCTTTTTCATTGCTCAAACTGCTGACAAAATGGTACATTTGGATTAGTCATTTTTATGAAAGTTATTATGAAGGAATCATGTACAGTTTTTAACTGTTATTTATTGCAAGAGAGAGAAAAATTATTAAGGCAGAGCTTTACAGTAGATATTTAACTGTGTCCATAAGCAGCAAATGATGTTAATTTTTTTATTAGTGATAACAGTCATTGGTTGTCTCATTTTATTTCTTTAAAGTCAGATATGTAATATAGTTGTGTTTGGAGCAATTCTTAATAATACAGTATCAGTCTGCTTTGCATCTCAAGCTTCTAGTCAAATTCTGAAGTACAATTTTTTGGTGTATATTACTAGAAAAATGTTGATTATTTCTAATTATGCATTTCAGTTGAATCATCTTTTTCCTTAAATGTAATTCCAAATCATGATTGTGCCCGTTACACCTTTCCAATTAGTCTTGATTATTTTTAATTAACTTTTCTTTTTTCTGACTTTTCATTATTGATTTTATAAATGTAATTAATCATTAGTTAATTCTAGGTTTAGTATTCAGAAATTCAATAAAGGCTTTAATAAAGATATTTCATAACTCTGAAAATTATCTTCAGATTTATATGTCAATAAATGCCATATTTTGGATTAGTTTAATTTTATATGACCAACTTTATAAGCTTTTATTTTGTATTTACTCTTACCTCCCTCTGTTTCATTGACTATAAGATATTGACTTTACTGTTTGAGACAGGTTTAATTTAGGTGTTTTTTAAGAGGAAATAGGAGACGTTGAAAGATCAAAGTTGTACTGAAGGATTACATTTACTAAGGATGCAATAAGTCTCTACCTAGGTTATTAGTTAAAGGCTGCCTTGTCAAGAGGTTTGCTGCCAGTGCAGAAAATAATAAAAGCAGCTGCAACAAGAATTTAATGGGGATGGGGAGGAACAAAAAATATAGGCCAGATGGTAAAATATTTATAGTAGAATTTATAGAAGTGTAAAGATGTTCTGAGAGCATTACACAATAACAGGCAGAAAAACAACAGGTGTTGCATTTTTCAGGTCTGAATTCACTCAGCAAAAAGCAAAATTTAAAAAAAAAAAAAGGAAAACGGCCTGTTGAAAGTGTGAAGAAATTTGTATATGCAAAATGCAGTAGAGACAGGTATTGCTGTGTACTATGTTGTGATGATAGACCCGATGTAAATAGGTGATTTCTTCCCAGGTAGGAGTTCTGCTATATGTATGGTAGCTTTTGCTTTAAATTTAAACATAAGAGTTATGTATACATTCTTCTAAGATGGTGCATTGAATACTTTGAATTAGCAGTGCTGACATTGAACTTTATAAAATTATGTTTCAATTTGTCTGTCTACAGTGATACATTTGCTATCAACATTAAGATAGGAAATGTATGAATCATCATAAATCATTGTATAGCTTTTAATTCTTGGTCCTTATACTGTCAGTTTCCTCATGATGGCACCCTATATGTTTTCTGTGGTTTCCCTCTCTCGTGGTTCATGATCATAGCTCAGCAATAATACTCATCAGCATATCATGGTATTAAGGACATCCCAGACTCTAGATAAGCGTCTTCTCATGGCAAAGGATATGAGCAAGAGAGAAAGAGGACACTCAGAACTGCAGCTGTTAAGAGGCAAAACAGTAGCCCAGGCAAATGTCAGCTGAATTGCAACCTTGAAAAAATGTTTCAGGTCAACAAATTGGAAATCAATTTTTGTTTGCACAAGAACTAAATAAAGAGCTTAATTTCCTTTTCAAAAAAGAACTCCAAGCCCTTATTATTCCAAAAAGACTTTCTATTTCATTATTTTGGACTCACCTGGTTTTATGTCGTTTACAAAAATAGTTCTTCCTTTGGATGACTGTTTGGTCAGAGGGCTGCTAAAAGGCTTGCATACATTCTGACCTTAGAATCACAAGCAGCAGTTTCAGAATTCTAATCAAGGAAATGTTTATGAATACTTGAGGTTTTTAGTTGCATAACTTAGGAACAGTTTTGTTGAAAATGTGCATTTATCTATAAAGTACTCCTAGCATATAAAGAAGTTAAATTTCATAGTTTTTCAAGAGACTTGTATTTATCTTCTGAGATGCTGTTCTCTTGTCCCCTCCCATCCTGAGTAAAATTTAAAGTAGTGATATTTAACTTCAATACCAGTTTGATCAACTAGTATAAGATTTTTATTATTTTAATGCTCTTTTACTATTTGAGGAAGAATGACCTTGTTCCTGTTTTGGAACCCTATTCCTCTATTTCAGCAATTAGGTACCCAGAAAGGTGGACTGGACACCCAAGGTGCGTGAGGTTTGAACTCTTGGAAATTGTCTGCTGAAGATAATAGAAAACCTCCTGGGAATAGGAAACACAGGATTTCTCCTCCACACCCCAGCCATCTAGGCAGAGATACTAAATTTTCATTCACTGATAACAGGCAGAAAGCCTGATTTTCTTCTCTGCTTTTAGAAAGCTAATGAAATCAAGCCCTCCCAATTTTCACCACGTTAAAGAACTCACATGATGAATCTTGTACAAATCCGGAATTGTCATGCTCAGCCCGCCCTTATTCATCCACTTGGGCACTCCATAATAAGGCCTATCCAAATTCAAGTAATCACACTTAGTTTCCAGAGTGTTTTGTAATACATTGCCTTAGCAGATATTGCAGCAGGGACAATAGCTTAATGGTTTGTCTTTCACAGTTTCAGAAGAGGCTGATTCAGATGGATTAGTTTGGCTGGTTCCCCACCTTGTCATTGTTCCTCTCATGACACTCTCTCTGTATGAACAGCTGTTACCTAGGTATCTGTACGGTGCAGAATACTCCAGATTTAGTATTCTAATATTAAAGCACAAACATTGGTAAAAGTAATGTGTTTTAAAACTGTCAAATCCATTATTTTAGTTCAAATTTCCACCTTATTCTGAAGAATTAGCATTTTTCTCCTGCTTTCTTGGCTTCTCCATTTCAGCTGTCGTGAATATCAAAACAAAAATACAACTGCAGCCTAACATTATCTGCTAAGGAACCTATCCTTAACTGGCTCCCTCAGTTCTCATCATATTGCAGCATGATTTCACTTTGTTCAGGATTTATCAGCCAGGATATGTCTTTCAAGACCATTTATCTAAGTGATAACTGCTTGGTAAAAATTGGAAATTTGCAACTGCTACTAAAAAAATATGTTTTGTTTGTTTCTAATAGGCAAATCTGAAGCTCTTAGCAGCTGTTTTATCATGTCCCTTTTAATCACTGTCTCAGTTAGATTGCATTGATGAAGTAATGGCTGATATAGAGTGGTGCTTTGTGAAGATGCACCATCCAAACAAGGGACCACACAGAATGTGAGATGAAAATATTGGACATGGACGTGTAATAGGAGTTGTCCATTGAAATAAGTTCTAATTTCAAAGGAGATTAAAGCAGAAGCTAAAGCATTTTTGTGCTCAAAGAGTTTGTTTGCTCTTGTCACTTACAGAAATCTGGGTTCAGGCATTGATACAGTTTCCCCTCCAGGCTCTTCACCATCTTTGCAGCCCTTCTTGGGACACTCTCTGATAATCTAACTCTCTTTCATATATTGTGATGCTAAAAACTGAACATCACTTTTTTTTTGGTAGTGAAATGTTTGTTTTCCTCCAAAATACAGGAGGTTTTAACACTAAATCTGCAAACTGTGCTTTTTAAAATGTAAATAATTTTGGTTGTCAATGAGCAAGACTTTTGTCAGGTTTGGGGAAAACATTATGCCTTTTGCACAGAAAACAGTTGCACAAAAAATGGAAAAACAGTTTTTAAAAAGCAGCTTTGGAAAAGGGAAAAGATTGCTGCCTGCATTTCTTTTGGTTGCATTGTGAGCTGCTGAAGCTTGTTCCCAATGAGGGTTGGGTGCTCTGTTAAACTGAGGCATCCACAAGTTGTGGGCTTTTCAATAAACATTAGGCTTAACTATGTGAAAAGTAGTCTGTTTCAACAGAATTCAATTGCTGTTCATGAACCTCTTGAAATTCTAAGCATGTTTTGTGAGAATGGCTGTTCTGTTGAGATTATGAGATACTACCTTGAAAGCAGAAGTTTGAGCAGCACCCCGTATCATACCACTAACCAATTGTTCAGCTCTTTGAGTATAAAATATTTATTGCAGGAGATAATTACTCATAAAAAGATTTTTTAAATGTTGCATAAAAGAAGAACCCAGGTCATTGTCTCTACAGACATTGTGTCTCTGAGAAATAACCATATTTTAAAGAAAATGAGTTTTTTTCCTCACCTAAGTTTAAATTTTAAAAAATTAGATTCAGTATTCTGTATTTCTTCTATGGATGCAAGATAGCATTTATATACTCAGTAAGTTACAAAAAACTGTACTATGTATTATGTAAGATTTAAAGCTGTAGTTGATAGACTTTGTTTAAACTAATAAAATGATCATCATTCATTGATTTTTCTCTTAAACTGTAAGATACATTTTCACAATACAGGAAGAAATCTGAAAAGATGCAATGATAAAATATTAATAACTTTTATGCATTTAATTTGTCAAAATTAAAAGTGTAGATTGCTCTGTTTCTAATACCTTGTTTTTCGCTGTATCTCCTTTATCATGGACAGAGCTGTCTAGAAAAGAGAAAGCAGAGTAAAATGGATAGTCTTGTCTGACAAAAGCTCAAGCAGAAAAGGTTAATTTTAGTACAAGGGGTAGAAAACGAAGTTATTATCATTCACATATGAAAATGAGTCCTTATGTTATTCTGTCAAAGACTGGTAATTTTAAGTTCCATCCATTAATAAAGGAGAAGGCTGCATCTCATGCTAATGCACCAATTTGTAGGTACATCCCATCAATCTGCTATGCTTTTTGTAGACAACTTAGAATCAGAGAGAGGCTTGGGTTGGAAGGGTCCTTAAAGATCATCTTGTTCCAACCCCCGGCATAGGCAGGGACATCTTCCTCTAGATCAGGTTGCTCAGAGCCCTGTCCAACCTGGCCTTGAATACTTCCAGGAATGGGGCATCACAACTTCTCTGGGCAACCTGTTCCAATACCCCATCCACCCTCACAGGAAAGAATTTCTTCCCTGATATCTATCTTAAATCTACCTTCTTTCAGTTTGAAGTCATTCCCCCTTGTCCTGTCACTGCATCGCTTGTAAAAAGTCCATCTGCAGCTCTCCTATAGGGCTCCTATCACATACTAGAAAGTTGCAGTTAGGTCACCCTGAAGCTTTCTCTTTTCCAGGCTGAACAATACCAATTCTCTTACCCTTTCCTCATAGGAAAGGATGAGAAGGAGGGATGGAGAGATGCTCCATGCCTCTGATCATCCTAGTGTCCTNTTCCCCCTTGTCCTGTCACTGCATCGCTTGTAAAAAGTCCATCTGCAGCTCTCCTATAGGGCTCCTATCACATACTAGAAAGTTGCAGTTAGGTCACCCTGAAGCTTTCTCTTTTCCAGGCTGAACAATACCAATTCTCTTACCCTTTCCTCATAGGAAAGGATGAGAAGGAGGGATGGAGAGATGCTCCATGCCTCTGATCATCCTAGTGTCCTTCCTCTGGACTCCAACAGGTCCATGTCCTTCCTGTGCTGGGGCCCCAGATGTGGATGCAGCACTGCAGGTGGGTCTCAGCAGAGCAGAGCAGTGGGGCAGGGGCAGAATCCCCTCCCTGCCCTGCTGCCCACGCTGCTTTGGATGCAGCCCAGGACACGTTTGGCTTTCTGGACTGGGAGTGCTCGTGGCTGGGTCATGTGCAGCCTCTCACCCACAGCACCCCCAAATCCTTCTCACAGGGCTGCTCTCCATCTCTTCATCCCCCAGGCTGTACTGATACTGGGGGTTGCCCTGACCCGGGTGCAGCACCTTGCACTTGCTCTTGTTAAACCTCAAGACATTCCAGTGGGCCCAGTTCTTAAGCCTGCCCAGGTCCCTCTGGATGACATCCTTCAGGTGTGGCAACAGCACCACTCAGCTTGGTGTCATCAGCAAATTTGCTGAGGGTGCACTTGATCCCTTTATCATGTCATTAATGAAGATATGAATTAACACTGGTCCCAGTATGGACCCCTGAGGGACACCGCTTGTCACTGATGTCCATTGGGACTCTTGAGTCGTTGGTCACCCTCCTCTGATGATGACTGTTCACCCACTTTCCTATGCATCCCACAATCCACCCATCAAATCCATCTCTCTCCAGTTTATAGAGGAGGATGTTGTGAGGGACTGTGTCAAAGGCTTTACAGAAATGGCCGAGAAATCCAGACTTGTAGCCCTTCCCTTGTCCAGTGCTGCAGTCACTCCATCATAAAAGGCCAATTGGTTGGTCAGGCAGGACTTGTCCTTGGTTACAGTAACTTGCTCTTCTGATCACCACTATATTGACAGAAATATTGTCTACTACTAGTAAACAAGCTATTCAAAATCCTTTATTGTTTTATTTATCATTCGGATTTCATAGTTATAAGTGCATACATAGAAGTAAATTACTTAGAATAATAAGACAGCTTTGTAACTAAAATGTAGGTGTGATTGTGGCTCTGTTTTAACCTGTAGATGGTTTGCTGGAAAGTGGGTTATTGTAAGAGTTTGCAAAGTATTTAATCTCTTGTTTTGAGGTTATAATTGGTCAAAATAAATGGTAACATGCTGTAACTATTTCTCAAATATAATTTGTAGATATGTATTAAAAAAAAATGCTCATTTTTTAATAGAAACACATTTCCATTCCACAAGCAAGTATTATCCCTAATTAGCAATCTTTTTGGCGTTTCTATGGGGGTAGGCAGAAATGTAGCTGCATATTGACCTATCTTTCTCTCTTTAAAGGGGATGCCATATTACCGATATTGAAATAATAATATAGTTTCATATTGTATTCCTTTACAAGTGTATAAAAAAACCTTAAAATTTCAGTGCCTTAAAGTTTCAAGGCAACCATCTCAAATTTAGTTTGTGAAGGAAAAGCTTCATAAGAATTATTCTTGACTAAATCCTTCTTTATCTGTTGGGTGTGCAGTAGTTTTACTCATGGGAATTCACAGTCAAATAAAGCAATCAGTGCAGGATACAAGTGCATTCAGCAATTCTGGAAACAGACATGATCGTATTTTAAAACTGAAGTCAACAGAGAGGCATTCAGATTTGGGGGTTTGTTTGTTTTCTTCTTTGAGTTTTTTCTTAGTAGAGTTCTTTTTGGTGTGGTCTTTGTCTCTAAATGTTCAACAAGGTACATAATTGAGGAGAAAAGAAACCAAACCTTGAGTCAAAGTAGAAGAGTTGTTCAGAGTGATGGGAAGCTTAGATCCCTATTTAAGGTGGTAAGTGATGCTTAAAGGCAGGAAGGATAAATACCTTCCTGCTCTATAATCTTTCCCAATGTGTTCAGCTGAGTGCTGTAAAGCAACTAAATTAGAATGTGTGCCTGTACACGGAGGAGAATGTGCAAAAGCATGTTGATATATTTGTATTGGTAATTCCACATAGTCACTAAGAGAGTTATGAGCCAATGGGAAATCTGTTCTCTACATCTGAACTTGAGCTGCAAATTTCCTGTCAGGTTTTTACTGTTATGCAGAGTTGTATGTGCTTTTCCTTATACATACAGTGTGTTTTCTTATAGGTTCTCTATCATAAACATTTTCAGTATTATTTCTAGTATTTCATTATCCCATGTGATAAATTAAGCAAGTGAAATTACCTATATATCAGGCAAAATGCAGGAAATAATTTAGAACTAAACCAAATATTGTTCATTCTTCAGATCTGTAGATTACAAAGCTATGAAAAAGATTTATTCTGTCATGTGTATTCACATGTTTTATTATCACACTGAGAAAGTATAAAGTAATGATTTGAATATATCAACAGAAGACTCCATCAGATAAAAAATACAATAAGATAATACTAGAATAATAAAACTAATACCAATATGTGTATCCAAAGATACCATAGAAGTGCAAAATTCGTAATGACCTTACTAAAGGTCAAAGGGTGTTGTTATTTCTTCCTGTTCTACACTTCCAAGGCCACATCTGAAATACTTGTCCAGTTTTTGGCTCTTCAGTTGAAGAACATTACCCAGCTTGTCCAGAGAGGTCTGTGGAGATAGATGGTTTGTGGAGGTATCTTTGGAGATACACAGAACTAGACTAGACAATGCCCTGAGCAGCCTAAATTGGTGTTGAATTTGTCTCTACTCTGAATTGCCGATTGGAATTGCCAATTGGATGCCAAAATCCCTTACATCTGTACTGGAAGGAGTTTAAAAACTGTAGCCCTTGTAGCTAAAAAACCCAAAAATGCATTTAAAATGTAACAAAAAAAAGTGTGCTGTTTAACAAAATGTGCAATATTTTTTTCCTTAATTACTCCCTAATGTATGTTTTTCTGAGTGGCTTCCTGAGAACAGATGTGAATGAAACTTTATGTCATTGTAATGCTCTTTAGCATTCTCTTAGCCCTCAAGTGTGACTGGAGATCTGAAAGAGACCTACAGCCTTTATGATGAGCTGTTCATTTGGGATTGTTAACCACAACAACATAAATTTGCTTTTGAATTGAATAAAAGGTTTTATAAGCTTCAAAGAGCTGATATGCTGCACTTGAGGTACCTTTATGCTAACTGCGTTGGCTTTACTATGTAGGAGCAAACAACAGTCCATAGCATCAATTAAAAAAACCCTTAGTTATATTCTGTGTCTACACAAAGTTATCCTTTGTTGAACAAACTGTTTGATAGTCAGAGCAGTAATCCCATGTTGGAGTGTTCTGTTTAATGGAGTGTAAGCAGCTTTAGCATGGTGTGCCAGGATGCCGTGTCACAGACATGTCACATCGTTTAGTTCCTTTGTTTAAATGGAGTTGCATTAGTCACTGTTTCCATTCTGTGATCTCTTTTATTCATGTAGAAAAAATAGATTTCCATCTTTGCCTTTTAATTGTGGTACGGTTTGGGTATTTTGGGATATGGACCCCACAGAGTTAAGCAATTTCTGATTGGATTGCTTTAGTATGTTTCATTAACCTTCCATACTTCTCTGAGAGTTAGGTTAAGCCTTAATAGTTGCTAATATAGTAGAGTTCTGTGACACAGGCATGGACGAGAGATTTTCTCTCTATTTTGACAGTCTTAAGAGAGGATGTTAACAAAAAATAAATGACTAGTAAACAAGAAGAAAAAAAATGGAGAGAGTGACTGGTGACTGCTGTTCAAGGGGTTATTGTTTCAGAAGAGTAACAAGGACTGTGAGGGAGATGCTTAATGAAAAATCTGTATCTCATGGGGTGTTACCCGGGAGAATGAGCCATGGCAAGGCAGCTCTCTGTTGGCTCTCTTTGTTGTAACATAGCCTTCAGGCTGGTACTGTGAAACAAATTACTGCAGTGCATCCCATCATTATTATGGCTAATATATTGAGTATTCTGTACCCCTGATTGGTCACACCAGCACCATCACAATACAGATTTCAGCATCCCTGCTCCAGAGCTCTGCAAAGGATTTATGTCTGATGTAGTCCTGACTTTGTCCGAGTATTATTGTAGGCACTCTGGTCTGTTATCTACAAATGAACATTGTGTGCCACTGTCTTCCCTCCCCTGGAACCTATTGGTGGAGAGCAGGAGTTGGTTCCACCAAGGAGTAGTTCCAGCTCTTATTCTTCTGTACCCAATTATACTGTACTCTGTAACAGTAAATGCAATCTAATGCTTGGTGACTGATGTACTTAGTTGTTGAGAAAAAAGAGATTAGAAGGCATGAAGCATAAGATTATTGCCTAACTGGATTCTGTGTTTAGTGATCATGCAGGAAATATCTGAAAGTAGGTATTTTTGGCATACATCAATCATGAACTTGTCAGTATGTTGTTACAGTTCTTATGCATCAATCTGGTGTGCATATTAAATGTGGGAAATAGCAATTCAGGGGAAGCTAAGTTCCTGTTTTGATAAAAAAATGAATTTATGCAGTAACCAGAATGAGGTCACATTCGCTCATGTTTCCGTCAGCTATACCTTACTGCATGTCTGCTTCTAGCACATAGGCAGCCAGCATGCTGATGCTGAGGGACTCAGAACACTCATGCTCTAACTGTGCTGTTGTGTTATTGCTCAGACTTCCTCAACAAACTGAGTTCTGAGGTATGTCAAACTGAAATAAAGCCATAATAGTATTTTGTTTAAAGCACTACCCAGCAGTTTTGGTCTATGTGAAGAAAAGAAAAATTAAAAGAAAAATTTAAAAGAAAAGAAAAGAAAAAAAAAGAGAAGAGAAGAGAAGAGGGAAAGAAGAGGGAAAGAAGAGAAAAATTTTAAACTCCAAGTTAAATTACTGTGGTATTTACCATTTGAAACATAGTATGAGCCAGCACCTTATCATATACCTGAAATACTGCAGTATTCACATGTTCATTTAATAAAAGATAATTACATCAAGAATAATGGCTCACATACGAAAAAATTACCACAAGGGAGCGAATTGTTGTGTACTGGTTGTTCCTCAGAACCTAGACACTACCCCCTTGGGGCTCAGTGCCTGGAAAAATCCCTCTATTTTGTTTCTTTGAGCTGTAATACCATCACTCCTGCTGGTGTTTACCACTGAATGGCTGCACTTAGGAGCACATCTATAGAACAGCTGCTGCTCTGTGAGGAGAATGGGACTGCTTATTTGACTTCTGCTCAGTCTAAATTCCATTTAACTTACTCTCCTAGCAGTGCTACTCGCAATTGTTTGCTCTCAGACTTAGCCAGTCTTGCACTTTTTCCCTAGAAATGTGGAATCCTTCTAAAACTAGTGGAAAAACAGGATTAAACAGCACAGTTCCTGGCTATGCATATTCATATAACACTAAATACAATTTTCCATCTAGGCACAAAAACGAAATCACCTCTGTTGTGATTTATATGATTTTCAGTATAAGTTCTCTTCTGGGACCACAGCAATCAAAAAACACAGTAGAAGAATATGGATTTGGAATGAATTAAAACTGGTGAAGGAAGAGTACTTGATTCATTTTAGAGGAGTTCTATGATCCTAAAGCTGTATAAATGATAATGTGAAAATCTGGCAGCCTCCTTATTCCTTCCGCTCTTCCATGAGGTGCTCAGTTTGCTTTGGGATTATAGTTGATAAGGAAGACTTCTCTCTGAAAATGGAATAGATGTTTCTTGGATGTTAAGGTACATGAAAAAGTATTATTTGAACCATCCAAGACCACACTTAGAGACTTGTTTTTGTAAGGGGGAAAAAAGAAAAGAAAGTGTTTTTATTATAGCAAACAGAACCCCATACTAATGGAAGTTTTGAAATATCCTGCTAGGAGTTGCTTTGCAAGCATTTTGGGTATTTCTGATAAGTTTTTATATTGTATTTATAATCTTAATTTGCTAAATTATTCTCTCACAGACAGTTAAAACTTAAATTCTAGTGTAATTGTAATAAGAAAGATTCAGGAAATACTGAAATAATGAAATTTTGAAATAAACACTTACAAAGAAAAGTGTAGATTTTTTTATTTTGTAGTAAAAATATTTTCAGGGTTAGGATATTTGGACTTGCAGACATCATTGTTGGTATAATAGTTATATAGTTATAGAAGAGTTGGTGATGGAAGAAAGCCCTTCAGACTGAAATGCTGCATGACCATCCAAGATGAATGTCAAACAATTTCACTTTAACAAATGAAGTCGACATATGTTTTTATCAGAGTTGGGATAAGGGGGAGAGGTGTTACCTTTTTACAAGATTGCTTCTTTTCAAGAAACATCACTTCAATCTTTCTACAGCATAGCTTAAACTTCCTTCCCATCAACATCTGATCTCTTCCAGCCTTGTGACAGTGGCAGTGGAACTACTAGTGACAAATGATGTGTTGATAGAGTGGTGTTGTCTTTTGAGACTGTAGCATTTCCCTCATAGGCTGTCATTAGGACTTAGGTCTTATAGGACTAAAATAAGCATAGGGATATTTTTTACAGTTGAGTTGTAAAATACATTTGATTGCATTTAAATCTTAACTTATTTATTAAATGGATGTAAATGAACTATGTGTTCAGCTTTATGTAGAGCAGTATAAGCCATTACAATTTTGCTTTTGGAATCAAATGAAAGTTTTTGTTATTGTGTACATCCTAATGCTGCTTAATTATATGAGTTCAGAGTTAGTATCAACCATACTGGTCTTTTAATTAGGTGGAATATAATCATCTATGTTCCTTACAGTGTTTCTCCATAGCAGTTATGTTAAAAGTTTAGTTGATGACAGCAATAGAATGATTTTATTAAATACAAGTTGAACTGATTATGTCTACTTTTATTACACAAAATAATTTACAAAACCTCTCCTAACCAGAATACAGAGTTACTGCTATATGATAAAAGAAATTGTTATATAAAGTCATTAAAAGAATCTTGCAGACAAGAGTCATTAACTGTATACATTTACCTAATGAAAATGGAAAGCAAAAATCTCCAAACTGATTCATAATCATTTGGGTTGAGGGCTCATATTCAGGGATGTGGAAGATAAAAAGACCACACAATTGAAGGTTTGAACATGATGGAAATATTATGGAGATGTGTGTGACACACTGCCAAAATAAAATCTACTGAGTGATATGTACTTGCATTTTAGATGATCTTGTTACTTCTAAAATGGTTCTATGGAATTATCCATCAGTCAGCAGATCAAAGAATACAGTAAAGTACTTTTAAAAAAGATATGAGTGCTTGGCAGGTGCATTGTGTAATGGGAGTGTAACTTCCAAGATTTTTTATTCAGTGACTATAGCAATTTTAAAATTTCCTGGGAACTGGTATTTTGAAAGGAGTGGGGCTTATCTTTTTCAGTTTAGTGATAGCATGTGGAATCTTACTTTCTGATTGGTTTCTAGCTTAGTATTTGTAGAATCACTGAATGGTTTGGGTTGGATGGGACCTTAAATATCATCCAGTCCCAACCCCCCTGCCACGGGCAGGGACACCTTCCACTAGACCAGGTTGCGCCAAGCCATGTCCAGCCTGGCCTTGAAGACTTATTTCTGTGCAGAGCTTACTTATAGAGTGGGTTATACAGTGACTTCAGGTTCATACTACAGTACCGTAGTCAGGACTGTGACTGTGTCATACAAAGGAATTGTACCAAAGAGATACATTGTAAAAGTTTCAGAAGAGGATTTTGAGCATGGACTGTTGCATAACCACTCAGGTACCTAAATAACTTGTCTGAAGATCGCAAATTCTTTAGTGTGAGATTGTTAATGTTTTGAGGATCGAGCTCAGACTGCGTTTCTTAGGACGCGTGGTTTATAAAGATTGCAAGGTGCAATGTGTGTCCCTTTCCTCGTGATGGCACATAAGGTGTTGCACTGGTGGCAAATGCCAAGCTTGCTGCTGCTAACAGGCGTCATAGCTGCATGTAAGGAAGAGTGGAAGAAGCTTCAGGCATGTGCTCTGTAAGGATAATTGAGGACGGTTATTCCCCCCACTGTTATTAGATTCATTTATTACCAAGTGTAACAGAGGTCAGCTTTTATCTTATAATAAATTCTGTGAATTCACATCTCAAACTAATATACTAAAAATGGCAGCATCAGCCTAGTAGTAGGAGATATTTAAAAAACCTGTTGGCAAGTGCTTATATAAACTGCTACTGCAGATGGAAAATCAAGTGTTCCTTCAATGTAATATGCCATTTATACAAAAGAATGATCTTGAAGCCTACCTAAAAGGATTGCAGTTATTTTCCTGAACTTATTAAAGCAAAGATAGTAATAGCAGCCATTTTGATGCAAAACATAAACTCCCCTGTAAGTAAAGGTGAAATAAGTTTTCAACAACGATAAAATTGTTGAAATGATAGTTTTCACTCTACAATAATAAATTTTCACTTTACAAAGTAAGGTGCACTGAACAAAGAATGAAACACGTTTATTTGGAATGGATGAGTCATGTTACACAAAAACTCCTGGCTTGTTTTATATTTTAAAATGGTATTCATTTCCTTTTTACCAGCGTGAAATAATTGAAAGTAATACTAATCTTTGAGGTTACAGTATATTTACACAAACATTTTTCATTAATCATAATAATTGACATACCTATGTTAACTCAAAATGTTGAATAACCAAGTAATATTTTAATGATTTTGGGATTTCTTGTTTATATTTTTTAAAATTTTTATTCTCTTTTAGAATTGGGTAGAAAAAGCAGAGAAACAGAAGCTGTTGTCAGACACCCTTGACCTTTCTGAGCTGTTTCATCCAGACACATTTCTCAATGCCTTACGCCAGGAGACTGCAAGGTGAGGGGAAAATAATGTGCCTATTTGTGCTAATGTGCCATTGTTCTTTATGTGCGAGGATGGTTATTTCATTTTCAGCACACAGATCCAAAAAATTATGTCAATTGCTGTCATTTGTCATCTCATTTTTGTTTCTTTTCTTGTGAAATAGCTGTGAGTTACTTGTTTAAATGCTGATTGTTATATTTTTTTTAGCTAAAGATGTATTTTTCTTCAAAGTAAGATTTAGTGTGATATGGTACACATTGAAAATACATTGGGTTCGGTTTTGTGTTTCATTCCCTGTTGCTACATGTCTGTAAGATTTACTGTATATGTGTTTCCATTGCAGAGTAATGAGCTGTTCCGTGGACAGCCTTAAATTTACAGCTTCATGGAAGGGACCAATACAAGAAGGCAAACTCCAAGTTAAGGTATTTTGCTAGGATGTTTTACTAGAATTTTATGAGAATCTTTTGCTGGTATAGTCCAAGTCGTCTGTCCATAAACTTTCTGGAAATCTGGACTATAAATACATTAGTGTACCTGAGATAAAAAGGCTGGTTAATGGCATAGAGCTACAAAAATGGCAGTGCAAAAATTCCACAGAAATTAGAAAAGGAAAGCAGTTATCTTTTTTCTCCTCCCTAGTCGCTGTTTTAATTTAAAAATTAAGCTTATTCTTGCTCCTTTCTTTTCAACCGCCTCTTAGATGAAAATTGAAGCTGGAATTCCATTAGTTAAAATCTCTCTCTTGTCCAGAAAGACAAGTGGCTTTATAGCAAGAGGAAATATACATGTAAATCTGTAAGTCTAAGGCCACATGTCAGCATTTCTTTAATTACTGAGGAGAGACTGCTAAGGACGTAAACCAAAGTAAACTATAAGATGACTAGTTTTTGATATGATAAAGACCCAACAATTTTTTAATGACCAGTTAGGCCTACAGCCGGCACCCATAAAGTCACCACTGGTTATTTAGACAGCAAAGTAGTCAAATGGTTTAACTTCTTAACATCATTCCAGGTAAAACTGCCACTTCGGCTGAAACCAGGTCTCTGGGCACCTTTTTTGTATTTAATTTTGTAGGGAATTGACAAAATCAACTTTCTATGCTGTTTTTTCCTACAAGTACGTTGATCCCAAAATAATCCTGCGCAGCTCCAAGTTCTGTGTTCAGCATGGAGCAGAGCCCTTAAAACCACATCCTCAGACCCACGTGCCCAATGCAGGGCACTCAGCAGTAACCATGGGCCCACATGCAGCTAAAGCAGAAGATTGCTGGACTAGGAGAGAGAGCAAGTGGCAGGGCACCGTCTCTAGTCTGATAATGGACCAGGCTGTGGGTTCTGGGCTGGCTGCTGACTCTGGCTAAAATTATTAATGAAGAATGCCAAAGATTTCATATTTCTAAAATATTTATGTATTGTAAGGCCAGTAAAGAGAACTGTAATCATCCAATCCAACCTTAACATAGTATGGTCTTTTGAACTTTGTTGGATTAAGTCAAGTCAGAACTAGAGAATATAAAATTTTGAGGATTCTGCAATCTTGATATTTAAGTAAGAGTAATGGTTGCCTGCTTCATTTCATGGGAAGCAGATAGGGGTCTGGAACCTGGAGATAAACAAACTAAGGGACTTTTAGGGCTTGGAATAAAGCTGGTATATGACAAACCTTGGAGCCTGCAAATCACATGGTCTGAGGTTAGAGATTCAGCCAAGGCTTCTAATTCTGTAACCATAAACCAAAACTGAGTTTCACATCTCAGACCAGTCGTTCTGGTAAGCTAACTATCTGCTGCAGATTATAGAAGCTTGAACTTCTTCAAAACCTTCCTAACGTTTTTGAAAAATGTCAGAAGTCAATGCCAAATACCTCAGCTCCCTGAATGAATAATTTTATCTCAGTATATTCATGTATTAAAAAATATCACAGTATTTTGCGGTTGCCAAATTGAAATAGCTGCTTGGCAAATAAAGAATGAGAGGAAAGTTTTGTAACTACTCCAGTTTTTATTAAACTTCTAACTGAAGTTTAAAATGTTTTGCTATGTGAAAATTTATGTAAATTTTTGGCAATACTAGTTAAAGTGCACTGTTAGCAGTCTGTATCATATATAGGCTAAAAGCTTAATGTATATAATCTATTGCTTTACAAGAATGTGTCATGTTCTAAGAGGGATTGAAAATCAAAAGAGAATTTTGTTTAAGAGCAAATTCTCTGCCCCAGGAATAATACCAGCAGTTAGGTGAGTGGTTATTTTTAGCAAAACATAAAAATCCTGTAAAGTTTCTTCATTTGATTTGAATATTATCTTTTCCTCAGTAAGAGAAATATTCATTGATTCTCTATTAGTAAGTATTCACTAGTATTTTCAGTGCTCCTTTTAATCTTTCATGAACAGAAAGGCTTTGGAACCATTTGCAATGCTGAATATTTAGATTTTCCTACCATGAGTCCTTCCTCATGCTGATGGAGAACTGAGGATAAACTTCCCCATTAGTAAAGTTAAATACCACATGGACTGTAACTAGGGCATAAAAATGTCATCAATTCAGAAAAATCATTCTCTAAACTGTGTCTTGTTTGATAAGGATCATCTGTATTGCACATTAAGCTTGGTTCACCTGAGCAGTATGGATTTTAATACTGGTAAAGTAAATGTTGTATCTGCAGTTTCAAGAATTCGGGCTAACCTTGTTGAATGGGAAGCTATTCCAAGTGGAGACTCCAAAAATAAAAAAAAGAAAAATTCAATCAGCAGAATAGATAAGTCCTTAAACACATACTGTGGTGAGATAGCTGGAACCTTGTTTTAGCCCACCTAAATCAGAAACTGGAGTTCACCAGACTCCCCTACAGGAGCCAGACCATGGTATAGGCTGTTCTGAGGTTTATGTCAATTTATTTTAATGGTGTTACTTCACTTTATGTAACTAACTCCACTAAGAGACTTGATTCTGTACTCACAGCATTGGGGGACTCTGTTTCAGGATACGGGAGAGTTGTGCTCAAGTCCATGAATCCACTAATATTTAAAAGATTAATAGAATGTCTCTGTTGAAGGATTGGCACAAGTAGGAATGCAGATAGTCACACATACCTTGTATAACTTTCGTAACAACACTGTCAGTTAGGGACTGTTTTGAAGACATGTTCTTCAAGATTTTTTCTTACCTTTGATTTAAAAGGTTTTTATGGCTTAGAATTTGTTCTGTGATAAGGAAGAGAAGAAAGAGATCTCTTTATTGTCTGTATGATGAAAATGCTTTCTTGGTCTTCATGTGATTTTTTAAAAAATGGCATCAAACTTCAGCAATTGTAGAGATTTGATCTTTCTATGCCTAAAAATACAAATAATTTACTTTGTGATCATCTGTAAGTCAGAAGCATGCAGTGCTAGAACTGTCAATGAAACTGCAAAGTAGGCAGAGGAACACTCAATCAGGCAGGAACACACCTTAGTCTGTGTGAATTATCAAATCAGATGTTAAATTATCAGTGTTAATTCAGGTGATAGTTCAGACGTATGATGTGGAGTGGATCTCTTCTAGTAGGATGTGATGAATATTTGATTTACAATCAATCTGTATAAAATTACACCTTCTTTAATATCACTTAGAATCAGCCTGTATAAAATTACACCTTCTTTAATATTATTCTGGATTGCTTTAACAAAAGGTACTGAAAATGTATGGCTATTGCACTACAATCACATATTGATATGCAAATACATCTCTTCTGTTTGCTTTGTGCACTGATTGTGCTGTTGTACAAAAGCAGGTAGTCATTCCTTTTGGCATACCATTTTCTGTATTGTAGAAAAGAGAGAAAGAAAGTCAGAAACATGGCAAGAGACTTATTGGGTAGTAAGTAATATGACCTTGGGTTGAACTTAATATAAATAGTGAAAAAGAAAGGATTATTGAAAGTCTCAAATATATAATAAAAGTATTAATATGAAAACTATACTCTTAGCAACTTACAGATATATTCTTATAAGGCATCCTGAGAGGTCTTTTTTTACAGTATACCTCCATCCTGAGTTATCAATAAATTAATGATGGAGGCCTGTAGAGGTAATGAAGTGAAAATATGACTTCCTGAAGTCTGCTGCAGTTTGCATCGCTTCATGGGAAATTGTGACATTAATTAGTAAGGGAAAATCAACTGCAGCGAATTTGAAATTTGGAAAGAGAATACTTTGGATCATGTTGTCAGCACACTTTCTACAAAGGTATTTAAAGAAGCATAATCTGGAATGTGTAAAAATAACTTCTTTGAACCTAAACTAGTACCAATAGCTGTGAACTGCCAAATTGTTTGTGAGAATTAAATTTTATGGTCAACTCTTGCCATTACTCTCCGCTAAGTTTCAAAGATACTAGGATTATATTATCGATGCTGTGAAATCCATGTCTTTCATAGTATTTGTAATTTCTCTATAGTGTTTATTATAGAAATGAAAACATGTCTGTGTGGGAGTACTTAGCCAAATGGTATCTGAAAGTGCATTGTTCTGGTATTGTTGGGTTTTTTTCTTAATGTCTTTTAATATTGAATCAAAGTAAAAATTTGGTCTTAATCTTTGAAGAAGCTTCTACTATTGGTCAAAGTTTTTCAGGAGATCAAATGGTTTTATTTTATATAACTGTAATGTCAAAGGGACTGCCAATATCAAATGAAGAAGTGTGCAGAAAAAGAATTGTTTCAATAGGTGATCCACTTCTATAGGAATTACTTTTAGAGATGTTCAGAATGGCCAGATCTTTGAACACCCTGGAAATAAACTTTAAAACCTCTTCATCAGACCAATCTTCCTGCAATAACTTTGACAAATTTATTTATTAAACCTAACTCCTTAAAAGTATCCCCCACAGAAAGCAAGAAGGACAGCAAGAATAAAATAGGAGATGAACCTTTGTAATGTTTATGTGATAAGGATAAATAAGAGCTTTGAAAGCCTTCAATCCAATTTATAGTGAGATAAAGTGTAATCTGGGACTTGTGCATATAATAAAGTGAGGCCTTAAGTATGAGGCCTTAATGACAGAGAGCAGCAGGAAGGAGTCTGTGTTAAAGATTCAGGATGTTTATTTGTAAGACTGTCTTCCTTCTGTGCCAGTTAGGACACTTTTATTGATAATCTTTGTTCTTGCATGACAGAAATGGCACTGGAATGTATATAGTCTATCATTAAAGATTATTGACACCCAAACTTTTCTTCTTCTGCATAAAGCCACTTTTTCCAAAGTCTCTGCTTGGAGTGTTTTTGAGTTTGAAAAGAAATGGTGCAAAATATTGAATGTTAGCTCTGTACTTTAAAAGCAACATACCTGAAGAGATCACAATAAACTTGGCGGCAGAAGTGAGAATAGTGGTCACACTTTCATAATGAAGAGCAGACCTTAAGCTTTTGACAAGAGGTTGAAAGACAAAAAGAGTTTTTGCAGTTTCAGATAGAAAGTTTGAAAAATACCACTCATTTCACTGTGGACTTGTTATAATAATTTGTGAAAGCTAGACAAAAAGTCTGCTCTGGACTTTCCCTTTGGGGCTGTTTTGGTTCAGGTTATCCACAGTTTTAGTGGTTTTACTGTAAGTCCTAGTCTGTATGGAGCACAGATGACTCCAAAGGATGTTGTCACTTCTCTGGTCCTTGTCTGTCCAAGGGGAAACACAGCTTTGTTCTATGTCTTTTTCAAATGCCATGTTTTATAACAATGTTTTTCTTATTAGAATATATACATCTGCATCTTGTACATGGTAAAGAAGAGTCCCCAGCTCATCATTAAAAGAGAAATACAAGTTTAAAGAAGCAAATTCTTGAAGAGTGCAATCTCTGTCTACAATCAAAAAATAATTAGATATTAAAAATGCAAAATGTAATATTAGCTGGTTTACATATAATATATTATTAACAAAAAACCCCTAACACTTGGGAGGAAAGCATTCCTTCTCAAGCATGACGATAACCCCCATTGTGTTACTGTTTAATTTCATCTTTTATTGTCAAATAAATAATTTTAGAATACTGAAGTTACCTAAGCAAATTATATCAGTTCTATCTTCTATGATACAGATCTTCATTGTAACATCATACTTTAACCCCTTTTTGCAGTCTGGTAGATGTTTTAAAATTACTTGCATGGGAAAATACATCAGAAAATTGTATTTTTCTCTGTTTTGGTTATGTGGTCACTCATCCAGTTTCCAGAAGCTTTGTATTTCCTAATTCCAGCACTGCTTTATGAGCCTTGCATGTGGTGAAAGCCAACGTCAGTATTGTGAATTTAATTCAGGGCTTTAGTGTGATAGTGTAACAGACAATGATTTTCAGATTGCTGCTTCTGTTAGAGATCTGCTGCAGCTGGAGAGTTAGCCTTTTGAGAAGCTGCATGAAAGTTATTACTGAGTTAAATTTTATTACTGTTACAACTGAAGTTCTCACTTCAGCAGGCCCAAGAGACTATTATTATTATTATTAGTAGTATTATTATTATTATCAAAGAAGTAGCATTTGTACTGGGGAAACTAAAACACTCAGAAAATATTGAATTTTTTAAAAAGAAGTACAGACTAGATATCACTGTCACTAACTTATGGAAGACTCCAGAGAAGGAAAAAGAGAACATGTAATTCAGAGGCTGAAATGATATAATTAAAACACTTGAAACATGTTGCATATAAAGCATTACATAGTTACTTAAAGAAGCATCTGTGATTCTTATGTATTTTTTTGCCAAACAACAGCTTATCTAAGAAATCTTGAGTTTGTTAAATAAAATTTTTTCTCCTATTATTTCAATATATTTTGTTTGCCTCTGCTGAAGCTGTGTAACATTCCATTCTGTGAAAGCTGTGCTCAGACTTCCAAGCAGGAAGTCATGCTTATTGCAGTGATTGTTCTTCTCTTCTTCTAGACATTGTAATGATTGTGGACTTGGCTGTTGTTATCGTATTTCCATTAATCTAATGCCAGGCAACGGCAGTTTCATAATTGATGACATTTACAGGTATTTTCCTCCAACGTTTCAAAGAATGTGAATCCAAATCAGAGGAAGTTCACACCAAAGTGTGGTCCAGATCTTGCTTTTAAATCATGTTTCCTACTCTCACAAAGAACATAACAATAATTAGTTTCCTGTTATTTAAAAATCTGGTCACAGTAATCATTTATTCATCATTTATTAAAGCACAGTGTAATCATTATTGACATTTTAAGTCTGTTATTTATGTTTGAATATTTCATATTTCCACGGCAGATCAGTGGCTTACTACTGGAAGGTTGTCGTTTCAACGGAAATCGACTTTCGGAAAATCTGCATGATTCTCCCAGTGTGTCATCTGTTCTCCCTTGTTACATGGCCTGGATTCCACAGGTACTAAATTATTAAAAGCCCTAAACTTTCAAGACCCATAATTTGATTTTTTTCTGTGTAGTAGCTTTTCTAGTATGTTGTTGCTGACCTGTTTTCCTTTCGTTTCAAAACAAAAATCCCAGTCTTCACTATGAAAAGCAGTTACTTATTTTATTTAAAAGTGAAACGTACTATAATTTTGTTACTATTCTTTAGCTTGTATTGCTTAGATGCAGGTAAGGGCTTTATTTCAGTCGTACCTTTTTTTCCTTGTCTTTTAAAAACATTAGCATATTTTCAAACCTGTATTTAGTAAATGTATACATGTGTTTGGGAGTTCATTCCTGGAATATATTTTCTTTGCATTTCAAACATTAAAGTAAAATGCAGCAGCAATAAAAATATAGAGAATATGATGCGAGCTGTAAGCAAAGAAAGCCTTTCCCCTACTTAAACTAATTTAAAAAAATGCCAATGCTTGCAGATTTGAAGATGAAAGCAAAGTAATCCAAACAGTAAAAACTGTTACTGCTTCTGCCCTCCAATTATCATGGCAATCTCTGATAAATAACGCCAAAAGTCACATAGACTGTATTCAAGGATAGGTCTTTGAACTAAAAAATTGCTTATTGTAGAATTTATCCCACCTCCATTTAGAAATCCCATCCCATCAGAAGGTAGCTGGGATAAATCTGTCTGGGTGTGACTGTAGACACAGCATAGCCCACTAACTCTGGGACAGACAGGTGAGGAGAGCCCATGTACACCCATGCACATGTGCCTGAAAAAACACACCAAAAATCAAGTGGAAATGTAGAATCAGAAATAGGAGTGGATTCAGTTTTTCTCCCCACATCTTTATCACAATAAATAAAATAAGCAGTGTATATATAAAAAAAAGAAAAATCATGTCGGCTTTTATCCTGTCGTGTAGAAATTAACTCGTTAGGCAGAGGAATTTATTAACTGTAAGAGATTATTATTTGGCAAGCCACATAACTCAGCAGAGTTATGTCTTAAGAAAGCCATGTTTGGTTAGAAGACTGATTAAGGAAAAAGTTCACTGGACAAAAAAAAATTGAAATTTCAGTTAGAATTGAGTTTATTAATTATGATAAATTATGACAATGATGACCTCTGTTGTATATCATGATAGATAATGTGCAAGGAGATCCGTTGCTAACACATTGCTGTGTCCCATCTTTTTTTTTTCTCTCATTGTTATTTCCAGCAGTGGAAATGTAGCATTATATTATAGTACAGCATTAGAAGTATAAAGCAGATTTAGACCTTGAACACAGAAATAAATGTTCATCACCATCTGCATCATTGTTCCCAACTTGGTTAGGAATGAAAATAGTGAAATTTTTTTAAAAGGGACAAAACCCCAAACATCACAAAACCTCTTACAAATTTGATCAGTGAAAGATTTTTCAGTTCTTCAGTATTTACAGGGTTTGGTTTTTTCAGATAAATTAAAAGATTTCTAATTTATTTGAGAAGTGGTGCATGGGATAAATACAGAATTGCCAGACATCCTAATATATTGGCTCAGTAGTTGGTGGTGGAGGATGGTAATATCTGTGGTTTGGTAACACCAAATGGAAGCACATGGAAAATGAGAATTGTAAGCAGTCCTCCCATTGTTCTGCAAAATACTCGTCTTGTGTTAGAAATAAAATAGATGTTTAAGTATTTTTCTGAATAAGACTGTGTTTTTTAGACTCCAAAGTTATTTGTTAAATCAGCAGAGAGCTTTATCTATAAAATTAAAAAATAAGATACTTCAATAATCAATGAATTAAACCTTTTGAAATGTACTTATATTTAAAATGAATAGCAACTGATATCTTTGTGTTGGAAAAAATACAGTTCTTTTAAAATATAGGCCATAATTCCTCAACTGCCCAGATTTTAAATACAAAGTGTCTCTAAGGACAGTTTTTCTGAATTGGTCTACCCTTGAGTTGTTTTGCTATGAGCATCACTGTAAAAATTGACTATAATCAAATACTGTGCTCGGAAACCAAAGCAGAATTGGATATCATGAATTTCCCTTACTTTCATTACCTTTCCTAGGAGAAGAGTGCATAAAATTGAACATATTGTCTTGGGATTCTTAGGTTTTGAATTTGTTTTCTTTTCTCCATAAATACATAATTTGAAATCTAGCAAGCAAAAATGCATGTGTAATGTAATGCTTTGAAGCAGTTTTCAACCAAACTTAAATAAAGTAGCCTACAGCATTTCTCTGAGAGAACCCCCTCAAAATGCTGCAGTGCTCAAAACGGAAGATTTTGAGCTACTAACATGATGCTTATTCTCATTAAACTGTGAAGGTCCTTTCCAGTTTTAATCCAGCAATAGATCCCATGCTTTGAAGGGTGTCACTAAAGGGGATGGAGCTGTGTGTGAGGCAGTCTGACAAAGAGAATTTTTGGATTGTACTTAAGCCAAGGACATAGGGATTTATGGTTCAAAAAGACTTCCACAGAATGGCTTTAACCCTCAAATAATGCGATTCCTTAAAACATCAGTGGGCTTGAGAAAGGCACAAGAACAGGTATTTTGTCCCTAAAAAGTGTAACAAGAGGTCTTTGAAGGCAAACTGGCTAACTTTTGGCTCCCAGCTTTGGCAAAACTTAAATTCTCTGATTAACATTTTACTCTCAGACTGGCCAGCATTTTGTCTTCTTCAGTAGTGTTAACCAAGGGATAAATGG
This sequence comes from Origma solitaria, assembly GCA_013397895.1. NCBI lineage: Eukaryota > Metazoa > Chordata > Aves > Passeriformes > Acanthizidae > Origma > Origma solitaria. Next base: position 872,574 of record VZRL01002658.1, on the reverse strand, counting down.
GGTAAGTACAATCCTTCTGAGAACAGCTGAGTTCCTGATTATTGAGTTACTCTATACAGATATTACCACAAATAGGTCTTGTGCAAGGATTTGAACACTGCTGTCCAAAAGACAGGAGAAGTTGATTTTCAAAAGGGACAACAAAATTCTTCAATGACAGCTTACACTTGACATGCAAGGCAAAGTGCTTGAAACAGTTATTATTTGAATGTTTCCTTTTTCCTGATTTTAGTTATTTTCTAATATTGGAGCATAAGTAACTCACATTTGATGTGATTTGAGTAAAAATGACACTAATTTTAAATTCTTTTCTGACAAGTGTGCTGCTTTGTTATTTGGTTCTTGAAAAGCTTCTGACATTTTCCTGTTGACAGGAAGGGACATTTTGAGTGTGACAGAAAACATGCTTTATATGTATCAGTTGAATCAAACCCTAAATTATTTGCAGTAACTAAATACATCATGGGTTGAAATTAAGTGTTGTAGGAAGTCTAGACTGAGTCTTTGTTCTCAACTCTGTGGTCAAATATATGAACAATGCCCCATGCAAAGCCCTAGGGGGAAACTGCATCCCAGGTAGTTTGTAGTACAGACAGCAGAGAGGAGCTGTTCCATAAAGTCACCTGGAACATGTGGGGTAAGATTTTTTGGATTGTGGTTCCTGCAGTATGACTCTTACAAGTGTCTCAGAGCACACCAGGGGCTGTGCCACAGGAGAAGAGGGCAGGGTTTGCTGCAGGGATTTAGGGGCAGTAGGGCCTGCCAAGGGCACCGCCAGCACAGGACTCCAGCCTGCCAGGAGAGTAGCTCCCCGCCCTACAGCAGGGACTCCTGAGCAGCTTTCTCCTTGCAGGAAACTCTCCAGCACTTCCCTTGCCCTGGCTTGCAGACACTTTGGACATGTAATTTTTGGGAGGATTTTAGCTGAACCAAGATTTTTATAAGTAGTTCATGGGATCACCCCTGTTGGGTACTTCCTGGTGTTTGAGTTGCAGAGTTGAGTTACAATTAATTGAGTTCCAATTTTTGGGAAGTCTCTGCTTTGTTGCTAATCCTTAGCCTCCTGGACCAAGACTTCCTTGCCCAAGGCTGCAGTGTCCAAACTGTATCTCAGCTTTAGGTACCATACTAGTAGAGATTATTGCTTTCTCACGTTTTCTTGTCTTTTTAGATGATAACAAAGTGTTTGTTTGTTGACAGGATGCATATGGTCCATATTCTCCAGAGGACTGCATATCTTTACCAGTCTACACGAGCGTGGAGAGAGACCGTGTGGTGACAAATATTGATGTACCTTGCGGAGGAAACCAAGACCAGTGGATTCAATGCGGTGCTGCTTTATTTTTAAAAAATCAGTAATCTGAAACTGCATTAACTCGTGAAGTTAAGAAACATTTAAACATCCAGTTTCTTACTTATTGAAAGAGAACTTTAGATTCATTGCTTTTATATTTTTAAAGCAATGGTTTAATTCCTGTTTATTTTTTTAAGATGTATTCAAATCATTCCGTTTGATAGAACTTCAGTGTATCTTTGTGGGATGTTGTAAAAGTTGACATGGCATTATTGAGCAAACTACTAATTTGGGTTGTTTTTCTAGACTGTAATGTGCTGTATTTTTTTCTTGAACTTGTTGAAATCTCTTCTGGTTTGCCCAGAAATATTGAATAAAAATTCAAAGTCAGCATATTTCTTTGATTGGTTCTTTTCATTATTCTTTTGGAACTGTTATTTATATTCCTCTGTTACTTAATAAAATAAAATTATAAAAATTACCTTTTGTAACCGAAATTTAATATTTTACTTGAAGGTAAAAGTCAGGATAAACACTTCAGTCTATTTTAATGATGTTTTATCTGTAATTATATTTCTTTGTATAGATATTAAATAATAGGTCTTTCATAACTTTATGTGGAGTCACAAAGTTACGTGGAGTTACAAAGTTAGACTAGAAGTTACTGAAAAAAAATCTATGAAACTATACTGAATTCCAGTAAAAATGTGTACATAAAGGCCCACAATAGCCACACATTACCTTAGACAAAAAAAAAAAAAAAAGAAAAAAAAAAAGTGGTTTTCACCGAGTTACCAAATGAATTACAGAGGGATATAATGGTGCTTTTGGTCTGTGATGCAAGAGACACCTGGAATCTTGTTCATAGTGCAGAATATCCAAGTTTGATTTCACTCTTCCATGATGTATCATGCTGGAATGCTGTCATAGCATCGGAGTGCAATTAGACAAAATCCCAAAATAAGCAGGAAACTCAAAATCCAGCGGGAAGCAGCATTACTGATTTCTCAACGTAAGAATTGAAAGCATCTAATTTTTAACAGGAATGACAGAGTCACCTCATCAAAATATTTTTAAAAGCCAGAGGCAAAAAAAGCACTTTCTTGGTGTTCTTAGAAAACAAAATAGATGTCTTGGCTCTGATATATCTGATAGATTTTATGTTCATTTTGAAGTAGTGTTTAAATTAAGACTGTATTTCAATTTCCTGATATTTTTCATTGATGGTATGAGGGAGGGAAAAGCTGAGAAAAGATTGACTACATCTCCAGGTCAACTTCCTGAAGAAAGTGTTTTTCTATCTTCTCTGCTGTTCAACCCTTAAACTTGGTATTTTGTCTCTGTTTGGAAAGTTGTCCATTTTAGTTGTTCTTCTAATAATAAGATGTCCTAAAATAATTTGATGCAATTGCACATACATTTTAAAAATTGAATCCTGTCTAAAACCAGAATAGACTTACTTGATACTTTTCAGATAATTGCTTCATCTTTCTTTATATATTTCTCTCTGATTCATTGAAGAGTAAAAAGGTAGCAAATTAGGAAAAAAATTGTCTCTGAAGAAAATTTTGGAAAAAAAAAGATGAAGTCTCCAGCAGAGCAGAAAGCACTTGTATGAATCTATGTGCAAGTTCTGTGAGGATTTAGAGGGTTACTTGTCCAGAGAAAATATTCTGCCATCATAGACTTCCTTGGAGATGAAGAGTTTTGCAGAGGGCATTCTTTTAATTCCCACAGGCACATGTGAAGAACATGCTGCAAGTTTCTCTTTTGGATCCAATATTTTCATAACCTAGACTGGATTTCAGCTTTCATATATCTCAAGACTGAGAGATCTACTGGCTCTCATAAGTTCCAGCTTCTTTTTTGTGGGAAGGTAGAGAAATACAGATAGTCAGCTCTTCAGTTAACTGGCTGAGGGCAAAGATGCCTGGAAAGTAATACATCTTACTTTAATCTACCTTGCATTGAAACTAAAGACCAGAGATGTAGTAGGTGGCTTTGATGACCCATCTTGCTTGTAATGGGAAATAAAAATCTACTGTAGGTGGTGGTAGAAACCCTGAAATGAATCATTAGTTGAACGTTGTGGGGATTTTCATGTTTGTTTTTATCTCCTAATTGTGAGCTTCAAAATGCCTTCCATATTGCCAAGAGAAATATAATTGTTGTTTGAGGCTCTGTTTTCAAGTCTCCTCTTGCTATATATTTAATCTTACTGATTCTACTAATATACAGATGTTGATGCTATCACAACAGCTATGAAAGGACTCCTCCAGACCTACCACACTGTATTTCTATTCCGGGTCAGGAACTGATTCAGTTTCTTATTGATGACTTGTCTGTATCCTAACCCCTCAGAGTTGGCCTATCTCTGAAGGCATGTTAACCTCTTCTGTCATCCACTACTGCCATGGATTTTAGAACTGGAATATTTCTCAGCTCACAGCATCAGGAGTTTTGTTCCCAGGATATGCATTCGTGCATTTCTGTCACAGCTCCTTGTCTTAGCCAGCTTGATTAAATCTCGTTTTGTTCGGTTGTCCTCTCAGTTTAGAGCCCTTTCACATTTACTAGAACTGTTTGCTTCTACTCTTTCTGAGACCTTCCCTGAGTGATATGAAAAAAACCAAAACCTTCTTAATGTTTAGCTATAACTGGAGCACTGAGTTATATTTTTGTTTGGACAGAAGTCCTTTGGGAGCCCATTGAGATTGGCCATTGTTTCAGATGTGAAAGGCTCTCTCTTCCTAAGTGTCTTTGATGTCTTTATTTTTTTCAGCGCAGGACAAAAAGCTAATTTAAATGTCAAGCTAATTTTTCAGCTTGAAATACAGTAGATTTTTAATTATGTGATATCATCACAGAAAACCCCAAAACCTTGCGATCTGTGTATTACAGTCACAGAGTGTTAAGCAGTATGTTTGATATTTATTTGGATTAAGTGATTCACTAATCTTCCCTTCTCATAACTGGAGTTATAACCCTAATATTTTATATGGCTCCCAGATGACCTAAAGAGGAAAAAGAAATTACTTCTCATGTGTTCCTTGATAGATATTGTCTGTTTGCATTGTATAATGTGCTTTCTTTCTACCCAATGTTGTAATCTATATGAAAGATACCATAAGTAACTGCTACTCTAGATCACAGAAATTATATTTTTGGCAGTAAAAACAGAACTGTAGAGTTTTTATTACCACCAAAGTGCAACTGTATCACATGCATAGGCCATTGAGAAGTATGAATCAGGCAACATAAGAAATAAAAACATCAGAAATGCCTTAATGGTCTGACTAGGATTTGAAAGAGTGTTCTGATATTTAGTTTCAAGGGTATAGGAACTTATAAGACTAAAAAGAGATATATAAAGAGATCTTAGAAAACACACATTACTACTCTGTAAACACTGTCTTTTGAAGACTTGAGAAAGGCATCTTTTCAGTAAGAGCAAATTGCTATCAACAGAAATCAAAGTGACAAAATGCAAAGTGAAAAAAACTTAAAAGAATAACAAAACCTTTGAAAATTATGAAGATTATGCAGTTATATCTGAATGTCTTTAAAATACTTTTTATTTTTACAAATGCCTTTATTTTAAATTTGAAAAGGAGCAATTTCTTCCTTTTACACCTTGTAACCGTCAAGTTTCTGTGAGATACTGGTGCTGTCATTTGAAGATGTGCTGTTTGGTGCATTTAGCAAATTCACTGCAAGTCTGCTGTCACAGAGCATCCTGTGTGCCCAAACAGAAGTACACATGTTTGTTGAAGAGTCAGACTCACTTTCTGCTATTTGGGTTAAACAACCTTTCAGAAACAAGACCTATGACTTTGATAGAATACCTCACATGTTTTAGTGCTAAAGGAAAGCTCTGTAGAGTTGACTTACGATTTTTTTCCCAGAAAATTTTTAGAATTTCACTAAAATCAAAATGCTGCAGTGGAAGGGAAATTATGCAAGTTATGCTGAGTATAAATAGAACTGATGATGCAAATTGTCTTTCCCCTCTGTTTCTTTATTTCAGCTATCAGAGACCAATACTCAGAAGAGCAGTAATTTGTCCCCAAACAGCTATATAGTTGCTAGAGTTGAAGGGGGAATAACCTGAACTCCATGCTCAAAAGCATCAGATATTAATTATATGAGTTCTTAAACTGATAGATCATCTTTCATTCTTATTTCTAGTGACCTTTATGTAAGATACTTAGAAAGCAACAGAAGAGGGCTTTTTCACTTTCATTATGTTTGGTGCAAACAGAAAGACTTTTCACTAACCTGTTTTAGAAAATCAAGGAGCAAAAGTGATGTTACTTTTTTGAACAGCTTCACATTAATTATTTGTTAATATGGGCTGCAGTTTGCCTCAGGAATAGTTCTTAGGGTATGATCTTATTGGAAATTGAGGTGGCTATTTCATTTTATTTTAAATTTGAATTAATTTGGATTAATTATAACACGTAAATAATCATGATAGAATATCCAGAAAGCTTTGCCCAGGCCAGTTCTAGAATGGGTGTGTAGGTATGACTGGCTGGTCAATGCAAGAATTTGGGTATTCACCCTCTTTTAGAATATGCTGCTATTCTACTTTCTCATCAAAGCCATCTGCATTGCAGTGTCTGTCCAACACATAAATTAAGTGAGAGCAGATGTCATTTGAGGACAGTGTAAATACCCTGTCTGGTGTTCATTCCTGCTTGGTGATCCTGTAAAGGAAGTTACCTGAACTGCAGTGAGCAGATGCCCTAGGTGGATGTCGGATCTGTGTACTCTGACTGGGAACAGTTTCTACAGAAGGGCCAGGTTTGCCACTCGGGACAGAGCAAGCTGCCCCAGCTCTTTAGAAGAGGTCTTAGATATATTCATCATTTTCCCCCAGTGCTAGACCCACTTAGTTTTTCAGAGTAGCAAATATGAATCTTCTTGACAGATCAGCCTTAGAAAAAGTAATTAGTAATCGTGATTATGATTTCAGATAGACCATTTCCTCATCTGAGCTGTCTGACTCCTCTCAGCCCCTGGCAAGGTGAGTTCTCATCATGGAATGCCACATGGAATTGCCATGCCTAAGAGGATTTTCATACACTTCTCTCTCCCTACTGAGATCGGGAAGAAATGACAGTGTCTTGGGAGTGTTTTTGGGATGGGCACGGTCGTATCAGCGTCTCCCACTAGGTGGTACTGTGGGCTAGACCCTGACGAGAGCCTGGCACTGGGGACTTTGGGGGTTTGGAAGGTGAAGACAATTTATGGTCTATACAACACTGCATGAACAGTCCGTTCCAAAGGAAATTTCTTATCAGCAATGCTGAATAAGCAGTTACGTCTTAAAAAAAAAAGCTTCTAGTTAGTTGTGATGTAGTTCTTTTTAGAAATAAGTGATTCAGCAAGTGAATTTCTCATTCCTTCAAGGCGTGTGGGTTGTGCAAGTGGGAAAGGCACTGACTGACCCCTCTGGTCTGTTTGCAGCCATTTCTGTACGTATTCAGTACCAGAGGGGAGAAGTGTGCCCTTGCAGCATGGAAGGCCACCAGCCTCCAGGCAGAGCGTGGCCAGCAGGCTGAGGAAGGCGATCCTTCCTCTACAGCGTTGGTGACACACCAGGGCTGGGCTGGGCTCCCCATTGAGAGACATAGACATACTGGAGTGAGTCTGAACAAGACATTGGAAACTTGAGATAGTTCACCAAGATGGCCCAGGGGCTGGAGCACATGCCTGATGGGAAGAGGGTCGTTCAGCCTGGAAAAGAGGCAGCTTTTACTGGGAGGGACTTTACTGGCAGCTTGCCACTGCCTACACAGAGGTTATCAAATTTCATGGCAGGAGGACAGAGGACAGAGGAAGTTATAACTGTGTACAAGGAAAAATATTTTCCTCCTGAGGACAGTCAGGCACAGATTGCCCGGAGAGGTTGCTCAGTCACCATGCTGGGAAATATTGAAAATTGGTCTGGATAAAACCCTGAGCGATCCATTCTGACCTCAGAGTTGATCTTGCTATTGGGGACCTCCCAGTGTCCTCTCCAAGCTGAAATATGCTGTGCCTCTGTCTGGTGGATTACTTTCATGTTCATAATTTCAAGCACAGTGAATAAATTACAGTAAGAAAATAATGTAATTTTGCTCTTTCTGCTTTGTGCTCCATATAGAAATGACCTGCAAGTCCTTCAGTTTTACTGCTGCCTCATAAGCTATCAGCAAGTTCAGGGGTTAGTCAATGGAAAATGAAGCACTTCAGAGAATAAATGGATGAATGAAGTGTTAAACCATAATAGAGCAAGCCAAAAACAATTTAGAGGAACCTCACTTAAGGCATAAAACCAAAAATAAATGTTCTGAACACTTCAGAATCAAGATGTCTGCCAAGAGAAGTATTGGGTTATTAGATGAAGTGCAAAAAGATTACTCAGGGAAGGTAAGACCACAGCACAAACCTAAATTCTTTACATCTAAATTCATTTCAGAGAAACTGAGTGTGGTTCTCATACTGACATCTCGCTTCGTGTCTTTAAATAAGGGGTGAGCCTTAAGGATCATCTTTAACTGACCTGTCAAAATAAAAAGCCTGAGAAGAAACTAGAAAATACTTGCTAGAAATAAGTTACCAGGTTCTCATCCAAGAGTCCTAAAGAAAGTCAAGGACCTCCAGCACAAAATTGTCACTAGTCAATATGGTGTCTAACTTGTCGTTTAAGTGCACTGTGGTTCTAGGGGAAGGAAATGTTCTCTTTTTTTAACAGTCCTCCATTAAGACTTTTCTCTATGTAAAGCTTACTGAAACTGTAAACCAATAAAATTTTAAACTGAACTCTTTTAAAAACAAGGAAGGTCAGCATGGACTTTTTGAGTAATATTTTAGAGAAACAATTTGTTAACCTTTAAAAAAGCTTGAATTTATTGATGGAGTCAGAAAAATAATTTGATACAGTATACAGGGATTTGTACAATGCAGGAAAAGTTGGGGAAAAGGAACTAAATTGTACAAAAAGATAAAATGAGAGAGAAAGTGCAATGTTGTGCCATTTTACAACACCTGAGGATCTCAATTTCCCTCTTGATCTTTACCAGAGCAGGAAACCCAGGCCAGAATATTTCTGTGGTGCTTCAGTACAATGGCATACTTCTTTAACGAGGAGTCTTGTTAATTTTGCTGCTTTTACTACATTCAGACACACTGTGCCCAAGGGAAGGTAATGACTTAACTTGTCTGCTCTTTAGGCCTCTCTCTTAGATGCTGTTTTATTGATCATCCTGAAAGGTAGCAAAGAGGTAATCAGACAATTTTTCCTTTGCCCTTCCTTCCTTCCTTCCTTCTGCACCATTCCTTCCACACCATTCCTTCCATCCTTCCTTCCTTCCTTCCTTCCTTCCTCTGATTCATCTGATACCTGGTTGGCCATTAAGGTAGCTAAAATGAGGAAAAACTTCACTGAAATAGGTGCTAGGAGAGAATGAAGAATTTTTTTCATATATTGGCAGTTATGATCCAGTTCATATAAAAAAATAGACTGTATCACACCTGCTTCAAGGAATTGCCTGGAGCAACACCAACAGAATCACAGGAATGAATACAAATAAAAGAATCCTGACTGCACTTCCTGGTCAGCTCCTGAAGTAATAAGAAACAGACCTGAAGGTTTCAACCTGATCACTTCCTAGCACAAAGCTGCTTCTAGGAGTGAGCTGATGAGATGTGAAATTTGTGTTGCCACACGCAAGTCAAAATTACCCTGCCTTGTGTCTGTGATGCCGATGTAACTAATCCCTGTAAATCTCATTTTAAAACAGCTTAAGCTAGATGTTTGAAATATGTTTTATTCTACTATTATTGAATTCATTGTCTTTCATTGGATGGAAACAAAACCAGCCTAAACTGAAGTACAAGAAAGCTGATACGCATTTCAAAAAAGAAAGTGAAACATGGCAATTTCCTAACCAATAAAAAGTCGATCAGAACAAAATTAAATAAGGAGAAAGCTAAAAATGGAGTGGTTAAAAAAACTACGAATTACTGAAGAATGCCAAATAATGGATTTGCCATGCTTGTTGAGGGATGGTGGAGTGCTTCACTAGTGGAATCTGAAGCAATTGAAGTCTGAAGAGCCAGTCACCCACTGGCATCCTGCCAGCTACCATGAAGAGTAGAATATAGTCCACACTGGAAATATATCAACTTGATGAAGAATTATATGCCTTCTAATCCAGAAAATATTTGTGCAGTGGAATAATGCAAAGATGAGTCAAATTTAGCATCTGATGGGGTGCTGCCATCACGAATGGAAGGTGAAAATTGCTGGTTTAGATCAGCACCAGATATCAACTGATCCAGTATGCTGCCACTACATATATTGGGGGAAAAAGAAAAAAAATGGTAATGTACCCAGCAATAGGCAAAAGCAGTAAGGTAATGATGTGTATATTTCCTTTTCTTTCCTACAAACTAAAAGTTTTCTTAGTTTTTCCAGAGGGTAGATTTCATTCCCTTTCCAGGAAACCTTGTTTTCAAAATTACCCAGTATATACCTGAATGTTCCTGTGATGCTTATATATGTATCTACAAACCCTTGAGTTGTCTGAAATTTAGAGCCTGAGATACACTTGTGAGAACTGATTTTTCATTCTAGATTCTTTACTTCGTACCTGTGTACTATACACCCTCTTAATAACTTCCTCCTGAACAAAACAATCAGTCTTTCAGAGTCTGTTGATGAAAAAAAAGTTATTTCCCATCTAGCCATCTTCAACTGATTTTGCAAAGTTTTTCTGAATTCTGAACTATCTTTTAACTTCTTTTTTAATGGTCACAAGGTTTCGGGTAACTCCATGTAAAATTTTTGATTTTATTTGATATCCACATACCATAGTAAATTGCTTCTCACAGGGTTCACATTCTGTTTAAGATCACTCTCCCAGTGCTGCTTCATGAACAAGACAATTCAAACATTGTAAGAGGAGAGGTTGAACATCACCTTTCATTAAATGAAGGGACTTGAGCCAAGATCCATTAAGCAAATACTTACTGATTTTTGCCATTTTACTTCAAAGGAACATTGAATTTAAATAGTTCTTTACAAATTTGAATTTATCTTTTAATCTTAAAGTTATTTCTAAATAGATCACATTTCTTTCCCACCTACAGATGAAACTACTTCAGAGGTAGGTGTTTTGCAGAGAAATTTCTATTTTTCTGAAAAAATACTCCAGATAAAAGAAATATTAATTCTTAATTACTTTGTGACACTACCAGTTTCTGATGGTATAGCAGGGTCCCTTCCCTGTGGTTTTCTGGATTTTTTTACCTCTGTCCTATTCTCCAGGAGATCCCCTCAACTGCAAAGGTTTACTTGTTTCCCAAGTGGAAGGTCCTCTCTGTTCCCCAGAGGTTTTGGCTGCCCAGAGCAGGCACACACCTCTTCCCACTGCTGTCAGGCTCCAAACTTTTAACAGAACAGAAATGGATTAACAGAGAACAAGAACAGGCAGGAGCTGCCCTTTCTTTCAAAACTGCGAAAACACTTTCATCTGTTTCCTTAGCCAATTGTCTGTTTTTAACATTATGGAGGACATTTGCAAAGCACAGGAAGAGCCTTGTGGTGATTTCCTCGGAAGGCCAAGAAGGGAGTGACACATCTGTGAAGGACCATCTTTGCACTCAGCTCAAAGCATCTGCTGCTGAATGTTGCCAGAGACAGGGGAGGATGAGGAGTTGGGTCCTTGGTTTGATCCATCGTGGGGTTGTTTAATCCAAGTGGGATTTTACAGTAGATCTCATTTGATGAGCTCTGTTGGTTGGAGCACGGTGCTCATAATGCCAAGGTCATGGATTTGACCCCCACAAGGGCCGTTCAGTTCCGAGTTGGACATGATGGTCCTTCATTGAGAGTTGGACATGATGGTCCTTCTGGGTCTCTTCCAGCTCAGACTGTTCTGTGACCTGACAGAAGTTGTGTGTTCGCTATATTCCATTACAACGCCTTCAAGACCTGTCTGGGGGAGTGTCATTAACATAAACCATCAGAAGGGATAAGTGCTGTGGAAAACTTGGAAAACTTACATGGACACTGAGCAGCTGTGAGCCAACAGGTCTCTGATATGTTCAGGGACATGGTGCTGGTTCGCATCAAATGATGAAATGTCTCACTGAGTTAATGGACCTTAAACAGCTCTGTGCAGTGGGCCAATGGCTCTGGTGACCAGCAGAACTTACTGAGTGTTTTTTTTCATGGGGCTGATTAAGAAAATTATGCTGATTTCTGTTTCCATTGGAAAATGATGATTCACTAGAACACTACTTCTGAGAAGGAAAGTACCTTGAAACCAGTCCTAAATAAGAGATTAAAAGAGGGTTTTAACACTTAAAAGCATTCCTCTAGGATTGCTGCAATACAGAATGTTTTATCCTTCAATTCGTAGGAATTTTCTGTTTTGAAATTTGAACATATTCCTCCATATCTAAAAGAATACCAGTATAAGTGAAATACCAAAACCACCAAAGGATACCAAAATAAATTGGTACATCTAAGATGAATCTCATTCAGTTTCTCTAACAAATTATCCAGTCAGGAAATGAAATGTCTTCAGACAGTTTACACTAAAATTATACGTCAAGACAATTAATTTGCTTTATAAACAGGGATTTGATTTAATTCATGAGTGCATTTTTTGTGAACTAGTGACACATTCCTGCTGTTATAAAATTTAGTTTCCAGAATCTGGTGTACATACTGTGGCCTTTACTCCAAAAACTGTGACTGCAATTTTAGATCCCTTCTGGATAAATTGTCTACCAGCTTATGACTCCAAAACATGTGGCACTGGAAATTCTTCTCCCAGACTGTAATAGCATGAGCAGTCCAGGCTGATGATAGGAGATAAGTTGCAATCACTGTCTTAGAATATGTGTCCTGGATTTTCCTGCTATTTGATTCCTACAGATTGCTGCAATATTTTGGGTTTGTTCTGGATGCTGGAACAGAAATATAAAAAAGAAGACTACCAAAAATTTCAAATTCAGTTACTAAAATGGCTGTTACCCATAGTACAAAGTACAGGAAACAATCTGAAACCACAGATACCAACATTTCCCCTCAGAATTCAGAATACGGGATATAATATTTTGATAATTGTGAACAGGACTTTGGAAGTGCCTCAGGCTCATTAATCATTTGGATTTATGAACCTTATGAAAAATCCTGTCTTGTGCTTTTAAGGATTTCATGAGGATTTGGTACTCAGCAAATCCCAGGTCTCTCAGGTTTTTGCTGAAGTGTTGACACAGGGTTTTACTTGGGAACAATACCAGGATATTTTTCCCTACACAGAATTGCTCTCATCTGCATTTGAGTGTTTTCCAACCAAGTTATCTGGTCCAAAGCAGGACCAGATATGGCTTTCGCTTGGCCTGGCAAGTCATCCTCAGCTGTCAGGATGCGACCTGAAATCCCTAAAATCCCGGTGTAGCTGTCAGTCCCAAGAGCCTTGCCCCAGCTCCCCACAGCACCTAAGAGGCGTGGCAGGGCAGCTGGCTTTGGCCCCAGCTGGCATGGAACACTCCCTGTCCCTGGGCTTCGCTCACCATTATTGTGCAGCCCCATTTCTTTTTTTTTTTAAAGTGAAAGTGTAGCAGTCCTTTCATCCTGTGCTGAAATTAGTTTGCAAAGTATGTGGAGGGAACCATCTGAAGGCAGGTGGGCTGTACCATCAGAACTAGAACTCCTTTTAGCCTAACCTCCGTGCTGAGAAAGGATATGGAGCAGATTGTGTCGGGCGCAATCACTCAGCACGTGCAGGACAGGCAGGGCATCAGGCCCAGGCAGCAGAAGTTTGTGAAAGACAGGTTCTGCTTGACCAACCTGATCTCTTTATGTGGCCAGGTGACCCATTCAGGGGATGAGAGAAAGGCTGTGGATTTTGTCTGCCTGGACTCTAGTCAAGCCTTTAGCAGCATTTCCACATCATTCCCTGGACAAGCTGGCTGCTCGTGCCTGGGACAGGTGCGCTGCTTGCTGGGTGAACAATGGAAGACTGCGCTCTGAAGTGCCCTCAGCCACTCTGAAAAACAACTTAAAAGTCACTGAAGACTCGCATATGGAAATGTTGCATTCTGCTCAAAAGCAGCGAACAGGTAGAGACTCTGTTAACTTAAAATGTGTGGGATTTTTGCTCCTTTTCCTTTTTTCACTGGCTTTTCTGTGCCATTCAGCAGTTCACACACCTTTCAATAGAGATGGGATGACTTGTTGAAAGCAAACGGGTCATGCATACCGAGCTTTGGTAGTAGGAGACAGACCTTTTAATGTCATCCCAACACAGATGAAATGAACTGGCTTTGGAATTTTTTTCCTTTAATTCCTGATGTCTAACTCAAAACTCGTGAGGTCCCGTAAGCAATAGAAGAAACACTTGAGCCACACACTTCATTGGTTTCTCCTGGTTCTGTTGGGCACAGAGGGGCATTCTGCCAGAAATGGTTGTAAATGGCACCGTTCCTACAAAGGACAGTGAAAACTGTGTTTCCAAAACCCGTCAGTTGTGACCAATTCTTCCTAAAGACCTCTTGGGCTTTTCTGCAGGAAGAACAGCTGACAGGATACACAGAGGCAATAAAAACATTTAAACATTGTCAATGCATCAGGCTGCAGAGCCACACAAGCAGCAAAGCCCCGGTAGCACACCCAGACTGTGAATTTTGACTGGAATCCTACATGGCTTAGAAACAGTAAAGGCCACAGGAAAGGGTGGAGGCAGTGAGTGCTACCATTGCCCATCATAAAGAAAATGAGTTAAAGGAGGCTGAGAGGCTTCTCTGAAACTTGTGCACTGAGGAATGCACAGTAAGAAAACTCAGTCCATGCTATTCCTCCCTTGTCCCTTCCTTTCCAGGAGTTCCATATGATGGAGATGACTTTCCTCAATAAATTGCTCTATTGTGATCTTTTATGTTGCATTGAGTTAGATTTTGTGCTCTGTTTAACAGAGGTAGAGTAATAAATTAGATGATTCCTGTTCACACATAATAATTAAAAGAGATGGCTTCCTACAAATACAGCACACACAGGCAGAAAGGTCTCAAGACAGAGCAGTGAGGCAATGTATTAAAATTATTGAATAATTGTAATATACAATCATTATGAAATAATACCTCCTCTGGGTTAGTTCTCCATAGTGATTTCTTTGGAAAAAATGGATAGTATCAAGGGACAGTGCAGAAGAATACAGCAGATGAAGCCATATAATTCTTCATCAGGCAAATGCTTTACTGCCATCATAGTGACAAGCTGAGATCAAGTATGAAGAGGTACATGCTCATGGGTCAGAGACAGGGCATGGCCTCACCTGCATTGTTGAAAACTGAATTAACTCCTACAGTCAACACAGATATGCTACAAAAATGAGATCTGATGTTGGCTATGAGAAGTTTCGTCACAGTGTTTTGAGCTGCACTCCAGCTAATTTGATGCAGGAAAACAGTTAAGCCAGGATGATTTGCACCGGACAGTCAGACACACTGACTGAATGGAAACTTGATGAAAACCAAGGACTGTAAGAACATGTTCAATTTTTAGGATAAGAAGACAGCAAACCACAAAATAAAAATACAAACCACAGCAAGGCACCTTGGGGCCATATTTCACCTTGTGATGTTGACTATTTCTGTATTATCATAGAATCATAGATTCCTAGAATATCCTGAGTTGGAAGGAACTCCCAAGGGTTATCAGAGTCCAGCTCCTGGCCCTGTTCAAGACAACCACAAAAATCACACCATGTGCCTGGGAACTTTGTCCGAGTGCTTCCTGGCCTCAGCAGGCTTGGTGCTGTGACCTCTTCCCTGGGGAACCTGTTCCAGTGCCCAGCCACTCTGAGGAAGAGCCTTTTTCTAATATCCAACCTAAACCTCCCCTGACTCAGCTTCAGGCCATTCCCTACAGTTCTGTCATTGGTCACCAGAGAGAAGACACCAGTGCCTGTCCCTCCTCTTCCCCTCATGAGGAAGCTACAGACTGCAGTGAGGTCTCCCTTCAGTCTCCCTTCACCAAGTGACCTCAGCCTCTCCTCATACAGCTTCCCCTCTAGGCCCTTCACCGCTTCATCGCCCTTCTCTGGATGCTTTCTAATGGCTTTATATCCTTCTCACACTGTGTGTCTCTTCTTGTTCCTACAGCCTCACTTTGCTTTTAGTCCACAAGCAAAACAGGACAGAGATTCCATTACCTGTAATATTTGTCCATGATGACGATAATGGTTCCCCATCTTGGTGGCTCTCCAGACACTGCTTATGAAGCAGCATTATTACAAGAAAAGCAGGATGCACTATTTCTCTTCTCCTACAGGCTTGAGAATACATAATTTTCTGTATATTTGTTTGCCTTGCTCAGGATGCATGCTGTGATATAAATTTGTATCTTCCTAGTTATTATTAAGGTTTCATCTGTGTCTGAATGATTCGGTTAGATCCGAGTTGCCCTTTAAAAAGGAGAAGTTAACTTATATTTTTTGCAGAAATTGGGGAACTTGATACCTGGGAAAAAATATTCATGAGCACAACTCCAGATGGATGTGCTTGGTGGAGAAATATTTTTATCTTGTTAAAGAAAACGCATTAATGCAAATGTGAATGTGAGAAGTTATAAACATTAAAGGTAATCCCATCTCAAAGCTACTTAAAGAGACACAAATTATTACCCAGTCTTTATAATGCTGTAAATTGTGTCTGATTTGAACTTCATTTTAAACTCCATAGTGAAAGAGAAATCAAAATTTTCTGTTAAATACAAAAGCTTAAATGAGAATTCAGCACACAGGAGACAGCAGACTGACAATATACAATCTCACTGAAGCTTGAGTGTGCATAGACTAGCGCAGTTAATCAAAAACCCCACTCATCTGCCAACTCTTTATGCATTCATCAAAGCTCAGCAGAGAGTTATCAGCACAGAAGATTCATACATCAAGGCTTCAACTCTGGCTTCCTTGACATCCCAAGCAGATTAGTCTGTGACAGATTTCTGTAGCCCAGCAAGCATCCCGAAGTGGAGCTACCATGGAGATGACAAGCCAATTCTTGGCATCTGATGTCATGTCCACTTGTTGCAACAAAGACAACAAGGTTTCACTAAAGTTATTGAAGTCATGCAGGTTTAGGAGCTGTGTTTTTATTCAGACAACATGACAGGACAGGTTCTCAGCAGCTCGATGCAGACGATAACCTACCAATCCTTTCAGAGACCCCATGAATAAATAATTCCCTTTCAAAACAGCCATGAGTCTCCCATGAAAACAGACAAAAGGACGGCTGGATCACAACTAACTGTTCAAAAATGTTCTTTCTGTCCTCAAAAGGCATCCCAAAGGAGATCATGGTGTAATTCCCAGTGCCTCAAGGAAGCAACAATAGAGTGATTATCTGCCCACGTGTTTGTGTGCCTCATGCAGCTGATACTGGGCATGTACAAGGTGGATGCAGATGTTTTGATCTGGGTTTGAAACCAGCCATCAACAGGGCTTGCTGCCTGGGAAAATCCCAGTCTGCCTGCTTAGGAGATTGGGCAGTGTTTTCTAGCACAGGAATAGGGCTGAGGTAGAAGAAAGGACCATCTCTATCCAGGGCTCTCAGGACTAGGCTCTGGACAGGAGCAAGTGTCCCTGTCTTCCTTAGTAAGTGACAACACCCAGTCTGTTCATTTTGCTTCTCCCTGTGAGACTGTAATGTCTCTCTTTACAAAGTCACCATCGTGCCCCATTTCCCTGCAACATGGGTGCAAAGCCACCACCTCTGGGGTTGTTCAGCCTGGAGAAGAGAAGGCTCTGGATAGACCTTATTGTGGCCTTTCAATATACAAAAGAGGCTTATAAGAAAGATGGAAAGAGATCTTTTGCTGGGGCCTAACAGGACAAGGTGCAACAACTTTAATCTGAAAGAAGGTAGATTTAGATTGGAAATGAGAAAATTTTTGTGATCAGGATGGTAAGGCACTGGAACAGGTTGCCCAGAGAAGGTGCAACATCACTGGAATTTCTCAAAGCCAGGTTGAATGGGGCCCAGAGCAACCTGATCTAGTGGAAAATGGTCCTGTTCGTGCCAGGGGGTTTGGCTTAGATGAATGATCCTTTCTACCCCAAACCATTCTATGATGTTATGCTCATTCCACTGAGAATTTGCAAATGGATCAAAGACAGTAAATTGACTAAAAAAACTCATAAGTCAAGGTAAAGACAAGTTAATAGCTGAAGCAAAGCCATGCATACAAACAAAGCAGAACAAGGAATTCTCCACTTCCCATGAGCAGGCAGGTGTTCAGCCATCCCTAGGAAAGCAGGGATCGCATGTAACAGTGATGTGGGAAGAGAAACTCCATGACTCCAAATGTGCCTCCCTTTCCTTCTCCTCTCCCCAAATTTACATGCTGAGCCAGCTGCCCCAGCTGTGTCCTCTCCCAAATCCTTGTGCACCCCCAGCCTGCTCACTGGCAGAAAAGGCCTTGGCTCTGTGTAAGCCCTGTTCAGCAATAATGAAAATGTCCCTCAGCTATCAACTCTGTTTCCAGCACAAATCCAAAACATAGCCACATACCCGCTATTTTTATTTATTTTATAAATAAAACAAGCTCTACCCGAGCCCAAACCAGCACACTCCCTTTTACCCTTCCAATTATCTCCCGCATCCCACAGGCAAAGACCAAGGAAGTGTCTGCCTGCTGAGGTTAAGCCGCGCTGGTTCAGAGTGGTGTGATGCTGCTCAAAGGATGAGGCAGCAGCCAGACTCGTTTCAATATTGCCTTGTAAGGCTCATTAAGTGTAAGCTGTCAGGCAGGTATTAGAAAAGGATGACAGATCAAGGTATTATGAGAATCTATAGAATGATAACTTTCCTGTGCAGGTGACTGACCAAGCATCTCCACATACAGAAAAAGAGAGAATTCCATGCCCTGTTACTTCCTGCAACACACCAAGAAGTCTGGATTACATGAGTTGCATCAGTCATGTCACTCACTCAACAGAAAGTAAATTCTCTGGAACTGATATACAACTTGTACTAAAGTCACAGCACAAAAAGCAATATTTTAGATACAGGGAGTTCTCCATTTTCCTTTGCTAAAAGTAAAATCATAAATGCCTAAACAATGAATTTAGCAATGCTTTTGTACATAAGCTTAGATTTACTGTAAATGCTGGAATTATAGAGAGACACTACTCCCTTTTAGAATGCAGCAGATAAACTGATGCCTTTAGGTTGCCATGGAATGTTCTGTTACAGACAGCTTTAGGAAGTGTCAGATCCAAAAAGACATAAATAGCCTGTAAAAATTCTTGAAAGAACAGGCATAAACCTTCAAGACACTCAGCAGAATCTTCTTCCATATCAGTACTCTGCAATGGACTGAATAGATTTTATAGGTGTTTCTTCTCAGACATAGCTGCACTTCAAGGGTCTCAGACTGGTGAAGCCCATTCAAAATGGAGTTTAAATGCACATGTAAGCAATGTAGAGAAAATAGTTTTCTAATAGTGATGAGGATAGATACATAAAAAAAAAGATTCCTTCTGGAACAGTGTCTATTTGCAAAGAAAAGTCTAATTGCTGCACATTTTAACAGGGTCACTAATTCAGTTAAAATGGAAATGTAACAGGGTCTAGGATTACTTCAATCCCCTTTAGGTATGCAAAGTGCTTTAAGAGCATATTTTGCTTCCCCAGCTCAGAGCAACCTGATCACAAGAAGAGTGGCAGCTGTTAAAACTAGCAATAAATTATGGAAGCCAAGAACCTGAGTCAACTGGGCCAATAATCCATTTGCCAGAAACTGGCTTTTAATGGTCATGCAAACTTGTAAACACTGTAAACTCATGTAAATTTTCTCTTCATATTTTATTTCATACACATGTGCACATACACGCACAAATACACATATTTCACTTGTTTTAAAGTATTTATTTTGTGTGCCTGAAGGCTGAAAACATCTTAGCATGCTTGACCTGCAGACTCTTTAGGACCAGAGACTCTTTAGGGTTATTACAGATGTCCCTGTGAGTAGTGAGGGCCCCACTGTACAAAATGGGGTGTGTGGCCAGCAGTGGTACCCAGCCCTGTCTGAGATCAGGAGCAGGCAGCTGCCACCAGCTGCATCCAGGTGATGTCTGGGTAAAGAAAAGTACAGCCTTCTACATTACGAAGTTCCTGACTTGACATCTGCTCCCCAGATTCCAGAGTGAACTGGATGCAGCCATCACAGCCCCTGCTGAGGGTTATGGCTTAATCCCGGGGTTGGGGGAGGACTCTGCCATAAGATGCTGATGGGATTTGGCTCCAAAACCAAAAGCAAAGGCAGCCAGACTGAGCTGAGAAGAGCAGCCACACTGCAGACACAAAGGGGAGCCCCAAGTGCCTTTGGCAACTCGAGTAAACCAAACGGCAGTTTCTGGTAGTACCCATTTTGCTCGTGAGGGAGCGGCTGGATGCAGCTGGGGTGTGAAAACTCCCTGCAGAGCTGTATCCCACCTCTGGGCAGCAACGTATGTTTCAGAGAAAGACCAAGCACTCCAGTAACGTGTCAGCATCTGCTCCGGGCTCTTCAGGCAGCTGTTGGGGGCTAAATTCTTGCCTTGCACCCCACAGGTGATCAGCTGGTGCCCTCAAGTAAGGAATTTCATTACTCATATCTTGTCTTTACCTGCCCACTTGCAAATGCTTAAGTGAGAGGATTTTCCAGCCTTTCTAATAAGCCAGTCACAGGTTTTGCCACTGTGAGTTCCTACGAACAAAGCATTTCCCTCCCTCCTTCTCTCCCTCTGATTCACGTAGGTCATACCTGGACTGCCCTTTCAGCTGGAATGAGAGGGTATTGCTGCATGGCCAGGGTTTGCTCTAGGGGCAGCTCTCTGAAAAAGGAGTGATATATTTTTTATAACCATAAAATACTTCATCACTGAACAATTCTGTCACTGGGAATATTAAAATATGATCAGAGATATTTTATGCAGCTGTTATTAAATAGTCATTAAGCATTTCTGGAAATAATACTCCTCGGAGATTTGACATTGAAGAATAGACTGTCGAGGCCCAGACTGAGCCATGACTTAGAAAAATACAAACCTACCAAATGCACTAAACTTGTCTTCACCATCAATTATCTCTGAGTTCAGCAGTCTTCTAGATATTGTGCAGAGTTTGGTCAGGAGTATCTGTGTCTCTGCCCACCTCACCCAGGACCGTGGTGTCTTACAGGCACGAGGAGCACATGGCTTTGCAGTGCATGGGAGGAAGCTGCAAAAACACCACAAAAATTCCATCTATCTGAGGATCTCAACGGTCATTTTTTGACTTAAGGAAAAAGCGGCAATTGTCTCAGCCAATTTAATATCTACAAAACATGTCACAATGGCAGTGCTAGGAGGCAGCGTTTGGGATCTATGGGCAGTGGAGTGACACCGATTTGGGGCACAGCTCCCATTATCAGTCTGACGTGTCAAATGTACTTCATGGTGGTTTGACCTGTGCTTTGGTGATGAGTGTTCCTTGGCCAGTTATGAAGGTAACTATCTCAGGTGATTGTTTCAGGCTCCCAGACTTCGTGTCCACCAGGCTCTCTCATTTAGAGATCCAGGTTCTGCTTCTACCCCCCCTAACCAATCACAAACTCCCAGCAGCAGCTTAAAGTTTCTTCCCTGAATGTCAGTGTTTTCACCTGGAGATTGATAAAGACAACAGGAGGTTTTGTGTCTCTTCCAAATTTATTCTCTCCAGATGCAAAGGTAACCGTGTCTCATGTCACTGTGAGAAGAGCACACAGCAGATTTTCCTAGTTTTACCTAATTTTCATGCGGCTTTGGGAGAAAATGTAGTGCTTCCTGCAGTCCCTTTGAGCTCTGAAGGGATTTTGTCTGCAGGGAAAATCCCCTCTTATTTACAGACTATTCCAGATTCCCAGGGCATTCAAAGTCTCATTCCCAGTGCCAGAGATGTGGCTCAGTTGTAACCAGGCAGCTCGCCTGACTCCGCTGGAAGTTTTGGTTCTCTGCTCTCATACAGATTGCTCTGCTAGGGGAGAACAATTCTCCTTCTTAATGAATATGCAAAAAACCAATTTCCACACTCATAAGTCTCTCAGCTGGTTAGTTAAAAGCCTCCACTGGTGGTATACAACAGCAAGAATAACAGCTTGATTAATCCCCATCTACTGGTCTGAACTAAAACCTGTGCCATTTTGTCACATTGCAGTGACAGAGTCATCATAAAACAAAACAGCTCAAAATGGCTCTCACAGATTCAGAAGGTTGTAATGGTATCCCCACTGACCCAAAATATCTGGGGTTATGCTAATTTTCCTTTGCTGAATTGAACAGGGGAATGATTTTGAGATTTCATTGTTATGGAAATATATTCTGCTCAGGACAATTACATTTGACTTCCCCCTGCTCCCCCTGAAGCATCAAGAATATTTAATATTCTATCCTGATTAACAGTGTTAGTCTCCTGTTTCTGGGATGATTTGTCTGGGTAATGTATGCATAGAGAATAGAGCAGAGGAGAAACTGTGGTGTTTCACTATTGATCATGTTATCAGATTCGCCTGACAAAGATCTACTTTTCCACTGAGAGGATCTCAGAGAATGAGTAATGGTAGCCTTATCACTCCTTTTTGGGCTCTGCTTAATGACATTGATGTTTCTTAGTTACCCCAGCCTGTGGAGATGCCCATGCTAAGAGCGGACATTGAGCTGCTAGGTGGGATATAGGCCTGGACACAAGTTATCCATGGAAAACTTCGGGTATCTCCTCCCAAGCTGTGCATGTTCTTGGCTCTTTGTATTCACCAGGATGCTATGGGAAACGGATCTGGATTGCTATAAAAGCCATTATGCCTGGGACTGAATAGAGAACAGAGCAGTTACTTCACCAGTGGCATATTTATACTTCTAACATGGTTTGGAAGAAGGTTGTGAAAAAAACCAAACATCAGTGACTGCTTAGTCAGATCTATCTATCTGCAGACACTGACAACTCTTTTTGTTTATATTGGGTCATCTGCTCCAGCAGTGCAGCTGGATTCTGCCAACTGTACTGGAGCCACTGCTATACCCTGGCTTCAAGTCCATGCTCTGTCTTTCCTATTGATTTTAATGAGGCAGAAATATCACGACATACACAAATGTGCATAATATCTGCTTTAATTATTTTTACCATTTACTCTTTTGGATAATGTCTACTATCTTAGGGATAAGCATGCAACCACAAAATGTGAATCAGTTTGCCTTCTGTGTGGTTTTACAGATTCCATATTGAGGCTGAGTTCCAATTATCTTTAGAAAGAAATGACACCATTTCAAATCCCTTGAGTTTCTAAACAGTTTACCTAAAACTGTTGATTATGGAGTGCATATACATGTAAGCATATATATATATATGTAAGCATACATATATAAGCATACATATATATATAAAAAATTTCTATTTGAACCTAAGCTGCAGTTCAATGTATGCCTCCGTGTGAAATACACAATTGCATTTCCCGCCCTGAAACCAAATATCCCATTGTGTTAATCCCTCTTCCTTCTACACTATTTTGCTTTCAAATATCCTCCCGGAAAGTAAAAACCCACAACATTTCCATTTAAGATAAAGGGAAAGCATAGCTTTCCCATACCCCATCAATTACACATGAAAAACATATAAAATTTAAAAAAAACAACAATCCAGTTCTGAATGAGAAAAAGACTGAATATGTGGAGGTAAGTATGAAATTCAACCATCCTCCCCAGGACTTCTTGTGTTATGACGATATGGGAAACCTGCCTCAAACTAGAAAGTCCAAGAAGTTTTGCATCACCAGACACTCAGGAGATGTGCAAACATTTCCTTCACTCTTTCAAAGGCACTGTCTCTTCCCAGACCTTTTCATTATCATTTTAATTGCAGTGTAATAGTTCTTGCTTCATCTGTGACAATGCAGATGTAGAGTCAATAGATTGAATGGCAAATACATAATTGATGGCTTCCTTTGTAGCTTGAAGTTTTTTGAAACACATGATCCTGGCAGTCTGCTGGTTTTTACTCAAAAGCTGGAAATATCTGCGCTATCTAAAATACCTTCATGACGAAAGACTAAAGATCATGTCCTTTCAGATGCATTCATGTATAACTGCAGTGATATTAATTCAGAAAAATACATTAGTTTTCACTTTCAGAAAATACTGAGCCATTTGAATTCCTCATGAACATAACTCCATACCTGCATTTCTACATTCCATGGTACCTTGGCTGCTCTGACTTCACATAGTGTCTTCTGGGTAAAGTGCAAGCTAGTAAGGGTTAAATCACCATTGATGCTATTTGCATTAGAGTAAAGGTGAACTTGCTACCCCTTCTGCCTGTGCAGGGACAGGCAGCCTGTGACATCCTGATGGGTTTATTCTGTTCAGTGCTGAAACTTGAATACAGAACTTTGGCCATTTTTTCCTCTTCTCTATTCTTCTCCTTCAAACTTCCCATCCTCAGTGCTAATAAATTTCAAGAGTGATAAAGAATGGAAACGTGCTGGTGCATAAGGGGAGAGATAGAAAGAAAGATAGGAAGATAGAAAGATATAAAGATAGATAGATAGATAGATGATAGATAGATAGATAGATAGATAGATAGATAGATAGATAGATAGATAGATAGATAGATTATAGGCTGTTTACCTGCAGCAGCTGTGCAGTACCAAGCAGGTGCCCACAGATGTACATTGGGTTACCCTGTAGTTGCAGCACTAGCTACAATGTTTTAGCTGTTTTCTTAGTGCTGGGAAAGGGGTGTTTTCCACTTTGAAAAGCCCTACAGACAGACAAAGGAGGAGACAGAGGAGGCAGCAACTCCCAGAAGTTTATAAATTCGTTTCTCTTCCTTTGTCTGAGGGAATGATGATGGCTTTGAAGCCAGCTCTGGCCTCAGCCATAGCTCTGGCCTGCTCTGCTCCGCTTCCTCTGCCCTTTTTTCTCCTCATTGTCCTATTTAGAGCACAGGAGTTTGTGGCTCTGTGGCTGCACAGCCAAGTGGGACACTGGTCACTGTGCTCTGGGCATTTTTGCAGGATGAACAATAACTCGTGCAAAATAAAATTCCCTCAGAGTGCCCTGTCCGAAAGGAGCACGGAGCTGCAGGAAGGGTTTTCCCATGGGACAGGGTGTGCTGGGCAGCAGGAGGTGCTCCTGTGAGGTGTGGGGAGAGCAGGGTGGTGGCTGTGTGAGGCGCTGCCCCGGCTGTGCAGCACACGGAGCAGGGCTCAGAGCATGGATGGCTGCAGAAGGAAGGGTGCACACAGAGATGTGAGTCCAGGACGGACACATCCTGCAAGGCCACCCCTTGCTGCCTTGATGGATGGCAATCCCTGTCAGCCCATGCACGGGGATTATTCTTTGCAGGACTCTAAGAGTCCAATTCATTATAGCAAAGCCTATTTTTTTTTTCCTTTTTCCACTCCAGTGGAGCATAAATGACCCGAATAAATCCTATTCCTTTGGCACATGTAATGCATGGAATGTGTTGCCGGTGCTGTAACAAGATTTATCTCCCGGTGCATGTTGTGAACACACATTTCTTTCCAGTCAGTAGAATTGTTATAGCTATAGAGCTTGATTATTGAAAGGGGAGCTGGTTGGTGGAAAGAAGATATATAAATGTGATATACACAGCACACGTCAGCCACACCAGCTGGAAAAATCCATTTATTTCCACTGACTGAATAACTCACTTTTGATTCCAGTTTATACAGGTAGGGACATGATTACTCAGTGCCTGTCTCCAATAACTCACCCTAGGGTTGAGCTTTGTTCAGTCTTTGTGGCCACAGCCATCTCCTCTCCAGAGCTCCATACCAGCAATTCCACAGGTGTTCAGAGGTGAGAACTGGTACAGACCTACCCTGCTCCAGCTTTGTCATACATCTCAGGGCAGGTGGCAGGATCTTGTGTCCACCGGGGCCAATGAGCATATATGTAAAGATAGAAGGAAATGGACAGGAACATAAATGGATTTTGTCCTGTTAGTCTTGTACTTACAACCATAAAAAGACATTTGATGTTTGGCGGGATGGTGGTTATCCCACAGGAAGCAAGAAATTCCCCTCAAGGTGCTGGAAATGCTGGGCAGTTTTGCAAAGGTCCATCATGAGGTCTCTTGCCTGAACAGGGTCTGTGAACAGAAAGATCTGTGAATCGCTAAGAAACAAGAAACCTCCACCAGAATGCTCCAGTGACCCCAGCCTTCTTGGAGGAACAACTCTGCTCTTCACATGTGGATTTCAGGGAACATGGCTCAAGTGCAGAGGTTGGCCACTCAAACGGCTGTAGGACGCCAGGCTGGATTCTCACCCAGGGGTGGTAACTGAGGTCTCATGAACGCATTCACTGCTGCCGTGCCTCTATCCAGACTGTCTGTGATGTGTCTGAAGTAATTTCCACTTCTTTTCATCCTTTTCCCACTCTACCTCTCCTCCATGGCTAAAAAGTGACCTTCAGCTGACTTTCTTAGCCAAGGCAGAGATGCCTCCCAAATGCAGATAGCTCCAATCACAGTGATTTTCAGAGCACCTGTTCCCTGTCGAGCCCAGAGAAGCAGTCAGCGCAGAGCATCTATGTTTTACCAATGAAAAAGCTGGCACACAGCAGGTGAACATCCTCATAAGGATTTTCAGCCAGCGATCACCAAGCCAGGTGTCTCATTACTGTGTGTAATGAAATAGTATCCCAAGAAGGGGGGGAAGATAAACATATGTCATTCAAAAACCCCCTGATTATGGGAAGTGTTCACTAACAGGGCACCCAATTAGTCTGTGCAGCTTTATATTCTGCCCATCTGTTATTACTAATCTGGCCTCAAGTGTGCAGTTTAGTGCTGTAAACCTTTGGTTGGGACTGTTTTATTAAACTCTGTGGCCTGCAGCATTTGCCTCCAGCTAGGAGAACCATTTTGGAAACCTTCCAAATCATAACACCAAGAGTTATGTTTTCTGTGTTCCAAACACACTTCTGGTCTGGTTGGTGCTCCCTTTCAGGGAAATATATCCATATATCTGTGTGATCTCTTGGAAAGAGGGAGTCTGCAGTTTTTATGCACTAGACTCTCCATCTGGCTGGGTCCCCTGCTTGGCTCTGCCCTCCATGCCAGTGAGGATCTGGAACAGAAGAATCACAGCTCCTTGTGCCACACATGGTCTGCTCCAGGCACCACCACTCACCCTCCTGTGCATGCTTTGGCTGCAGAGAGATCTTCCTGAGAGCACCTCTTGGAGCTTCCTGTTCTTCAGTGACCTCCCCATCGTAACCGTGCCCAGAGTGGCCTTTGCTCCAACCTCATGGCTAATCCTGGTCTCTCTAGGAATGCTCACTTGTGAGCCTTCTCTTTCCTCTTCTGCTAAGTGAATCCAAATAATTTCTCAGTTTGCAGTTTTATTATCCAATTCTGTAGGCTGGACATCAAGATAAACAGTGATCTGCCCAGCAGTGTGGAGAGATGACTGGAAGCTAAGCCAAGGATCGGGAAACCAAAACAGCAATGAAGAATGAGAGAAAAAGAAGCACACCAAGATGCTAAGCCAGCAGCAGGAAGAGGGTCCACAATATGTTCAAGAGCACTATGCTGTGAAACACTGACCTTTATGTGCCTGTCAAGCAGCACTGGAGGAGCTGGTCATCAGCTGCCTCTGAATCCTCATCTGGCCAGACTTTGTAAGTGAATTTACCCTCCTGCTTAGTGCTGTGCACAAGCCCAGAAGACAGTGAGAATCTGTGTGCACAATCAAAGCGTGAGGTACAAGAGTGTTGCATGTAGATAAGGAGCATAATGAAGTCGTGAAAGAATATTGATCGTAATGAATACTGCATAGGTATGTCCAATATGTTTGTTTTCTGTAGTCATTCATCTCTGGAGAGCTTTTAGGAAGTTAATGCTCAGTGTTTGAGACTGGTTTAAAGGAATTTTTTCATAATTTTGAGGACATATTTGGAGAATGCTTGAAGGTGATTGTTGGATGATCTAACAGTTGAGAGACAGAGTCTGTTAGCTGGGGCTGTCAGACAGAGAAACCGGTTTTATGATATGAAGGACATTTTCTTATGTTTTTCTTTTCTTACTGAACTTGTGTCCTGCAGTAATCGTAATTCTTTGCTGTCAAAGTATCTGAGACAGAAACTCCCATAGGCTTGATATTTTGGCCAGCTGGGAAGAAAATACTGTATTGCTTTAGATAAACAAGATTTGCTTGCTTTGTCGTGGAAAACTCATCTAGCAGGAGCCCTCAGTTGCTGCTTTGGGACAGCTTGCCTTCAGATACAATGGGGATATCAGCTTTGACATGTTCATTGCAGTTAGCTGTATTGCAGAAATGCAGTTGAAATCAATGTCCAATGCTGAAGTCTTCCTTAGAATAACTCTTCTTTGGGAGATGGAAACCATTTGCCTAAGTAAAAAGTCTGATGCAGAGTCAGGTTTGTACAAGCTCTCAGTAAACTTTGAAGAATTTGCATGTCTTCTCTCCCCCTCTTCAGAAATTTAAATTTTTATGATCTGCTTGGTGAAACATACTGTCACATAAAAGATTTAAAATGGAATGTATCTTTCCTGTCAGTGAGCATATTAGAAGGTATTTTCACATCTCGTTTTAAAGCACTGGGAAAAAGTTAGACACAAATGGTGAAACCTGCCTGGTGGTTTATAGGGTAGATGCTCCATTCATGATTTGCTTCAGCCCAGAGTAACAATTTGTCCTTCCTGTGCAATAGCTTTGCACCAGGAAGGGGCATCAGCCTTTGTCTGTGTCACTTGTCAGCCCCAACTCAGGACCAGGGTCGAGCAGCAGTGACTGCGACAGCTGGCAGGAAGGGAGCATGTGTCAGTGAACTGTCTTTATATGGATCTTTTTGCTGATAGACAGCAGGAACGGAATAACCCCTAAATGGATGTTAGTGAACAGCAGTCTGCAATATTTGCGTGTTTCCAGCCTGAGCACAGATGTTATGGACATAATTTTCCATGCTGAAATACTTCCAGCACTCACAATAACCGGGGCAATAGGAAATATTTCTGCATAGTGCAAAGACAATTATGCCTTATGGCATATATACACATAACACATGTTCATATGCTTTTATTAGCTGTCACCCATGCTTAAGGCCAAATGAGGCATGTCATTTTGCTAATGGACACCTGTCTTGAGAGGGAATTGTTCATTCACTGCTCACGGATGTGAACAAACATCTTAGACCAGAATCTAGGAATTTAAGGAACGAGTTGTGATAGTGCACCCAGACAGATGTCAGCTTGGATTATTCAGCTGTACTTGTCTCAGAGACTACTACAGTCCTGCTGTATTATACACACCAGAGAATCTCAATCAGATAACCTTTGTGATCAGTATCCACTGGAGAACTGATATAATGTACTTTATCTCTTCTGTCAGCTCATAGCTATTAAATTATTTTTGCTGTACTGAACTCCTGATTATAAGTAAAGAAATATTTTGTTTTCTTCAATCAATGCTTTTCATGATATTTTATGATAGTAACTCACTTATTGGATAATAAACGTTCAAATTCCCTGTCAGTGTTGTCCTGGAGGGAAGAAAGGCATTCACAGTAAGACAGATGACTCTAACAAGCACACCAGCCATTTGACTAGAAAGGCAGCCTTTCTGCAAGTTGATCATGTTGCCATAACAAAAGCTCACCAGCCATGGCATGTTTATGAGAATAGCTGTTTGACGGGATATGCAAATCCAGAGAATATGACAGCAACCACAATTGCATGGTGTGGAATGGCATCCCTCCTGCTCAGGGCAATGACATCCAGAACACAGAACTGAGGACCGAATTTAAAATACCCCTGAATGTGGAAGCAGTTCCTCTGCAGGGAGCAAAGAGGGCTAAAACTGTGATACTTCCCACCAGAGGTTACATGACCAGTTTCCAACGAGTGCTGTTAAGACACGTTACCAACTGTGGAATCTCAGTTATTACAGTGAGAGACAAGTACAGAATCAAAAAATCACAGAATATTCTGAATTGGAAGAGACCTGCAAGGGTCATCGAGTCCAGCTCTTAATTGAATGGCCCATATGTTGTCAAACCTATGACCTTGGTGTTATTAGTGCCGTGCTTGTGCAAGAACACAGGTTACGAAACCTGCTGAATTTTGCCAACTTGTGAGAGAGGTATCAGTGGGGACCTAGCCAGGGCTATGAATTTTTGTATGCCACGGGCCCACTTGTGTGAAAATACAGTGTTGTAAAAAGATGAGCTAAAAAAACAGTGATTGTTTTGACTGTGCTACTGACAAGAAGCTCAGTAATCCTCCCTGGGGTGTCTCTCTAACCTTCTGACAGGCAACCAGTCCGCATTTGAAAGGTTGCCTGTGCTTATGGTTGTGTTGAGCAAGTCCTGCAGTGGAAAATGACAGCTAACACTACATTCTTCTGTAATACCTGAAAATTGAGTGGTCATTTAGCAAAATCTGAATGAGCTGTTCAGACCTTTTTGCTTTTTGCTACTCTGGTACTGTGTGCTGTTTGAGAAGGAGAGATGCAGTTTGTGATTAAACAAATGTACTCTCCTACTGCTGATTTTAGTAAAAACTACTTTTTTAGTTTAAAAGAATAATGTAACTGGCCCTCTCTGGGATATTAGAGAAAAATATCATGTTAAAATGGCAAGTTCTTTCCCATGAAACAGAATGCCTCACAGAAAGCACAGCCAGAAATGAACATGTAAAACTGGGATTTTTCCCAATGATGAATTTAGGTTTGAATTCCCTGTAAGATAATGTCTTCCCTTGTTAGGACTCCTGAGACTGACTGTGAGGAAGACCCCAGATGTTCCATGATATTGTTGTGCTCTACAATTAGAAATCAAAAGGCAATACAAAGGTGCCCTAAGGCAAGGAGCGAAGTTTACACTTAAAAACCCCAACATTCCCATAAACCCTTGGAATTGCTGAGTTTAGCAATACGTGAATATTGCTAAACTCAGGATGAGGTGAAATAAACTGAATTTATTATGGATTTTAGGTTTCTGACTGATACCTACATACTAATGAGATGGACTCATTAAATATGCATAGCTAGATAAATTACCTGGATTTTTTTTGAGGAGGAACTTTTCAAAGCAGAAAGGATATTTTATTCAGACAGGTTTGATGGTAAAATATTTTCTCCCAGCCAAATAAGATATGACTGAGAATTTTCATTTAATTAATACAAGTAAAACTAGTGAAGAGGGAAATTAAATTCCTCCAGAAGTAATTTTGCAGATTTGTTTAGCCTTAGGTTAAAGCTTCATTTGAGGAAAAGGGAGGAGTAGAGGATCTATTACTGTCCATGCTCTACTAGGATTCTAGTGGAATTACTGTTTCATAATAGAAGAGCTATGTCTAGTTTGACATGATCTGGAGCTTGAATCAGAATATTTCATGAGAACTGATCTGAGCAGCAAGACAGAAACCAGAAAATCTTCAGCCCATGCTTGAAAAAATCATACATGGATCATCGTCAGCAATCCTGTCACCTTTCACATTCAGAAAGTTATTCCAGAATTTTGAAGTGATTTCATTCAGTCCAAAATTTGCGTTGCAGCCAATGTCTCATTTTACATTGCTGGTTTGGACTGCTTGTTTCCCTCCAGGATGCTGTTCTCCCATGGCCTGAATGTTGTATTAACAAAAAAAAATTTTTTCTTTGAGAATGGAAGAAATAGGTATGTAAAAACTGTGGTGGTTTGGTAGTTGAATAGTCCAGAGATTGTTCCACCTGGCAGTATGGATATACTATCTGTGTTTTTAAAAGCCTTTGTGAGGAAAGTGAACTTTTTTCTCCAGGGAGGAGACCAGTCAGAGGAAATCTATAGAATACAAATTAAAATTAAAGGAAATGAATAGAGGACAGAGCTCCGTCACTTTTCTTCACGGATCACATTCCTGAGGATATTGTTCCTAGAAACACAGTATTGTCCAAGTGAGGATATCTGCTGTGTGAGTGTTTCCTAGGGCAGGTGCTCCAATGCTCCTTTCTTCATGGCCTTTCCTCCCTGGAAAAGTCTGGCAGCTCTGCCTCTAGCCCAGCTGCTGACCCCTGTGAGCCACAGCCTCAGTCCTGTCTGTGTGGATCTGCCACATCCAGCCCTTGCCACCCACCTCCTTTTTTGGGAAATTGTCCGTCTTTGTGCCAATTGTCCTATGCCGTCCCAAGCCAAAGTTCACACACTACCAAGTCAAAGACAGGGACCCTTACTGGGTCCCAAATTTAATTTGGTCAGGTGCTTCCCACATTGTCAGGTACAGTCTTCTACTTGCCCAGCACTCAAAGCATCTGATTCATCACCATCTGAGCCTGCTCAATGACCACATGCAAATCAGTGAGTTGCATTATTTAGCTGTGAGTGTTGATCCTGTTGAAGGAAACTTCGACAGACTGAGCCCATTACATTGCATGGCTTGAGAGGGAA
Source organism: Origma solitaria (assembly GCA_013397895.1). Taxonomy (NCBI): domain Eukaryota; kingdom Metazoa; phylum Chordata; class Aves; order Passeriformes; family Acanthizidae; genus Origma; species Origma solitaria. The sequence continues at coordinate 840,810 of VZRL01002658.1, read as the reverse complement.
TGCTAAAATGACAGTCTGTTACAGAAAAAATGTTTTATCTTTTCTGATTCGCCCTGTCTTACGAGATTGACTGGTGCAGATACATCAGTTGAAGCTTAATTGCCAGTGAAGGCTTATATTAAGACCTTTTTTTAACCAAAATTTTGAGATTTAGAATCATTTACTAATGAGGAAGACAGACAGAACATGTATTTCATCATTTAACCCGTCATGTAATACTTTAAAGAACATGATTTTTTCTTTAAAATTCCTTGCTATCAACCCTTAGAAAATTTGACTAAGACCTTCATCTGTCTTTCAAGGCAGATCATGTGGTACACTCCTGCATTTATTTCCAAAGGGTGCATAACTGGGAATATTTCTTTTTACAGATCTACTAAGAACCTTTTCAAGGACTGGATCTTTCTTACATACAGTAAGCAAAACTTTGGAGGCCTCAGCAGACATAAAATAATGAGGCACTGCATGCAAATGAGCCTTTGATGTGCAGTATAGCATTGTTCTCTCCGCATCTCAAAAAAAAGCATGTGACTACAGATGCTTAAGTTTGTAAAGTAAAGCATCCTTCTTTGACAACAGATTGCATGAACTGCTGGAAAAGTCAGTTAATATTTTCTTGCAAGCCCAGCAGTCTTACAGGTAACTTATGTTATTTGTTTTCATGAAGGTCTCACCAAGACAAAATACCTGTGCTTTGAAATTTTTCTGCTGAAGAGATGTTTTCAATGTAAATGATTTGTTTTAGTCTTTTCACGTTCCCATGTACATTCATCTTGTTTACTCTAAACTGTAAACTTAGAAAATTACAGATTTCAAAATCCAATTGATTTCACTTTGTTACCATTATTCAGTCATCACTGAAACCATGACTAGGATCCCTTGTTCACTTGGAGGGCTGCAGGGGAGCCTGAGGTTTGTACACCTCTGGAGGTTTGAAATGAGCCTGATGGTTGCAGTGTTTCCTGTGTTATGTAGAAAATCGTACTAACTCATCAGATACCTCTTCTGATCCCTAAACTATGCAAAAGTGATGACAATTCATTTATAGTTTGTTAAAATAATGGACTTAAGGCTGTTGGTTCTTACATTATTTGTTCTTCCCATAAATCAGTGTCTTCCATAGGAAATGGGCATGCATAAAGAGCTTCAGACTTATAACAGACCTTACACAGGTCATGTTTAAATTGTAAGGGACAAGCAAATCATGTCTTGCAGGTGGGCAGACCTCGCCGTCAGTATGCAGAAACAAGGTCTCTATGTTATTCAGGATTTCTCCTGTATCATAAAATCTGCACATTCCAACCATCCAAGTATTTTGCTTTGCAATATTATTAACTGTTGTACACAAAAATACTATGGAAAATAAAGATATGTTTTTTCACTTTGCATTGTTCCAAAGGAAAGTAATTACATTAGCATTTTTTTCCTGCATTTACTCTCAATGGAAATCATTCTCTGCTAGTCATAGATTAAACCAGCATTGTCTTCCTGTTCCATGGCTTTCCTGGTTTTATTGAATCACAGTCTCAGTATGGTTATGCTGGTTTTCCCCATTGTATAAATATTCTGTCAGCATTACAAAATCAGGTATTGTTAACCTTCGGGCTCTTCAGAATTTCTAATGGCTACCCCCCACTTTGTCTGCAAATGTACTGTAAGTAAAAATTATTTGCTTTTTCTATTATCATGATTGTTCAATTCATTTGGAAAAATACACTGATTGTCACCTAAAAGCTACCACTTTTAATGCTGAGTGGCTGACAGCAATTTGTCGGAAAAGTGAATTTGATCAGTTACACCCTAGGAAAAGAAAGGAGGAATGTGAGAGAGAAATTAGCACTCACACAGTGCAGCTCTCCTGGGTGAATGGAGCAGTGCTCAGCAGCTCTCTCACTGCAGTCTGCAGTGGGATCCTGGCACACACCTGCCGAGAGCCACCCCTGGGCTCAAGGCGGGCACTCAGGGCATACGTGCAGGTGCAGGCTGCTCCCTGTCCCAGCTGAACTGACTCTCAGGAGACCCGGGAATGACACAGGCAAAGCCTGTTCTCAGCACTTTAGTATAATGCAGAAATTAATAGTCTTTACTTAGTCATTCTTAGGTCCCCAGCATTGACAAGGGACATATTTCATGGTTCTATCAACTTCTGCTGTTATCTCGTGTAGAGATATCTGTAACTGTTGGCATATTCTGTCCTGCTGATGTGACCTAAGAGAGTACTTTTTTAGCACAGCCTATGTTAGTTTTGTTTTGTTAATAATACTTTTTTTCTCAGACTGTGTGTCTGAGATGGTGCTGTTATTTTTTTTCTTTCTTCCAGCCTCACAAAATGGTGTCTGTTCAGTGGGGAGCTTCGTCTTATGTGCTTGCGACAGTATTGGCAATAATCCGTATGATCTCCTCTACGGTGTTCTGCCTTCTCATGACTCTGACAAACCTCTATCACTTTCTGCTCAGGTGCCACAATTGTAAAAAGCAATGTGTTCCTGTATCACCCCTGGGATGTGCATTTGAAACAAGCTCTATGTTGGAGCTGTCACAACCTGAGACCACAGCTGGTCAGGCTGAAGGAGGGCGGCAGGTATGCGCTAAACATTTTTGCTGTCTTGCTGTAGGGCTCCAGGCTATTCTCACCTGCTTCCTAATTCACTAATCCATTCACTCAGTTTAAGCCTTTGATGTATTATAAACTATTGTACCTAAACACTGTGAGCAGAGATGATAAACACCAGCCTGGAAATAACCATTAGCCCTGCTGTCTGTGGTCAGCATGCTCTCACGCTTCCAGAGCCCGAAGGTTAAATATAGCATACTGCAGTGCCAGCCTATCTCTCATGCAGCTGATGCAATTCTCCATAGCCTATTAATTTCAGTCTTTCATTTTGTTTTCACATTAGGAGATAGTGTAAAACTGTTGCCCGTATCAGATTTTTAAAATGGAACTTAATCAAAGCACTCTGTGTTCTGCATCCAGCGCCACAGTCAAGATGCTTTAGCAGCGTGGTGACTCAGGGTAAAGGCTGACATTTGAAAAATATTCACATCATGCTAATGGTGAGTGGCTAGCTTGAGCAAGCAGGAGAAAGTTAACTACGAAGGGGCATGAAGAGAATTTAATTTGACAAATTCTTCTCTGAAAAAGCCGAGGGAAAGTCTGAATACAAAGTGCTTCCTGTAGCTTTTGGGTTTAGGGGAAAGAGGGGTTTTTCCTTTTATTTATTTATTTTTTTCTGGAGCAGGAGAGAGGTTGTATCTTGTGAAGGCTGTGTGTGCTAGCTTTGTACAAAGAACAGTGAAGTTAGGAAAATTATTATCTCGATTGCAATAACCCTCTGCCGGGAGAAAAAGAGAAAGAAATGTTTCTCTTTTGCTTATTATTTCACAGTTGAACTTTTCAGTTACTTAGATTTGATTTTGCTTATGCTCTTAGCCTTACACAAACAAGAAGCCAAATAAAACAAATCCCAAAGCATATAGCGTTGCATCTCCCAGGCAGACGTAATTTTCAGAAACAGCAGGCACACTTCAGGAGTTCTCTGTGCTTTCAGAAGCATTTTCAATTCCAGCTATATTTCCCATGCTTAAATTGGGGCTCCAGTAGTCTCTCAGTAGTAAGAATTAACTTTGCAAGTGCATACATACCGCAGAGCAGCAAGGCTTAGCACAAGCAGTAAATCTGCTGCAGTGAGGTGGAGAGACCCTGCTGGGAACCTGACACAACAGAAGCTAAAGCCTGTTTTTCTAAGAATTGGAGATTTTATTTGGGTCTCCAGGAAAAAGTAGGGTGCCTCTATGTGGAGATGTGCATGTACACCCCACACGTGCCACATGCTGTGGTCAATGCGTCTTAAAGCTACTGATGCAGGACAATTCCCTTCAGAAAAAATTATTTTTGTAATGCAGGTTAACTTCTCAGACCAAATCTTATGCTTTTTATTATTTAACTAACAAATCTGATGATGAAAACAAAAAGGGGAAAATTGGAGCCTACATTTCATAAGTAAGTCACAAGAACATGCCATCCATTTGTCAGGTTAGAATTGATTTTCTTTCAGCAAATGGAATACTTTCATTTGTATTAAAAATGCCAACAGTTTTACTTGGCATTTCCCATTTTTAGCAGAGACATTCTTCTTGCCATAGATTTTAGCGTTCTTCATAAACAATCTAATTCAGAGCAGAAATTAATTTCAAAATGCTGCCATTTCTCATACAACGAAAATCATATTTTTTCTGAGCTACCCAGTGCTAAATATTCTTCCAGCATGCTCCTGCAAAGATGCAGATGTTGACAGCACAGTTCCACTCCAGTGCTTTGCCCATGGGTAAGGCTGGAGAACATTTTGATAATCAGAGATTGACAGGAATCTTGTCTTCTGAACAGAGTAATTGTATTTTTTTTCATTAATTTGTATGTAATATGTTCATAGTTGATAAATGGCCACTCTTCATTGCTAAGGAAGCCACCTTGCTCTGGTTGCTGATCAGATCAAAGGCCTAGCAGATGATTAGGGTGCCACTGACAGTCAGTGGATGGAAGCAAATACAGGTAATTAGTCTTCTGTGTTTAGATGATGGCTCTTCATTGAATGTTAGGGGAAGCCTGAAGATAAAGTGTTTTCCACAGTAAAGAGAGAAGTGGTTGAAAATTGTGCTTTACCTGGCGAAAAGTTGGATAGTCCTAGACTGCAATTTGATGGTGAGTCTGAAACATTATATCCCAAAGCTGCATATAACTACTCTCTTTCCCTTTAAAGTTTATGTCCTTTCAACAACTTTTGTAGTGGAACATTGTCTTCTCCTCCTGAGTCATGTGCGTGGAGGGAAGGGAAGAGAAAGGGAAGGAGAAACTTTGAATGCATTCAATGTGGTCTCATAAACATGCTGTGAGCTTTGCAACCACTTTTGATTCAATGGACAAGAGTTAATTTATTCAGAGAAATTAAGTAGAGGGTGGAATGAAACATGGAATTTAGATTCATGGAAATTTAGTTATCAAGTATCTGACATGTAATCCAGTCCCAACAGAAATGATCACTGTCATGCTGCAAAATGTGTAAGTGCAATACAGTCACAATGAAGATTTACACTGTGATTATCTTCTTTGCTAATTTTGCAATCCACATTTTCATGAATAACAAAAGAATAGTAGAACAGAATATTTATTGTCTGGAGTAAAATCAAGTTGTGAAATAATTCCAGACTTCTTATTGCCCCCAGATCCCATTCTCTTTGTCAAGAGCACATGATGGAGATGGGTGGTGTTTCATAACTGTGTTTCTGTCTGTCAAGAGAAACAGCACCTGATAGAGCAGCCAGCCTTCCAAGAGTGCTAAAACGATAAACTGACACCAAACCAGGAAAGGTACAGCAGCTCTGTCTGTGCTGGGGGGCACACAGTGTGACAGCACAATAACTCCAAGTCTCATATTTGGAAAATGCTTGCCTTCATGCTCCTGAAAAAAGTGCCATATGAATGTCAGCCTTGGTGGCCTGCAGAGGCAAGGTCTTTTTTTCTACACAGGATGTATTTAAACCTCCTGCGGAAGTTCACAGGTTACCCACCCTAGCTATGCATTCTCACTGTCCATCTCTGATTCATGCAGTTTGTAATGGGGGGAGTCTGCCAAAGGATCAGTGGGCTGAGGGCGCTCCAAAGCATGAGTGCTTTCTCTTTGCAGGGAATGCTATTGAGCTGGCTGAAGTCTTACTGTCTCACAGTGGATACCAACCTCATGGACAGCATTTGCTCTTCAGCTGTATCACAAAACACCCCTATTGTCTTTACTGGGAAAGCACAAGATTCTGCCCGCTGTATTTATGACATCATTAACATTTTCTCCTTGCTGCTCAAGTCCTTTCAACATTATTGGGATAACACCAGAAGTGCTAAGTGAAGCAAAATGTTACACTGTTTGAAGCAGTAAGTGGGAAAATCTATGTGCCAGGGTTTGTTGGATGCAGGAATACTCAGGCTGTCCCTGCAAGTGCCATGCCCTGATGATCCACACTATGTATGTTAGATATCCTGGGTTGAACAAGGTCAGTTCTGTTCCTCAGAGCACTGCTTACCAACCAGACTTTCCAGCCAGCTGACACACATGAAGGGCATGGAGTACAAAAAGCAGAGAGGGATTTGGTTTAGCAAAGATGAAGCAGTTTAATTCCAGTGTGAAATGAAAGTCTGTTCAGTGATTAAAATAGTTGCTTGCCACTCTCTGATCAGGGTTCAATTCCTGGTTTGATCATGATCACATTTACCAGTCTGAAAGATAATATGGATTTATTTTGTATGATCATGGTCAAATCACTCAGCAACTGAAAACAAAGGAACTTAGTGCTCCCACATTATCAACACACAAAGGCACAAATTTTTCTCTCAACTGGGCAGGCAACACAAATTGGTCTTAAAGCTTTCAGGAAGAAAAATGGTAAAAATAGCTAATTTACCTGATTTATGTGAGCCATTAACAACGTACTACTATGTTCTGCTTCAACTTGGGTTGTAAATTTCACATGACAAAGAAGACAATTAAGGAAAAAACAGGTAAGAAAATGAACTAATCGTTATTTTACTAATTTCTACTTAGTGAAGATTTTGCCACCGCCACCTTTTCTTTCAAGACATCTCAAATTGTTATCTGAAGGTGTATATCTTTGTATCTCTTTCTTCAGCTGATAGAATCGAGATTACTAGCCACCCAAGGGATTTTAATTTTCCGTCTTATGATACAAAATACCTTTCCCTGGTTTATTTACCTATTTTTGTACCAGGTCAGCCTGACTTACATAAAATCAAGCTAGTTTCTTGTTACAATTTAAAATAAAAAGCTCCGTTTTCTTCCCCTGTTTCTTGTTTGCTGGTCCTTCATTAATCAGAAGTTATTACGCTGTGTCTTTGGGAAGGCACCATGCATCTTTTGTAGAGCTCTCTAGGAAAGAGCAAGCAAGAACTGGGAGGAAAATGTCTGGCATATGTTCAGCTTGTGCAGGCAAAGAGAACTGGGATTTCAGCTCCAAAATGTGAGTGGGGTCCTCCATGACGAGGGGATTTAGGGTGCTCAGTTGATGGAATGATGCTGTGCTGCATCCTTCTGAGACCTTGTGAGAAGAGCCAACACCCACAAGAAGAGAAGTAGACAGGGCCCGCAGCAATTTGTTTATTCTGGATGGGTGAAATGACATCTTGCTGGATGAATCAGTGGTGAATGCAACCAACATTCACCACAACAACATCTGGCATTTCTCTGCCCAATCAACAGAAACATTTACAAGACTCCAGTTCCAGATGTAGCAGCTCATCCCTGTGGTATGGAGAGCTTTTCTGACCCTTCCCAGACCCCACAAGGACCATGCATGGGGAGGGAACACCAAGCAGGCCTACTCTTTGTCTACTGTCTGTTCTGTCTCCCTGAGTAACCTCCTCAGCCTGTGAATTCTGAAAAAGTGAGGACTGGGAGTGTATAAATGCCTGCACTTTCAAGCTACGCCTGGGTCTCAACTGAAGTTTGACACTTGCCTAAACCCAAAGTTTTATATAAGAGAACCCTCCCACCTTGGTCCTTTTCTTTCTGTCAAAACCCAGTGCATATTTGCACTTGTCAGTGTGGCTTGCTTGGATCTCTAGAGTTGTGCTGAAGAAATTTAAATGAGGCAATAGTGTGCCAGCTTACTTTTTGGGCAGAAGTGTCATTGCTAGTCCTCATTCACTTCTTAGGCAGATAATCCTTAATACCTCCAAAGGAAACCTCATTAAGAGCATATTTTTCTTGCTCATTATTCTTACAGACTTTTTATTAAATATTTTATTCAATGAACATTCAATGAGAGAGCTAATGAGAGATGGTAGCGAACATTCCAGCAACACTGATGAGAGAAAGACTTTCTCCATAATAACATTCCTGCAATGATAATTGACCCCTTTGGGTCAGGCTCAGGAGAAGAGTATACAGAACAGAACCTGGGAGAAGAGAATAAAATTACTTCTGAACAAGGTGGACCATTAAGCTGTATATTTCTTTTTATATGCTATTTACTTACAATTTTTCCCTTTGTCTTACTCTTCCAGAATTCTGAAAATAATTTCTCTGCAGGCAGCAAGCCTTTTCTCCACAGACAGTCCCTTCAGCTGCGAATTCTTTTTGAATCGTGGTACATGTGAAGTGATAAGAGAGAACAGAAGGCATGACATTCTTTTCCAAGAGAAGCTTTAAAGGATGATAAATATTTGTCTAAGCAGAGCATTCAAGCCATATGCAAATTTGCATAATGGCACTCCAGGTGATGTGACGCATGGTAATTACTTGTAGCCTGATAAAACAGAGAAATTCAGGAGCATGCTGCTGAATGCAAACATTCCTCTGTGAAAAACAGCACTACCTTGTCACTCCTTAATAAGGGTATTATGAAGCAAAGACATGTCTTTAGGGATGGGCATGTCTAGCTGGACATGAAGGACATCTGCCTGCCTCCCCGCAGGAGTGTGATCACTGCACGCTCACTTCCTGAGCACAGTGTGGACTTCTCATCTTTTCAGCTTGCATCGATTCCTTAAAAGTTTAAAGATTCTCATCATCTCCCAGAACTACACATATTGGCCTGACTTTTCCAGCTCCCCTAGTAACATGCCTTGCGCTGTAATCACTCTCAATTAACAGCACTCACATCATGAAGGCGATGAAGAGCACATTGGACTTACTTCCCCATGGCAATTAAATTACGCAAGCAGCACCTTGACGCTTGAGATGTGACAGTAGAAGGTCAATAGTTCAGAGCAGATAAATAGTGGATTTTAGCAGTGCATAAAAGTATACTTAAATTTCCATTTACCATGCATATAAAGTCCAAAATAAAACCATGTGTCAGATTGAAGGTGATGAGATTTTGCCATTGGCTTTGCTTGGGCCAGAATTTCACTTTGGGACACATTTTTACCTACTGGGATACTTTTTTCTTAGTCAATCTGAGTGAAGTAGGGAAGTATTCAAAACAGGTAACACAATTGTCTTCACTTTGAAGTCTCCTTACATGGGACAAATACATCAAGATAGAAGAAAAGGAGTCCTGCAAATAGTTTTCATATCTACACCTGCTTAGGGAAGGCACCTAACACAGTGCTGCTGTCAGAGTCTTAAGTCCCTTTCTCCACAGTGTGCTCTGTGCATCCTCTCTGTAACACAGCTTTTAGGTGGAATTAATGGATTCCTCAGACCTAGCACACAATAGGAAGTTCTAAGCACTCATTTCACATTTGTGAAGGAACACCACAGCCAGAGCAAATATTAACATTGCCAATATGAAAATATGATCTAAAAGCACAGAAGATGTTACCTGGCCATAACTGAGGAAAATGAACTAAGGTTTTTGCTGGTGTGGACAGCCAGAAGCTGATGGACAGCAGCGCTTTTAAAACTTGAGTGAAAACAGCGAAAGAGCCATCCAAAAAAGGAATAGTGAAGTGAGTAACTACTGGGAAATTGTCATACTAGAGAAAATAGTCTGAAATTCAAATAATCATTAAGAATGACTATTTTGGGTAAAACGTATATGTAAATTGTAAGTAATATAAATATTTTTATTACTATAATCTAAGGATGTCTGACAGTGATTAATGTACCTAACAATTTCTATTTTAAAAATATCTATAAGAAATTTCATAAGAAATTTCATAACTTTTTTTTTTTTTTAAGAACAGCAGACATAAGACAGAGAATGTGATGGGGGCCAAGGAGGTGCCTTTTGTTGTTTACTATTTAAATCTTGGTTGTACAGATCCATTTCCTTTCTTTTTCCCTCTGTTATTTTTTTGCCCCAGGGTTAGAAGGGCTCTCTCTTGCATTGTTCTAAACACAATAAGTACAGAACTTGCTTTGAAACGGTAGTTTGCTAAAAATTAAGTCAAAATTAAATTAACCAAGTTGGAGCTGCAGTTATGTGGGGTTTGGCAGAAGAGAACATGTTCTGGAAAGTAGGATCTTGTAGCCATTCCTTGACTTCTTTGAAAATACTGGCATTGTTGGCACACTTAAAGTTTGCCTAGGAGACAGCAGGACATTTGATGTTCAGATATGATACAAATTTCTCTAGGTATTAGGCTCTGCAACCTGAGTAGAAAGAACTCATGACACCTTCCTTTTCTACTTGCAACAACAATCATTTTATTGAAAAGGAAATTGATGCTTCTCTCTTAGTTTTGCTTTCTCAAGTTATATTGGTACTCTGTCTGCTTTAGATTTTTCTTCTTTGTTTTGCCTTTATATTGCATGAGAAAAACATATCTGTTCAATAAAGGGCTTCCTAGTTTGATGTCCACTGGGAACTTTATCTATCTAGGCACATCAGTCAGTGGATGTGACTAAATCCACTACAGAATTGCACTATCTTTTGTGTAAGGCCAGCAAAGAATTAGTCGCAGGCTGTGGTTGAAATATGTATTTATTCTTCTCATACAATAGGAATCTAAACAAATATTTACGATGGTTAAAGTGATTAAAAAAATGTCAAAGAGTGCCAGGATAAAATTTAATATCAGGGATTGCTAGAGATAGCTGCAAAAGGGAAATAAAGGGAAATCCCATCACTTTGCTATCAGTGGCTCATTGTTGAGCTTCAAGGAAAGGTCTGTAGATAAGGGCTTGACACTGGAACTGACAGAACAGATCCAGCTGATCTTTCTGCTTCCTGTTTGCCTGCAGCTATGTGCTGTAGAAATACTGACTGAGAAGCACAAATTATTTAAAAAAAATTTTAGTAGCATAATCCTCACTGAAATCTGAGATCTTCGAACAGAAATTGTTTGATCTCCTTTGAGTTTTAACCATCTGACTTGCCTCTTCCTTTAACTACCTGCCATGCAATTACCCAGGCGGCTCCGCCTGAGTATGCTATTTCCTGCTGATCCAGTAATTGATGGATAACAGGAAGTGTCTGAACGTGGATGTTAAATTTTATTCACTGTAGGAATAGATTGCATTGCCACCACTACTGTTGCTGTATTTATTTAAACCAGTAATTGTTGCCATTTTATGTGCCCTCAGGAACTGGATGCTGCTGTGCTTTCCCAGCATGTCTCTTTTTCCAGAGACATAACACATGGAAGGGACAATGGATCGAGGCAATTGCACAAAGAGATGACTTCAAGATTTGCCCACGCTTTACATCACGTAAGCTATGAATAGACTGGTCAAGCACAAATATGCATGCTTTGACAAGGAAGAAAACAGCACCAAGCCTTTGAAAAGGAATGAATTAGTACTGACCTCTGCTTTCAAACCGAGAGTGCCTCTGGCTGGTAGGATGGTGCACTGGTTGCCAAACCTGCCGCTGTCTTTTGCTCTTGTGGGTTTTACAAGTTTCCTTCTCAAGTCTTATAGTTTTGGCAGTTCTGACCAACAGAAACAAAAAATTCTGTAGCTGGACATTTTAAGTGGAGAGGGGTCAAGGACTTGACCATGGATCTTGGACGGGAATGACTGAGCAAGGGAGAAATTAGGGACTACTTTTCCTGTCATTCTTGCTCAGGTCTCTATAAATTTCTGCCTTGGAAACCACATGGAAACTGTGATATATGTGTGGGGTTGATTTCTCAGTTATGGACAACCTTATCAGTGTGTTAACTACAAGGCTATCAAATGCATAATTTGCTTCTGCATATGCCAGCGTAAGCTAATCAGAGAAGGATGGCAAGTATAATCACGGCTTTAAAATAGCATGGCTATAAAAAGAGACAGAATTGACAAGTAGTTTTTAGTTTGGAATGGAGATGACTATTGTAGATATATAAAAATATAAATGGCATAAAAAGAGCAAGAAGTGACTGGGATTTGAACAAAAACATACTCAGGAATGAAAGAAGTCTCCTCTCTCCACTGCCTTGAAGCACAAAGGAACAGAGGAAACCTCTTTCTCTGAAAGTCTCCAAACTGAAGTTTGCTGAAAGTGGGAAGACATACCAGGGGAAGAATAACTTGATATTTGTCCTGCTTTTATACTCCTGCTGTGCCTACTTACTGGCCTTTCACAGGTGTGGTGCCAGGCTGGGTAGCCCTCTCTGTATGGCCCCAGCTATGATGTAAGAGTCAGTACTTTTTATAGCACTTATATATATTCCACATACTCTTGCAAGCACAAATAATGTTAGATAAAACCAGGCCAATCTTCTCCATATCTTTTTATGTACTGTTGGGATTTCAAACAGGCACACAGACAGACACACACATTTAGAGTATGTTATGCAGTACTGCTGCCTCATACACATTATAGGTATCACACTGTACAGCTGCCACAATATTCATGTTTCTGCTCAGACTCTAATAGGAGTCTGCATTTCGAAGTCAGTGTACTCACAGTGACACTACTTAAAAGATTTCAATGTAGGAAATGAGAAAATTAAAAGCTATTATCCCAGATGTAGGAACAGAATAGAAATATCCTGTATTATTATATACTTCTGTTTTATGAGAATGAATTGTGTTAGGAATGTTTGTAAACTAATTAGGGAGCTAGTGATATTAAAAATATGCATAAAACATAAACAGAGTCTCTCACAGGAGTTTCCCACATGCACAAAGTGTCCATAATCTGTTTCTCTCTGGCCTTGCTACTATGTGGAAGGCTTGAATATAATATTAACCTGGAAATAACCTTTAATTGGGACAGGACTGGATTCCCTTTGTGTAGGTGATTAGCAGTTGTCATGGGAGAATATTCCATATATAATTCTAAAGACATTTGTTTTTCAGGGCAACACTTTGGCTAAAGGTATCATTGCAGACAGATCAGTCTGAGTAGAAAAACAAACTGCGCTCTTACATTCCTCCTGAAATTCTCAGGCAGATGAGGAAGATTGTATTTTGTCAAGAGTCCAACTCCAAACTATGGAGTTTTCAGGTCTTTCCATCATTAATAAAATCAGTTGTCAGCAATTATTCAACTTGATGCTCTTTAGTTGCTGCATTAATTTACTTCATTGTTGTGTAGATATATATTGATTTTTTATATAAAACTTCAACAGTGACTTTTTGTTTATATTATCACAGGCTAAAATGTCTTATTTGCTTTTTTCCATGCTTAATTAAATCAAAAATAAATGTAAAGGTAACAATAAATGTAAAATTAAAAACAAAAATAAGAATAAATTGTTTCCTTACTGTGATTCCATAAGCAAGCTCTGATGACAGTGTCAACTCCCATTTGAGAGAACAAAATCTCAATTCATGATACACCTATTTGCTCTGAGTTTGGGTTGTTTAGTTTTTTTCCCAGAGAAATAAAAGGTTTTAGGCTCAAGGGGACAAGTATTTTTTGTCATGTTGTCCTGTTCTCCTTGTATCACTAGGATGCAGTTTCTGAAAGCTGCCCCTGCTGCTGTTTGGTCCTTATTGAGGAACACCTTTTGCAGGACACCACTAAGCTGCTTCGTCAGCTTGAGGGCTGGCTATTTAATTTTTCAGAAACATGCAGCTACTCTTTTAACATTAGCTATTAGTTGGCTGCTCTTTGCTGACAAGGGAAAAATAATTTCACAGCAGTGTTTTAGAAATATGTCACTGAGAAGGAGGACCTGTCCCCAGATCCCTCACCCCAAATTCCTCCATGGCAGATGATGACTTTAGCCCATATACATGGTAGATGTTAACTGGCTATATGATTAAATTAATGAGTGAAAACAAAAGAACATTTAATGAAGTTGGCTATAAGACTGCAGTGATGAGTATCTCCCACTAGCGCTATTATTTTTGGCATTCACCTCTAGTCAATGCCACGTTTGTGGAGATTCCTCAGCTCAGTGAGACAGCTCAGACACGTAACTTTTACGGTTGTGGACACATCAACCAAAGTCACTCTTGTGGCTCACTGCTGATCTGTCTCTCTATTGGAATTCATTTCATCACCTTGAGAAACCTATGATGTGTATGTTTGCCTTGTCACTTTGAGGTGCCATGGGGTATTTACAGTGTACACAGCTGCCCATATCCTTTGAGGCTAGCAGTTGCAGGCCAGGTAGAATGTGTTAAGCCACCCCAATGTCACAAGACATGGAACATGTGGGAACTGGATGGAGCCTCTGAAATCTGGCTAAATGATTTGTGCCTGTGGTGTCTGTGCTGGGGGGATGCAGCTTGGATGTACATTTGTTTCTGGGCTGATGGACTCAAAGTGTTCGCGCATAATAAAAGTGTTCAGTGTGAAGAGGGCTTGTTTTCAGTCAAAACAAAGATGAACTGAATCCATGAATCTCTGTTTATCTCTTGAAGGCTCTTGCATTAACTCCTCTAGCTCCCAGAAGTCACGTTAAAATCTTTTTCTACTCCACCACCAATATGTGTAAATTGACAGTGTATTGGGAATGTGAGTGATTCAACAGTGAGTGGAATCATGGGGACAGACACACGGCTTGGGAGCTGCTGGTCCTGTGAACCACCTCCAGGACCTGGCACTATAGGACAAGCCATTTGACAAAGAAGGAGCAACTTCATTATGAAAATGGGTGGTGAACTGAAAGGGATGCCGGTGGGACAGTATTCCTTCCACCTTTCCCACAAACTACTACTGCCCAGTGCAGTGTGCCCCTATTTAGATGATTGCTTTCTGGAACGAATTTGTGAAAATTCGTTGATGGAATTGAACTGAAACTGAATTTGGAGAGACTAACAGTTTTCATGAACTGGAAAACCTGCTTTTCATAAGGATTTTTTTGTTAAACTAATAAACCCATAAATAAAACCATAAAAGTAGAGCACACATAGTTTTTAGTTACGCATAAGATTATCCAGTAATAGAGATAATTAGGGTTCTATTCAGTCATAGAGTCAGAATTTATTAGTATAATTCTTTTGGTAAAAGGCCTGGAAGGTGATGGGAATTGTACTAAAGCCTGTCCCAAGATTCAGCAGACCTCTGTATAAATATAACTTATTCTGTCTACATACTAAAACTCCCTTTTAATTTCTAAGGCAGCAAAAATCTAGGTAATTGTTAATACATGCCATATTCATTGCTCTAGAAAAAGTGATGGTTTTACTCCAAGAGACTTTCCTGTTTATATGACATTGGAGCCAGGCAAAAAATTATTCTGCTCCATTCTTACTGGAATATCTCCTAGACTTTCCTTATCTTTTTTTTCACTTCATTAAATCAGCTACATCCCTGCATTAAATCAACCATACTCCAATCATTGTCAACAAGAGGAACTCTACCCTTTGCTATTAAAGCATATGGGCCACAATCTGTTAGTATTATTACATTTGACAAATACAAATTTGTTAAATCAGAGGGCATGAGTTTTTGTCTTCCTAAATAATTTTATAGTCTCCTTCTTGCTACTTTCCATTTCTTTCAACAGCAGTCAAATTATCTTTGCATCGCAGTAAAGTATGGCATTTATTTGTCTAAAACAATAATATACTCTACAAATTACTTTTCATCTAAAGATCATGAACTGCTTTACTTCATGAAGCTTGCATAATCTCACCATCATAGAGAGAGAAAAAGGGAGAACTGGAAAGGACCTTGAGAAGCGAGTATTTGACTTGCCCAAAACATCCTCTGTTTTGACACAGAGCTAACGTAATTTGGTGAGAACAGTGCAGTCAATTTTCCACTGCTTTTATTTTCCTCCTAGTGATATTTTGAAATGCAATAATTAAACATACATAGTTACATCAGCTTAAGCTGAAGTTATTCTTAATCAGTTGATTTGGATGATAAGATTTCAGCTACATATTTGCCCCTAGGTAGCTGGGGTAGAAAGAATAACAGAAATAAAATTGCAGCTTGGTTTTCATTCTGCCTTTTGGAAGAAATCTTTATCCCTTTGACTAAAATTTGCTCTCATTAACACACCAAGCTTGTTTGCTGTAGCCAGTGGGGTCATATGGAATATTGCTAAAAGCAGAATTTAGTTTGTTATATTTGCAGCAGCTTTTCAACAAATATTTGATATGACAATATGCATAGCTGTTCCTGGTCCTATCCATGAGAATGGCAGCAGAGCCTTCAGACAGTTTCCTCAGATTTCCTCTGAAATACTTTTGCCTGAAATGTGCAGAGCAGTGCCTGTTGCATTTGCAAAGTCAGGGCTGAAAAAATGTATCTCGAAGCTTTTTACTGTTTGTTTGGTTTTATGCTGCAGCTGTAAACTCTGTTCTTATTTTATTTGCTGATCTGTTTTATTAAGTGCCTCCTGATGAACAACAAGAAGCATGTAATAAAAACCATCCACAGTGTGGTGGCAGCTTCCTTCTCTCAGTCACAGACCTTAAACTAGTCCCTGGTGTGCTGCTATACACAGCCCTGCCTCGTTTCTAATACTTGTCGCTGAAATGTTCATCTGGGTCCTGGCTGGCATTTTTGGCTGAATTTAGATTGTGCTGCTATAAGAGAAGACCCTTCCCTGGGAACATTCTTCTAGTTCATTTGTAATCTGTTTGACAGCATACTCCACTGGATAGATCCTCACTGGAGTAAATGTTGTAGTCAGGGAAATGCATGGAAGAACGAGACAGTTTGCATTTGGTAAGAATCTGCCCCTTATCTAGTCACAGCAGATGCTGAAGCTCTGATTTGCTTTTCCTCGCTCAGCACCTGTGTACCACATGCAGTGTTTTATTACACAGTCATGACCCGTTTAGTCATAGCCCTCCTCCTTGCTGCAAAACGATCTGCTAATAATATACTACACAGTCCAGTTTTAAATGACTTCCATGAAAACTCGTACCAGGTCTAATGTGAGGAGACCCACTGTACCTCCTCCCTTTATGCTGGCTGAGATGGAACATCAGAAGTGCCTGTGCATCCTTTAGGTAGGGCTGTGCTGATGTTAGGGAGTGTGTTCAGCCAGGCTGCCCAAAGACCTGCTGCTCCATGGACTTTGTTCTTCTGGGAAAGGCCTCGTATTTTCATGATGCACCATGAGTAAAGTGAAGTGTTGTACAGAACTTAGCCAGGACAATGTTCAGGTTTCTTGAAGATTGCTCTGTCTCTCTAACTATTGGCAGCAGGGCAAGCAATGCCTTCCCTGACACTCCCAGGAAATTCACATTTTTTGCCAGTGCAAAATGTGTCCTCAAAGATGCCATTAACATTGATGGACACAATCTCTTACTCAGGGAACAGAACTGAAGATGCAGGAACCACTTGCAGGAACCTTTACCTGGAGGTGTTAAAGACGGGCAGTTTAATTTAAAAGCCAGACTCTAAGGACTCTGAATTTACAAGGGTTTAAAATTTTGATGAAAATTGATGTAAATGATCCTGGCTGCTGTAAATGATCCATTTCCATTTCAGCACCTTCACAAGATTGCCCTTGCTTTCTGGTTCTGACTTTATTTCAACTAAGTATCAGGATAATGAATGAGATGGTACTCTATTACAGTTCAAAATAATCTTAATTCATATTGCTGGGGTATACAGTTAGCTCTTAGCCTATATTTTTTCCTTCTTTTTCAGAAACTTTGAGAAGCCTCCAGTGGCTCCAGCAATCGAAATATCAAACGATGACATTTAAAGTTTGGAAAAAAAAGAAATATACTGCTGCTTGCCATAAATGCCCATTAATTACCTTCTTCTTTCACATTTAATAGCACTTTATTCCCTGTAAGCCACTCTCAGAGGCTGGATCCAGTCTTACCATTATTTAAGTGTGGAATTTGAGCCATTATCACATCTTAACATGATCACAGTCACACCAAGAAATTATTCTCTGTTTATTTGAACCTAAAACTTTTCCTTTGCACAGTAGTGAAACATAATATTCTATTCATGAGCCTCACATCTTTTTAGTATATGACAGAGCTCTAGTCTGTGTTTTGCTGGAAACAACTCCAGAAACTTAGTGAAAAGTCATCTTGCTTATGTAGCAACTACAAGCAGCAGCAGCCAAGTCCTTTTTGCTGTGACCTCAAAGCATCCAAAATTATGTAATGCAATTACAACTATTTAGGACTGACTCCTTTTCTCTTAATTTAATGATAGCACTAAATCAAATCTGTCTTTTGAACATTTAAGTTTTGCAACATCTGGATCAGTTTTTATTTTCGTATTTGCATCACTTATAATTACATTAACTAATTTGATGCCCTAAACAGTGAAAAGAGATATGCATGAGAAACTTTCTATCATTAATAAATATGTTTAACCATAACAGATTCTTTCAACATAACATGCATGAACAACTAATTCAGAATTAGTGGTTTAGATCTGAGTCAGATCCTCCTTTTTTCTTCTGTGAAGAAAAAGCATTTGAGTCTAATGATTTCTACCCGTGTACCCTTGTCCATATATTTCAAAAAAAATGTCAGCTAGTAAGGATGATTTTGTTAGTTCTATTCTTGAAAGCTGGGCATATCTATACCATGCAGCCAAAAACTTTTGAGCTCAGCATAGTTGCATGGATCCCCTAAGTGAAGGAACAGCAAACAGGGAGAGTCGGGGCAGTGTGGGAGAGAGCCCAAATGCAGGAGTGTGCCTTAGCACGGCAGTAGCAAAACTTACACGGCTGAACTTCTTCCATCTTCTTCTTCCATCTTCTACTTTCTTCTCATCTATGGTCACTAACCAGAGAGGTTGCAGACACTCTTTCACATTCTTTGAGCTCTTAGTTCTCTTAAGAATGGTGCAATTTTTTCCATCTATCTCACAAATGGAAATGACTGTTTAGAGTTGACTTTATCTTTCTTCTTGCCTCTGTGTATGATTTAAGCCTGCAAAGCTGATAAAAAGAAAGATCATTTGCTTGCTGCTGTCATCTCAGTGAATGTTACCTTTTTCAAGAACTGTTTTCTGTTTACCAATTCCTCCTTTTCTTTCTCCAAAGTAAAAGGAAATCCACCTACTCTTTCTTTTGAGTATCAACTGTAATTCTGTAATTGCTTCAGAACAACATGAGGACTGTTGCTCCCAGAAAATCAGAGCTGTAAGAAACACCTGTTCATATCTTACATCCAGACCCATGTCTTTTACAAGTTAGGTGCTTAACAGGCTCCAATACCCTCTGCTTCCCAGGAAATAACCCTTGGGAACTCTCTGGTACGGATTGTCATCAGCATTGTAGTGATTATGTGCAACCCCACATTGCATGTGTCTTCAGGTCCTCTATGCTTGTCAGCTCTATCTGTCTAATCAGGGAATAGAAAGAATTTTGAACGTATGATGGTTAATACAAATCATAAGATAAAAGATATTTATGCATTTTAGAAACTTATTTCACACCACCAGAGTCCTTAAGTTCTGCTCATAGCTACTGATATGGACCTGAGGGATTGTTTTTACAAGCTAAATTCTGAGGTGCAGATGGAAACAAAAAACCCAACTGGTGCAGTTTGGAAGGAACTTCAGTGGTCATATTCTCCCTCGTCCCGCTCCGAGTGAAACTGTCATGATCACTAGAGCAGGTCAGTAGAGCCTGTAACGAGGATCCACCACCACTCTGGATAATCTGCTTCATTGCTCTCCTACCCACCAGTGAAAAAGTTCACCTTAAAGCAGAAGCTGAACCTCTGAATCCACAATGTGTGACTGTTACTCCTCGCGCGTGCATGAGATATATCATGAGCAAGAAGAATCTGACTCTGTTCCTTTATGATTCCCACACAAACATTTGCAGACTGCACGTGAACCACCTCTTTACCAGGCTGAGCAAGGCAGTGCCTCGGCATTTCCTCACAGGCCCCGTGCTGGCTTTCTCAGTAGTCCTACAATGGACCTGGAAGTCAGCATCCTCAACTCCTGACTCCAAACTGCTACGTCTGTGGTTCTATATTAATAACGTTTCTAAGTTATTGCAGTGTCTTGCGTGTGGGTTCATGGCCTGCCAGTGGGATGCAAAGTGCTTAGATGTGTGCTTCTACACAGACTGCCTACACAGTCAGCACAGAGATGCAGGCACCTCCGCACGTCTCTCCATAATGATCAAAAGTGGAGCATTTACTTGTCTCTGCTGACTGTGCCAGGAGCCTTCACACTTCAGTGGAGCCGTGCAGCGCTCTCCCATGGAGCAGGGAGCGGCTAGCGGGGGGTCACACACACGACTACGCCGGGAAAGGTGTTCGGCTCAGCAGCGCACAGCATCCACCTGGATCCCTGGGAGCTGGGTTGGATACCAGGGCAGCCTCAGAGAGCAGGTGTCTGTCTGGGGAGGATGTGCATGGCTCAGAACTGGGGCCTCAGATGTAGCTGAATAACATCCCACCTTCCTCCCCAGTTCTAATTCTGGTTCTTTGGGTGGGTTTCTTTTTCTTTAGTAAAGCTGATGGAATTTCTTAGGAACTCAATGAAGTATAAGAGGCCAAGACTTTGAGGCTACCTCCTTATCTCATGGATTCACAAAGCTGTGTTCTTACCCTCAGCATTTCTGAGCTAATAGAATAATGAAGATAGCCTCCAAGTTTATGCACTTCTGCTTTGTTTAGTGTTTTGGGACATGTTTCACAGAGCGTTGGAAAATACTGATAATGTTCAAGAAGTCACATTTCCCTCCTTTTCACTACTTAAATAATATACTTTGTTGCAAGTATTGGACACTGGAATCAGTAATTTGAAATTCTCCTGGACGGGTTCAATCAAGACAAAAATGAAATTTCAGCCATCCAAAGATAAAAGTTAGGCTTTATTCAAATAAAGCTGGTTGTCTCCAGCTGTACTTAAGCTAAATGATCCTTCAGCTTCTTAACTGCTCATGTACCCCTTAGGATAAACTGGTACTTCAATATTTTTAATGGAAAAAATATTTTATTTCTTTTTGATAAGCTGCTAAAAGCTAAAAGATATTATCCTAATTCTTTTGGAGTAATTAATTAAAATACTTTTAGGGTGAAAGTCCATTTCCTTTATTTATGCTGAATAGTAAATTACAATGCAAATAAAAGATTACAGGTATATTATACAAACAGAGAAAAAAGATGTGGGCTGAAAAGACTGCAGGAAAGGTTGGAATTTGAGCTAATTTAATATATATGCTCCACAAACCACATAATTTTTATTACGAATTTGTAATATGGACAAAGCTATGAAAAGAGTAAGAAATGGTTTCAGAAATATATTTGAAGCTTACATTGTTTCACTTCTCATTGACTAAATTAAACCCTGTAATGAAATTTCTGCTTTCCAGAATTGGATATATATTTTCATCTATCATTGGCCCATGACAGATTTGATTTTCTTGGTGCCTTCTGTACTTCTGTAGGTCCCTTAAAGCTGTGAGAAGGATTTTACAGTATAATGTCACCCTATATCTACTCTGAATAATCTGATAAAAACAGAAAGCCCAAAGTAGTAACAACTGAAGAGAGAGAGAAGTGTTTCAGCATCAAAACTGCAGTGGTAGATTATGATTTACATGCCTTACAAATATTGCCATCTGTACTAATGTTTCTTTCTAGGTGTTTAAAGCATGTTATGTTGCTTCAAACAAAATTTCCATATTTTGAACTTCAGTCAGAATATTGTGGAACCACATGTGATCTTATCTAGACCTGATAAAGTGAAGCAATTAATGGTGTCTGATAAGAGAAACCTCCTATATCTCTTGGAGCTTGATCTGTCCCTGTTCCTGGACCATATGGAGATGTGGCTGTAGCTGCACTGTCATGTACATGGCTTCAGAAGAGCCTCTCTGGTAAGGTGCCTCTTTCTTCCCATTCTCTAACAAGTTCCATATGACTTCCAATATTTTTAAACTTATCTGTCTCAGCCTTAAGTGTAGGCTTATTTCCATCCTGCATTGCTCCCATAAAAATATTATTCAGACCCTTGCTGTTGTAATGCTTCTTTTTTGTTCCTCCTAATTTCAAGCCTAAATTTATTCATAGACAGTTTACACCCATTTGTTCTTGTGTCAGCATGGCCTTTAGCTTTAACAGTTGTTTTCCCTGCCTGATATTTACATCCCTGAAATGATTGCAAAGAAGAGGAGAGAAGACAGATGGCTATCGCTTAACCTGTAATTTGTATTAATTATAATAATTAATCAGGTTTTCTTTAGTTCAATATGGTGTGATTCAGCAGAATCTGGTATCCTCCTAAAATTCCTTATCAGAAAACTTGATGGAAGATTTTGAGGTTTTAAATAAATCGTATATCCTAGTAGTAAAAGTTTGTTAACAATTCTTATTACTGAGCTGAAGCGCAACAATTCTACCAAGTGAAAAAAGTGATAAAATTGGTGTCTGTAGTGCTTTACCATCTGTTCTAAGGAAACCCCAAAGGTCCGCAGAGGCTGCTGGCAAACAGTTACCTCTAGGGTTCATTCAGGAAACCCTTTAAGGCTGTACCTGTGTTGCCACATCTATGTGGATCATGTTCAAGTTCCAAGGGCCTCTATTGTCTCTATTTTATCTTGTATGGAACCAAGTGCAATTTTTTAAACATAGAAGTACTTTACACGTATTTATGCAGCACCAATAACAAGCAAATAAGACCTAATAAGTCCTTGCCATTACCAGGACTACAGCTATTCTCCAGAGAGCTGGCCCAAGCATTTTTCCTAGTCTTCAGCAACTTGGATAAAACAGCCAAGGCTGATTGTGTGTTGATGTCCTTAAAACTTTTATAGCCATTTAGGTTAAACATTTTTACATCCTAGCTGTGTTGATTTATTCATTACATTACTTCTGCTTTATGTGATCCTTGTTTCAGAGACACTGCAAAATGTTTTTAATTTCTGCTCATAAAATGTGCAGAAAGGAGATGGTAGGCCACGGGATCATCTTCTTTGCTCCCATCCTGTGCTGTCAGAGGGACACAGAATTCCTCTCTATGCCCTTTATTGCGGTTATATCCTGCTATCTGCCTGGGTAAGATCAAAAGGCTTCAGTGGTTTGGGAGTTTAATATTAATTTCTACTCTTGTAATGACCTGGGAAATGTTTGATATTGAGAGATTAATCTCATTGTGACCTTTGAAATCTGTAAAATTTTACTTCTGAGGGAAGATATGTACCTACAAATTGTACTTTCTGTTGCTGAATGAAAAGCACTACTTCCCTTACTCCATTTCTGTTCTCTTGTTTCGCTAAGCTTTAATCTTATGTGCAATTTTCTGTGCAGACAATGATACACATAGTGCTACTGTTTGAGATACTATAGTAATAGCCTCCCTGTAGATATATCTTTGAGTAGTTCTGCAGAAAAGAATTCGGTGCACCACTTCCTCAGGAAGCTTGCGATAAATTATGAATAGCTGCTATTCAGGCAGCACTGCTCATTCCAGGCACTGAGTCAGCTAGGGATGGTGGAGTGGGAACTACAACTATTATGAAATCTGCAGCTCTCTCTCTTCTGTCTGAATGCTTGCATGAGGACTGAACTTAGATTTTACATTTGAATGGCTCCCTTTGCCATACTTTCATGTTTTGTTTTGAGTTTTTTAATGCAATTACCTCAAAGAAAAAAAAAGGCAAAACCAAACCAAAACCAAACCAAACCAAACAACAACAAAAAACCCTGCAAACCCCCAAACAACAAAAAAACCCACCACCACCACCAAAACAAACAAATGAACAAATAAACAAAAACCAACCAAAAAACCAACAAAACAACAACAAAACCAAAATAATAATAAATTTGCACATGTGACAATACTGACCATAAATGAGGTATCAGCGAGGTTGACTATGGCAGATGAAAACAACCTTCTGTGATTTCCTGGTATTTTGGATTTCCACCATGACATTAGCTGCGAAACTGCTGACAATTATCCAGCATAGACGGGAGTGTGGAGATTTGAAAATGAAAAGTTTAATTACAAGTTTTGCAGTAGTTAAATATTTTTTACTCTGTAAGTCAAATGGAAAGAGATGGTGTGAGGAAACTGAGTTGCAGAGAAGGCTCAGGTCTACACCAAATAGATGCTGGGACATTCCTGTCAGGAAAATATAGTCCCTCCTCTTCTCCTACATCATTCATCCCTCCTTTTATGTTCATCCATTTTCTTCCCTGGATTGTTGTCTCCAAAATTTCCAAACTTTTTTCTGTACAATCTCCTGCCCTTGCAATAGCTATCCTGTTCCTCACAGTCTCTCTCTCTCTCTGTGTATTTTTCACTTACAATAGATTTTCGCTATGCTTCCATTTCTAATAAGGATTTTATGCATTTTCTCATTCTTTTTGCTCTTTTACTTCTGTCTTCTTAAGGCCTGGATCTGTCTGAAGAGAGTGCATTCCTATCACCCAAAGGCCATCTGGCTTTTGGAGGGTGAGGAGTACTCTGCTACACTACAGCACTAATGGGTATCCCATAGGTCTTCACTTACGTCATGGTCTTGGGGTGAATCTCACTGAAGAGTCACTGCAGTGGTCACTGCAATGCTTGCCCCAAGATGCAGGAATTTCCCTTGACTCCAGGTGGAGTGAGAGGAAGAGCAGGAGCACAACATTGAGCAGGGCGGGATAAACTCTGACTCAGCTTAGCTGGCTCAAGTCCTCATCCTTCCTGCCATTAGCAAGGGAACTAATCCGACACAGATCTTTTGGAAACTTCTTTCCTTTACACTGCTCTGCTGTGTGAGGCAATGGTGTAGGAGCAAACATCCATCTGGGAGGCTGGGACTCCTTGCCTCCACACAGGGCTTTGCTGGGGCAGATAACTCACATGGCTCCTCGTGCCCCTTACGCTGTTGTGCAATTGAACACATTATTCACACAGATAAGAGTTTTGATTTTTCCTCTTAAAAGATGTAAGGCCTTAGCCTAGTTGAGTAGTGTTGACATGCTCTACTCGTAAACAAGCAGCCTCATTTTTGGGTGATTGTTACAATAAAGCCTGGGGCAAGCAGTCCATGGACCTCTTGGCAGAGTGTGGCTTTGCAGGCAGAGAGGCAATGACTGCCATAACACATAGGGTTCCTGCAGAAATCAGTCTCCGGACAATCGGTTTAATGGTCCTTCCCAATGGAGTTGTTTGTTTAAGATTGGTCTTAGTCCAAAGAAAGTGCCAATACTGAGAGCACAAAATGGATAATTGCTTAGAGTAAGATCTTGTTCCTACCCTACTCTCAGCAGTATAAAACCACCAACCTTACTAACTTTTCCAGCAGCAACTTACGAACTTTTAGGGGGTTTTGTTACTGCTGGGTTTTTTGATTTGTCGTTTTGTTTTTTCTTCAGCATATCACAGAGTTATCTCAAGAAGTCACAGCCTATGTCAATTAAGTTTCCCACTGCTCCAAGTCTGGCTACATGGCACCTTTACCACCCAGACTGCAAATGTGCACAGTCTGTAGTCCATTGAAGAGTCTGTCTTCATTTACCAATGCCATACTTTCAGTTTGTACTGAATCTGTGTCAAAGAAAGTTTTCAGTTTCATTTTTTCCCCCAATAACTCCAACCACACAGAAGAATGTTACTATATAGAGAAATGAAATGAAAATAACTTAAATTTTCTTATGGAAATAAGTTTCCTGCAAAGATGCTGTGGTGAGTTGACTCTGGCTGACTGTCAGGTGTCCACCAAAATGCTCTCTCACTCCCCCTCCTCAAAGAACCAGGGGGAGAAAATCGTATGAAAAACTCCTGATTCAAGATAAAGACTGATAAACTGGAGTGATACCTTATGCTTCAGAGCGATTTTATACACCTGGAAATCACAGTACAGAGGAGAGATGTTTGCCTGTTTTTCTGCCTGTGCAGAGATCTCTCTTTTCTTTGGGGATGGTGGTAGTAGACAATGGAGTGTGATGCCATTCCCAACCATGGAAACCCATCTCATTCCAGTTGAGATGCTCTAGGGTTTCCGAGGCCTCTTCACAGCCCACTAGGTATTCTGTGGCAATAATGCAGGGCATACAGACAGTGTCTGGAAGCCCCAGTACATTAGGGCAACTCAGATGATAATCAGGCCTCTGTTTAGGATTTGAAGTACTCCCGCTGTGGTTTCAGATCCATTTTAAATAAGGAAAATGACATTTGTTTTCCATATGTACAAAGAATGGTGCAAATTTTTGAGTCAAATGAAGCTTTCATCTATTAACAACCACTTGCTCATTGACGTACGAAGTTACACCTCATAGCGCAGAACGTGGTTTTTTATTATTTTTTGTTATCAATGCATTGGAAGTGCTGCAGCTTCCTGTCCCAGTACATGTGCAGTCTAACACAAACAAGAATGTCTGCTGAGCATGACTCCTAAGGAAATCTGTGTTTGTAGCTTTGGGAAAAAAGGCACTACACAAGCCGAAAAGAGTCGATATCCTGAGCAAGGAAACACACTGCACCAGGAGACTTCAGATTCAGTTCTTGGCAGTGCCTCTGGAGACAATAATAAGGCTTTGTGGAGGAGTGCAGAGCCACCTGCAAGCTCTCTTTTCGACGCCTGGTTTCTGGTTAATCTGGTCCCAGGGCTGGCCCCTAACACAGGTCTGTTCAGGCTGACTTCACCGCCTCCTCCCTCGGCATTAGCAGCAGCCGCAGTGACGCGAGTCCTTTCTGACAGAGGGTTGCCCTGGCCTTGACTTTCTGTGTGACATTAACAGCCAGAGCACAATGTGGGAGAGGCTGGGCTGGCCTTGAGCCACAGAAGTCGCTCTGCTCCTGGCTGTCCACCAGCAGAGAGCTGTTGTGTTCTCTTGGCACGGTGAGACAGCTTCCATGGCAGTGTGCTCTCCCGTAGGAGGAGTGGTGATATTTTAGTGAATTCCTTCTTCTGAATTCGTGGATTTTAATGGAACAATATGTCAGACATTTCAGCCAGTTAATGTCCTTCCTCAGGAAAGCAAAGTAAAGAGAGCCATGTTGGTAAACAGGGCCGTGTCATACTAGCTGTTATAAAATGATGAGCTGATCTAATTACAATGTTGGTAATTTCTTTTTGTCATGTCACTCACTGTGGAACTGCTTGAGGAATAGTAAAGTCAGTACAGTTATTTTCCCCAAAAATACTTCAAGAAATTAAACATTTCCACTTGTTGGGGAATTCAGGGATTTTTTTTTTCTAAAACAAATATTAAAAACTGTATTCACAGCACTTTTCAATATTGTATAACTTGCAAACATTGCAAAATATCTATAGGAATTAAGGGAATATTCTGCAAAGTGTCTGGTTTTCTTCCTGCTTCAGTTTCATGCATTTCAAAAGAAAGGGAGAGAAAAGAGGAGGATGAAAACCGAATTACAGATGAAAAGGAAATTGTCCCAAATGAATGCTGTTACATCAAAAATCTTGATGAGGACTAAGCTTCCTAGGGGGAACCAAAAGAATCCATCATTAGTTTAATTAAAATCTTTTATGTCTAACTAAAACTTTTCTTGGTTCATTTACAATATTGCTAACACTGTTAATAACACAGCTAGGGCTGATGTATGCAAACTTTCTGGTACCTGCCACTTTTCCCTGCTGTTCTTCTCACCCATTCTCTTCCCTCCTCTTGCCACAGGCCCCACAAGTGAACAGTGGGGGTTTTCAAGACGTGATCGGTGTTCCAAATTGTTTGCAGGGAGGAGTGTGGCACTGGCATTCCTCAGCCTGGGATCTCCTTGAATTAACTTTATACACTATCTAAACCAAAATGTTGCTTCCTTTAACTCTAGTCATTCCCAATGTCATGTTTTGCTTGCTTTTCTGTTCTATTATCCTTTAAAAACATTTTACTGGACACACATGGCTGCACTCCTGCAATGCCCAGTAATTGGCCACTGCCATTTGTGTTTGCAGTCCTGGGGTTTTGGGTATGTCTGTTGCTATACTACGCTGCATTTTTATTCTAGGATTCTATTCTAGGCAGCTGACCCCACCCAGAATAACTACTTGGTATCATTACCTATTAGTTATCAGTAGACATTCATTGCACTGTACCATTGCACACAGCTAAACTAAAGCTAAAACAATTTAGGACACAGCTATGTGACCTCTAGACAATTGCTGTCACAGCTGTGACATGCTAAAATCAGCTCAGGATGAGAGATTTGCAGTCAAGTCCAGAGAACTTGTATTGCTGGGTTAATACAAAGTCTGTGGCCAGGAAAGGCAAACTCATTTTTGCTCAGCTTCAGGGCACCAATTTCGGTTAGGAAGTTTGTGTGAAGGTATTCTGAAAGTCAAGGATTTTTCTGAAGTACTACTTATGGAAACATTAAATTAGTCAAATAAGTATACAACACTTCATGAAAGAAACCTATAAACCATGAAATTATGTAAATATACATAGCTTTCATAAATTTATTCCTATAAGGTTTAAATACTAAGAAACACTTATGGGTGGTCTGCCTTTGAGCAGCCTAATCTTGTCCAAGCTTCAGCTGTTAAACCAGAAGAGAGTATCTTATTACAAGTGCTGATTGGAAATTTTATCGTCTAATCACTGACGGAAAACTTCATTATTGCAAGTGTAATAAGTGAGTGTATTAATTGTCTGTCTCTTGAAAAACAAAATTTAACCTTTAACCTAAATTTTAATTTCAGTGGTTATCTACACAATTTAATCTAATTTTGTGGTTTGTTCTAGATGTTTGAGCACTGTTTGTCACATATGTACATTTCCTTTGATTTTTCTTTTGGCATCCTTTTTTTATCTTTTGAGGATGGGCTAGGACATAATTTTCATGGTTTATCTAAACTTAGACAGACCTAAAAAATCTCGAAGTGTTAGCATTCCCGCATCATCTTTAGTATGCTTCGTGTGCATTTTATGCTTTTTGTACTAACACCAGTCTTTCACTCTCTAGTCAGTAGAATTTGGATTTTTGAGATACTGAATTAAGATTGCAAAGTGCTCAGTGTTTGTACCCATGAGCATGGAAACCATAAAACAATAAAAGCCCTGTGAGTCCTTGGTTATCTAAATAGTATGTCTTAACATGAGGAAGTCTTGCCAGCCTGATGCTGTTGAGGCCAAAATGAGTCCCCACACAGGGCCACCCAGCCCAGGACTCACAGTTGTGAATGAAGTGGTCATTGAGCTACCCTGGGTAAATAACTCAGCATCCAGAGTCCACCTGGCAGCCTCAAGATTCTGAAATGGTGGATTTGCCAGTGGATTTGTTTTCAAATATACACTTAGCAAAAATGTCAGTAGAGACAACATTCTTCTGAGGTCTCAGGAGCACCCTAGGAAGGTTCTGTATTTAAAGGCATCTCTGTTTCTTGAAAGGGTATGGGGAAATGACATTTTAATGGATCTGTATTGTTCCAGTTCTCTTGTTTCCATGAGACCTGTGGGAACACTTCCTTCAGAGTGTAATTGTCCTTAAGCTTTTATGAATTAAGAGGCCATCAAGTATCCAGCTACAACAGTTTTACACAACATGAGAAACTTCACTGGGTAAAGTTGCCTGTCCTCATAAATGTGACTCGCTCTTGTAAAAGCCCTGTCCTGAGACTGGCTTGTTGACCACTTTAGGAACAATTGCTTGACTTCTTTGATGGGGATGGGGCATGGTTGAAAAGGAGAATCATAGTGCTACTTGATGTCAGCACTTTTTTTTTTAAAGTATGTCTGCTGCATTTAATGATTTAAGACAGAGCAGATTCTTGAAAGTTTTCAAAAGTGGAGATTTATAGTACAATAAAATCACTTATGGATGAGCTTGTGCCAAGCCCAGGTAAAATGATATGTCTCTGATAATGTTTTAAAGTTTTTATGTCAATATATCTTGTGTTGGTGGGATGGATTTGAGGGAATAATTAGCATTTCTTCTATTTGATGACCTGCATTGCTATACACACTTGGCTTGTACATGCTACTGATTCTGCTTAGGACTCTAATGGCTTGCTACAAAATAATGACAGGGAAATTATAAAGATAAAAAAGATTATAAAGATAAAAATGCTTTGCTTTCTCCACTTTATGGATTTGAGCAGTAGCCTGTGTGTCTCTCAATTTTCAATATTAAATTATCTTCATTATTACACTACCTGCCCTATCTATGCTGATCTCTCCATTACAAGTGGTTTTATTTCTAGGGACCTATCAGTTCATATATAAAAAAGAGATTGCATGAGGTGAACCTGATAAATGGGAGTGCATTTTAAATGGGCTGTTGTCTTTGGCTGAGGACAGTGTCCTGGTATTGGCCAGTCCATAGTAAAGGAACAGTCTTGATTTTCTTCTTAATGTTAAAATCCCTCAAAGTAGCACTTGGAGGGATAAATTTTTAACACTTTTAGCTAAAATAAAGTCTCTAAATAAAGAGATCCTCTACATCTTACTCAATAATGATCCAGCATGGAGCACTTGAGTACATCTCTCAGTGATGCTTGGTCACCTTATGCACACAATAATCATAGAAATATAGAATCACAGAACAGTGATTTTTAAAGTGACCTTTAAAGATCACACAGTTCCAACCTCCCTGCCTTGGCAGACACATCTCCAAACAGGTCAGGTTGCTCAGAACCCTGTACAACCTGACCTTGAATGTTTCCAGGGATGAGGCATCCACAATCTCTATGGACACCCTGCTCTAGTGTGTCGTCACCCTCAGTGTAAAAAATGTCTTCCTTATATCTAGTCCAAATCCACCCTCCTTTAGTTTAAAGTCATTATGGTCCTGTCCAACTCCTAAGTGGAAGGGAGTACCCAAGATTTGTAAATGCCCATGGTCAAAACAGAAAGGCAAAAGCCAGAACCAAAAAATCATACAGTTTTATTAGCAAACTATGTGCTCAACATGGAAATTGATATATGTTTTGCTCCTATTTTCTAATAGTGAGATTAATAAAAGAATAAAAGAAAAGAGATAAGAGGGGAGAGAGAGAGGGAGGGAGAGAGACACACAGATCTGATTTTGGCACAGTGGAAAATAATAGAAATAATAAGAAAAACTGTTTTACAAGGGGAGTGGGTGCTCGTACAGTGAGTTCTGCATGAACTGTCACACATCTTACTGTCTTTGTTATCAGAATAAAGGTGTATATAGGTTTGTCTTCTGATCAGAAATGCACAGGGATCTCTTCCTCTTACATCAAATTAGCAGCAGTCTAATCACCAACCAAGCAAAATTACAAATACTTTTTTGATGACAAAAATATGAATAGAAAATCATATGCAATGATATAACAAATTGAAGACATTGAGGATCTGTGATGATAAATGTGAAAGGAAACTGTGCAAAATGAAATGTAAATATCTTGGCATCAGAATAATTAAATGATAGCAGTACGGCAAAAATGTTCTCCTGAATCTTATAAATAATAACTAACTTAAAAAAAAAATAAATAACAGGGGGGTTTTATTATTTTTTTTCTGTACATAATTTCATCTCAACATTCTACCTTGCCTGCCTTCAAGAAAAAAACCCAAAAAACTGCCTTAGAAATTCAATTTTGCATTACCTGTCATAGTAAGAGCTTCAACTTGCCTGATGCTTCAGAGGAAGTTCTAAATCCTTCATTTATATGGTAAAAACAATACATGGCCTTATTTAACATAAGTTGCAGTATATTAGCTTTATACTTTAGTTGGATAGTAAATACAGCTAACATTACCAAAGAGTGTCAGTCCTACACAGGGCTCTGTGAGAGCTATAGGAATGAAACATAGAAGAATGGCACTACTATTCTCAGTGCCAGTTGGAGCCTCCTGTCAGTTCAGGAGAATGCTGTGTTAAAACCTTCCTGCTAACAGATGAGTTAAACACTCCACATTGCTCAAATATTAAATCACACAGCAGATGTTTGGTCGATCTGTGCCCTTTCCCCCACTTGCTCATACTTGCCCAGCAGTAAAATAAGCAATAGTTAGGCTGAGCTATATTTTCAGATCAGGCTATCACTCCATTTTGTAGTTACTCTGGAAAAATATATTTCGAAATTCAGAAATTTGAGGAAAATCTGTAATTTTTAATGCTATTTTTATAAGGGAAGGTCAAATTTCTAGGAAAATATCAGAATTTTTCCTTTGAAATTTTCATGTGTCCACATTTAATAGGAAAGCAAAGCCATCATCTTATTCAATACATTTCAGAGGATTACAGCTGTCTAAAATGAAACTTGGAGCTGAAGTATATGAAGTCTTGCATTTACTTACTAAGCTAAATACTTGTACTTGCTTTTTTTAATGTAGTATCACAAAAATCCCACTCAATTCAAGAGTGTTCCTGCTTCTATTTTTGTAAAGAACTGGGAAACACCTTAATCTAAAAATCTACTGACCCTTTAACAAATTTTTAGTATCGTGCTGCTAGTATTATTTTTTTTCCAAATATCAGTGTCATGCTTGCACTATGAAGAGATCTTTGTTTATTTACACATTCTTCCAGTCTAGCTGTTGGCTATAATGAAAGTATTGAATTCATCTAGGGCTGTTCATTTGAAGTAAAAAGACAAGACAGTAACTGAAAAATTTGAAGTTCACTATTTTTTTTCCACCTTGTGAAGGAAACAAGAAGTTAGAAAGGGTGCGAAGTTCTCATTATAAATACTGAAAGTCCATAGGGCCTTATATTTTCAAAGTTATTTAGACAACCAAATATTTGCTCAGTATAACTACATGACTGTGTACATGCCTACTTAAGCACCTAACTATCCTGAAGTTTTAGTCAAGGATAGCTTTGGCTAAAATGTATTATATTCTGTTAATTCCGCTCTTACTCAAGAACAGATACAGGTGATAATCTAAACATTTTCACATGTCATGGATATTCCAGGAAAAGAAAAAGTAAATTAATTTTAAGAAATGCAAAATTCTGTCTTAGTTGTTTTCAGTTCAAATGCAGCTTTCTGCCTAATAGAGTCTGAGACAACTTTCACAATGACTTGTGAACAAGGAATGTGACATTCTTCAGTCTCTAAAATATTGATAGAAAAAGAAAGTTTCTAACAACATATGCCAACACATACGCTGCTTAAAATAAATATATATGAAGAGAATATACAATTTTATCCAGTAAAAATATCAGTTATGTCATATGAAGTTGCACTAGACTGGAAATAAGTATTTTTAGAGGCTCTGCGAAAGAAGTAAACTGATTAAAAGGATGGTTTTGTTCAATTGACCTAAGTCAATCTTCCCGGGTGACAGAGAGCAGCTTCTTAAAATTACCTATAAATATTAAACATGACCTAATATCTCATGCCTCTGTGTCTGACGAAAAAAACCCAAACAAAACAACAAAAACCAACCAAAAACTCCAAAATAACACATGGTATTTAGTAGCATGTAGGAAAGAATTATTCTTAGTACCTTGGTGCAATTCTCACTTACCCTGAAAATAAAGCTCTGATCACGCCTAGGACATGACTGAGTTTTAAACAGCATTTTAGGATGGATATCTGGATTTTGGGAAGGCAGGGATTTTTTTTTTTTCTTTTTCTTTTTTTTCTTTTTTTTTTTTTGGTGATTCTGCAGCAAATCGAGCATTGCTAAACAGGCCCAGTCTTAATGCAATTAATGTCTCTCATTCGAATTCAAACTGTTGTTACTTCAGTGCCTGTAAGAGGAAAATATTTCTCTCTCCTTTGCTTCATCTTCTTCACCTGATGGGAAACGACAATGCCATATGCCAGTAAAATATGCTGAGACACATTTCAATATGTTGAAAAATACATGAGGCTTCAAGACTATTTCCAGATTCCATTAATATATTACAGTTTTATTGCATAGTAATAATGGGCTCAACATTACACATGGAGGCAAGAGTGGCTATTTCTTATGAAATATGAAAAGGTGTGCAGTTTGCTCAATACTTGTCTTCCTTTTTCTGGAGAAAAACTTGGCTGAAGATCTCCAGCATGGAATATAACCTGACTTTATTTTAACAACCCTAGAAACCTAACACAAAGGAAGCCAATTAGGATAATTGGCTATTAATTAGAACAAGATTCAACTTTTACCGAGACTGACCTGCATATAATGACCATACTTGTTCTTCTCCCTCTGCATGAAGTTTTGGATCCACAGGGGGTGAAAATGTGTACATAAAATGCCTGTGCTGTTTTCTTCAAAAGTGCCCCTTAAAGGCTGATGCGCTTCATAAGTTTCCCCAAAGTATTGAATATTGATGTTCAGTTCAGACTGGGACTTATTATGCTGAACATCAACTTGCCAAATCCTATTATAGTGAAAACCTTGAGATAATGTTTAATGGCATGGACTGAGAATGCTGTAGTGAATTTAAATGATATGTGCCTGGAGAACGTAAGTGATTTAGGACAAATCTCAAAATTTTTAATCTTACACACAGTTTCTTAGAAGTGTGTTTATAGAGACCACTTTTTCACTTTCAGCAATGAGAGAAAAAAAAGGGGAAAAAAAGCAACATCAAAATGAAACTGCTATTTTTAGCTTGAGACATTTATTTTCTCCTAAAGAGAAAATGTGCAATGAGTCATTCCTGCAGCTTGTGCTAAAGCTGGGTTAGTCACATGCCTGTGAACTTCTTCAGTACAAACACCAAAAGGTTTCTGAAGGAGCTAAAGCCAGAAGTTCACAAACTATATGGTGGTTTGCGAGTAATAGATATCGTCTTTTCAAGTCATCTCTACCATCACCTATACATGTCTATGCTTCTAACCAGTGCTTCCTGCCTCTGTATCATTAGCTGTGCATTTCATCAAGCTGAATTAAGATTGGCTTACAAACAATATCTTTAAGTAGTGCTTACACACAGCTTTATGTATGTTCCTATAAACTCTCTGTTGTCACTGATCCCAGCAAGTAAAGTGTTCATCCTTTCTGCTCATCTTCAATGTGCAGCAATTCTCTCTGGCATTATACTGAAAAGATATTTTTCCTTTTCAAGTTTGGAAACTCAGTTGGTCTTCTAATGAGCTCAGGAGGCTGCAAACATTGTGAATTGCTCCTTAGAAGTGCTTCCAGACTACTCATTAAGCTAAGAGAAGAAGGCTGATTGTAAAGAGCCAATAGCTGCTTACTGAGCACAGCTGGCAAAGAAGTCACCTGACAGTGAGTCAAATTGTCATCGAACCACAGAATCATAGGGTGGTTTGGGTTTGAAGGCACCTTAAAGATCATCTAGCTCAAATCCCCCGCTGTGGGCAGGGAACCTTCCACTAGACCATGTTGATCAGAGCTCCATTTAGCCTGGCCTTGAACTCTTTCAGGGATGGAATATCCACAACTTGGCCAACCTGTTCCTGTGCCTCACCACCCTCACAGTAAAGAATTTTTTCCTAATATCTAATCTAAATCTAACCTCTTTCAGTTTAAAGACATTATCCTTTGTACTGTCCTTTTTACAAAGTCCCTCTCTTGTAAGATCCCATTAGATACTGAAAGGTTGCTATAACATCTCTCCCCAAAATCTTCTCTTCAGGCTAAACAGCTCAAGCTCTCTCTCTGTCTTCATGGGGCAGATGCTCCAGCCCTCTGATCATTTCTATGGCCTCCTCTGGACTCGCTCTAACAGATCCACACCCTACCTACGTTGAGGCGACCCAGAGCCAAATGCAGCACTGCAGGTGGGGTCTCACAAGAGCAAAGTAGAGGGGAATAATCACCTCCCTTGACCCGCTGGCCACTGTGCTTTTGATACAGCCCAGGATATGTCCTTCTAGCCAAATGACTGTAAAAAAATACAGTTGTTGGATACTAATTGAGGTTTTTTACCTCACTTCAATAATTTTGCCAGCACTTCTTGCATGTAACCCATGCTCCATGGTTGGTCATGGAAGATCATGTTTCATATCATGCTGCCTCAGGTTAAAGGACGTGGGGTAACCTGGCCCACAGCAGATAGCCCTGAGTACTCTCACATGTGCTGTGAGCTGGCAGTGCTGGCATCCAAACACACTGATGGCCAGGTCTTAGTTACACATAATTGCAAGCAAAGGAAACTGAACAGTTGGTAATGTTTATCTAAAATGTTGAAATTGTTGTAAATGATGATAAATTGCAGCCAGGCAATGATGTGTGCAGTCTAAGTGACCCTGTCCTACAGAAAAAAAAACCCCATGAAATCATTGGGGAAATTACTCTAATTCTAGCAATAAAGAGGAGTAGTTGTTGAAAGGAGTGAAGATGTTTATCTGGACTATCCTTTAGGCAGTTGTAAAAGGGGAAAAAATTACAGCCTAACATTCATTATTTGCAGTTGTTTCACCCCTTCAATTCAGTACATTTTGCTATTTTTATTAGGAAGAGTCCAAAAGAACCTAGTTTGTTACAGCTGTGGAGGGGATGTAAACTAAATGCATTCACATGTCAACAAGAGAGACAATTTCATCAGTGTTTTACTCCATTAGTCCATGCCTTGTTAATGCTTTATCTTAACCATGTGATAGTTTTAGCTTGAAAAATGTGATTATACTTTTTAGTAAAACCTGTGTTGAGACTTAGGTGCACACATTTATATTATAAACTTAGTCTACTTCCATTCTGGCTATTGTCATCAATTTCTTCTGAGTGTACACAGGTTTTGGCTTACCCACCTTTCCACAAGACCTTGATCTCTCTTTATTTTTTTTTTTTAAGAAACTCACAAGTAACTAAATGCAGAAGAGTTGGTGAGATGTTTGCATTCCAATACTGAAGCAAGAATCACTGAAATAATTCTTTATATACATTTCAGACATTATTCATGTATTCTCTTTTCTATAGAAATTGAGAAAGCAGATTCTACCTTGGTACTGGGACAGTGTGAACTTGCCAGGTGGTAAGTTCTTCAGACTTTAACAGATATTGATGAGTGATGTGCCAGATTCCGAAACCTCTGACTGGCTCTTAGACTTGGCAGTGGCAAAAACAGTGGCTCTGAGTTGGTCAGAAACCTATCAAGCTCAGGCAAGTTGTTTTATTGCACTATTTCAAAACTCTTCTCTTCCTCCCACCTTATTTTCCCATTTCCTATACAAAAAAATTTTTGTACCCCACCCCTACTCACTAGCAAAAACTGGGCCAAGCAAAACCACCACACACCACTCCAGTGAGGAAACTTCAATTTATATTATAATATTACATTTCTGCATCCCTGAAGCCTTCATTATCTTCAACACCTCCCAGGCTTATGTGAAACTATGTGAGTACTGAGAAGGAGGTATTTGGGAATGTGTTCAAAATTGTCATTGGTTCTACTCTATTTAGGCAATATCATAGAATCATAGACTGGTTTGTGTCAGAAGGGCCCTTAAAGATCAACTATTTTCATCCCCCTGCTCTGGGGAGGGACACATTCCACTAGACCAGGTTGCTCAAAGCCCCATGATAAGATCTCTTATAGTAGTGCAAACTGGCAGATGTTTATTTATACAAAAGCATGCCTTCTTTTCATATATGTAATTTGGAAATGCAATTCACCTTCGCTCTGTGCTACAGGACATCTGTACAGATCAAGTGCAGAACTGCTGTATCAGGGTCCAGGTAATGTTGCTAGCCTTCCACTTGCAATCCTGCTGGTTTATCATAACAGCTTTACACCATCTAATACTATTCAGACAGAAGACCGCTCCAGAATGTGTTTGAAATCAAGGATGGTATAACATAATAGTGTGATCTGTTGAGCAATTGTTAACAATACTTTTCATACTGGATTCATCTTTTGTCTGCTCGTGATGTTTGTTGACTATTTGTGCTAATATAAGTTCAAGCAGAATGGGTTTGTGATGCTGCAAAATCTTTGAAATGAGCCAGTGCCAGGTCAATACATTCCACCAGCGAACCTGTATCCATCAGTGATCAGCGACTGCCCTAACACAGCCCATCACTACAGACCCAGTTCTGCCAACACGCAGGACACTGTGCTGTGGTGCACTTATCCTGGCCACCAGCTAAGCCCCTGCACAGCTGCTCGCTGCCTGCCCCCCGCCCACGCTGCATCCAGGGTGTGAGGGAAGAGGAGGAAGAACCACAGTGAGAAAACTTGCAGGTCAAGATGAAATTTAAAAATGAAGGAAAGAGAAAACCAAAGCAACACAGAACAGCTAATGCCCAGGCAATCATGCGTCACCTCCCACAAGAAGAACAATGCTCAGCCAGACTCTGAGCAACATCTACAGGGGGAGACAATCCCTACAACATGGATTTTATTTATTTATCATGGTCACATGAATTCATCTGGTATGGAATATCCCTTTGGCCAGTTTGAGTTAGCTGACCCAGCTTTGTCGCCTCAATTTCTTGGCCACTCCCAACCTTATTCCCTGTAGGGACAAAATGACAAACAGAGAAGGCCTTACTGCTGAGTAAGCACTGATCAGCAGCAGCCAAAACATTGGTGTATAGTCAACACTGTTTTAGTCACACATCCAAACCTCAGAACATATGGGCCATTATAAAGATAATTAACTCCATCTCAGCAGATCTAGTGCAAGTAAACAGTGTGCTTAGTGCCCAATCTACAGGAAAATAGACTTGAGCCTATAGACACAAGTTCAGTTGAATGGGCTGCCAAACTTAATATTACAAAAGGAAGTGCAGATAATTTTTTGGATGAATCGAGTTTGCTACTTTTCTGCCTAATTATGTAGACAACAGCTGATCAGAGTGCCCAGTGCCTCCTGGCAGACCTCTCACATGTGGAGAAAAGCATATGTGTCCTGGGGAATAGGAGAGAATCAACAGGAGCGGGTTTGTGCTCAAGTCTCCACATGTGGTGAGGTTAGGAAACAGTTGGATTATGCAATTTGTTCTGGGAACTAAAAAACATTTCTGAGTTTTGCGGTGCAGATGTAGTCCAAAAAAGCCCCTTATTTCATGTAGGACTGGCAGTGAGTCAGCATAGATCCTGTGTTGAACTCAGATCTGGAGAAAAATCTCATCCACAAGCAGAACTTGAGTGGGATGCCTTCATTCACAAGGTATTTAACCACCCAAGCACTTTCAGTGAC
The DNA here is from genome assembly GCA_013397895.1 of Origma solitaria. Lineage (NCBI taxonomy): Eukaryota > Metazoa > Chordata > Aves > Passeriformes > Acanthizidae > Origma > Origma solitaria. Next base: position 802,100 of record VZRL01002658.1, on the reverse strand, counting down.
CTAAATTCGAGTATTAACACTAACCTCTAGGTGAAGGAAAATGTAGTACTAAGTTTGTAAACAGGGAAAGGAAAAGCAGATTCACAGTCTTGAGGAGTCAGGGTAGTATGCTTAGACCTTGTTAAATACCTTCTGTCATAGCTAGACACAGCCCTACCTTTCATTAGCAGTTCTGCAGGTCTGTATTCCTTGAATTGACTTTCAAGAAGGATGAGCTGCTCCTGCAGCAGTTGTTGTGACTCTGAGAGCGTACAGTGCACTCTGCTAGCAGAAGAGGAATTGTCTATTACTGGAAGTGTTGGAGGAATTCTGTTTCATCCCTGTGCACAATTTCTACGCAGCAGTGGACAGAGAACCATGCTTTGTGTTCATCAAGGCACTGCATGGTTTCCTGAATTGCTTCTTACAGGCACCATCTGAATGCAAATCACAGCTCCATTCATTATAGGTACTATAAAATAGCAGAAAGTGTTGAAATTTATAAGTGACTGAATCTGCTATAAATGATGTGTGCTTTATTGCCTTTTAATGCACAGTTGCTGTAGTAAAGTTTGCAGTCTTGTTATTTTAAAGCATTTTACTATGCACATTAGAGTAGCATGCTCACGCTGGCATAGTTAAGAGTTGCAGTTTCCATTACAAACCCATTTTCAGTCATAAAGACTCACTGCTCTAACAGTGCATGAATTTTAGATCCGCACTTTTTCCTTAGAAGTGTCCAGATTGGCTAATTCAAAATAATTTATGCATGAATGCCAGACCCTTGGGCATTTGTTGGAATTTGGATTAATTTTTGATCTTGCACTTAAAAATGCAAGTGGCTTTAATCTAAGCGGGGAAAACAGTTGTTTACAGCAGCAGCTCCCGTTTTTCACTGTTTTCACAGAGAATAACACAGGGCTGAAATGACCTAACGTCATGATGACTCAATGTAGGCCTGTATCAATGAGTCAGGCTGGTTGTTCAGTGGATCTTCTGCCTTAATGAAGAGTACAGAACCAGTTTTATTATGACCTGGTGTCCATGTAGACAGATATTTCCCAAAAATGAGGATTTTATGAATGTTTAATAATGAAGAAATCCAGATAATATTTTTTAATAACCATGTTTCATTCATGTCACATTTTTGCCTCTGGAGATTTCATTGCACTATACAAATAAGGTTAAGAAAGGATAATTATAAACTGCTGGTTAATTGATGGGCAACATTGGATTTTAGGGTAGCTTCTCTGCTTGGGTTGTTTGGTTTTGTTCTACTTTCCTACCTCAAGCACTTTGAAAGAAGTTGCGAAAGTCAGAATTTCTAAAGCAGTAAATCTAAATGTGGCTGTTATAGCTCTAGAAGACTACAGAGATGGTCATCTGTGCCCCATCGTTAGTAAAAATCTGTGGAAAATGTGTTGGGAAGAGGATGGGACAGTGTGGAGGTCCATGCCCCAAGACATGTTCAATTGCATGATCTCTCTTTGAAAATTTAAGAGAAACCCTCACTCTTCCTGGGTGTATGGTGTTTGAAGATATGGGATATTTTCAGTCTAACTGGAAATTTCATAGAGTGATTTCTGTTGGCAATCTGCTGAAGTTAGAGGTTCACCAGAGGCAGCATCAAAAATGGGGCATAATGTTCCACCAAGATGACAACTGAGGGTAAAAATGGAAAATAAGTAACTTAATGTACTTGTCCATGAAGTCATGTATTAACTGAGTGAGTAGAAATTTATGTGCTCAGCTGCAGCATCTTCGAAAATGCTACTGACTCTTGAGGAAGGCAAATCAGGGGCTGGTGTGTGTGCCAAAGCACTCCTTTGGGCAGCTCAGTTCACATATATTTATAAGTGGTGGAAGGATTTACCTATAAAAATATCTGCTATGTGAGGATATTTCAGGCAAAAATGAGGCACAAATCACATTCCCCATGCCTGCTGCTGAGCTGCTGTGTCACAGCAGACACTTCTACTTTCTTTGGAAAGCAACACAAAGAGGCAACATTTCATTGCTCAAATGGCTGTGGGACATATGGATGCATAAGACTTGCAATAAACTCACATCAAGTCATTGTTTTAGTGTTTAATTGGCCAAATGTTCCCTGAGCTGAGACAGGGGTGACACAGCTCTTGCAGATCTCCTCCACCCCTGTGCAGAGCCTGTGTGCTGATCTGCGAGGTGGCCCTTCACGTCCATCCTCACCCTGAACGCGGGAGTGCTCATTAGAAAGGACATGTTTTGTTTAACGAGAAAATCCTCTGCACTGTCTTCTGTGTCAGTCAGCTTCCCTTGGACTTCCCCTGGAGTTACAGCATTTCTGGGAGCTGCTGACAGCCCCTGTGGCAGAGTTAAGCTGAGCTGAGGACAGCTGAAAAATCGGGCAGTTTCCATCTGCGCAGGCTTTTTATTGCGTTTAAACTTTGCTCTAAATACTTTTCCCTTTTGAAAGGATGAATTAAGCAACTCTTTGTAGTGACAGGGGCACCTTCAAAGTAAGCATTTGCTGACAACGACAAGTATTTCAGTGCCCACGTCACAGGGTGACCCGCAGAAGGAGGTGTGGGTAGTACCGAATTGGGCTGCAGCACATGTCCTGACTTAACCTCTTCACCCAGCATTTCTTATCCCCCACTGGAGGAGGTGGACCAAGAAATCCTGCAGGAAACCCTGCCCAGGGTAGGCAGTGCTATGGGTAGCAGAGCTGAGCAGGAGCCACCCACCCCTCTCCATGCCATTATCCCTGCTCCCCCAGAACTAAATGGTGCCAGAAAGCACGCACACAGCACACCGAGGGATGTGGGCATTTTCCATTAGACATCTCTCACTGTCAGGATGTGCAGAAAGAGCCATTGTATTTAACACTGTAAATTTTTTGTTCATCTGTCTACACAACGGATCTGTTTTTAACGGCACCTTCAGGAATCAAAGGCGGAACACGAGCCAGCAGATTAGGGCGATTTCTTGCCCTTTCCACTTGTTTTGCATGTAAAATAATTAGAGGCAGTGACAGTCTTCATGGTGTTTGTGAGATCCACGTGGAACTTATTTTCCAGCTACTTCAGCTGTGACCTGACAATGACAATAACGTCGATGTAGCAGCAGTGCTATGGCCATGAAGGTCTAAGGATATAAACAGTGCAAGGACTGGGGACAGTGGTAACATCTTTTATCAGAGCTAATAGATTCAGCTAAAAGTACAGATAAGCTTCCAGGCATGCACGACTCAATACCATATGCTGACATCTCTTTTCTCCATCTGTGAGTAACTCCAATAAAAATAAAAAAGGGAGGCTCACTGTGCAACCTTTCTCTTTTTTGTCAGAGGTTAGCGGTTCTTAAGGACACAGTTTGGCTCAGACAGACGGTAAGCTAGAGAAAAAAGAATCGTGAGGGTTAATGTGCTTTTCACTGTACACTGTGGGGCAAACCCTCAGTGACTGCTGCTCCCTGTCTGCACAAAAATCGTCTGGGCAGGAGATGCTGGATTTCTCTCCAGCACAACTCAGGTGGAAAGATGTATCTACTATTAGAGCCTGAAAACTGTGGTACTGCCTTTGATACTGATGCTTTGGGATCAGCTTCCGCAGAAGTTAATGTACAAATCTGTGGCTCTGGCTCTCCCACTGCCTACCTCAGACTGTGTCACAGGCAGGGGCAGCCCAGCATAAAGTTCTCTATTCTGCAGCCCAACAGACTCCAGCGTCAAGTTATTTCCACAGCTGTGATTTCTGTAGCATGCATTTATTCCATTGCCATTGGTTCTTCTGTGGCTCTTCCACAGGACTCAGGTGCGGTCTTGCATAAAAATCCCATGCTTAAATCCTATTTTTCATGAAAAAAATTTAAGCCATCTAAACACCATCATGAATACAAAGCCTTGTGTGCACTTAATGCACCAGAGAAATATGATTTCATCACTTGCTTTATGATACCTGTTTCTAAAGAAACAATGTAAAAATGATGCTGCTGTATAAAAGCACTGCTTGGAAGTAAATCCCTTAGAGGTAAAATATCTCTTCCTAAAAGCACAGATGAGTTAAACTTACCTCTGTACCTAAGATAAACTGCTGCAATGATTTATAACTGCTCAGGAGCCACTTTGCACGTGGTTCTACTAAACCATCAATTACAGACAAGTCAGCATGGACTGAAATTTTTTCCAAATTTGGAAAAAGGATGAGAAAATACCAAGGGAGTATTATCACAGTGACACAGGGAGAAAATTGAGTAAATTAAAAATAACAAGGGCCATGGAATTTGCAAAGAGGAACTGCTCCATAATTCTAGGGTTCTTACAGTAAATGGGAATGTAATCTTGCAATTCTAGTCTGACAGGGCATGGATTTCTAAGAACATAAAATGAAAGTAAAACCTTGAGGAAAAATGTGGTGCTCAATCTGGGAGTAAGCAAAATCTATAACAGCACCTGCAGTTACAAGGGCTCTAGGGCTCCTAAGTCTCAGATGTCTGGTTCCTTGGGGGCTTTTCTTATTTCACTTTCCCAGGCATCAGTGGTTTTTTTGTTTGGTTTGGCTTTTCACATTTATATATATATGTATATATATATATATGTATGTATGTATGTATGTATGTATGTATGTATGTGTATATATACAATTTTTACTGTACTGTTGGCTTAAAACATGTCCTGTTGGACAATATCCCACAATGAATTTTGCCAAAGTGGAAGGGATTATTCCCATTTCCTTCTGTGCTTGTCTACCACTTTTAGTACGCTGGGTTAGAACTGACAAAGCAACTGTAGGTGAGAGTTTAATAAATACAGCGATTTCCTTGCTAAAAACATAGACAAAGTATAAAATTTACGGATAAATGAAAACTAAAATCCAAATTAAATTTTCAGATCTAGTGTAAGATTTTCTAGGGCAGGAAGAGACATTTTAGGCTGGAAAAATATTCCTGCAAAGATTGTGGCTTCAGATTTGCACGGCAGCTGAGCCAGAAGCTTTCAGGATTTCCATTTAGGATTTTCCTGAGTGAATTCTCCCTAAATGCTACTTTTGGTGCCTGACAGGTTGTGGTAGTTTTGCCTGGCCCAGTTTTTGCCAGTGAACAGGGTGGGGTACAAAGATGGCTCCTGCATGTCCTGAGTAAAGATTCTGGAAATTTTCCACCATGTCCAGCAGAGCCAGTCTCTGATGGCTGTAAAATGATGGACATGCTGCTGGTAAAACCTGGGCCAATTAGAGATGTTAGTTACGCCTCTGTGAAAACATATTTAAGAAGAAATCAAAACAATGTGAGCACGCACTTCTTTTTAGCCAGGGAAGGAGGAGGAGGAGGTAAAAATATGTGAGGGAGAACAACATGGAGGCACCAAGGTCAGTGGAAAGGCGGGGGAGGAGGTGCTCTAGGCGCCAGAGCTGAAACCCCTCTGCCAGCCGTGGTGAAGACCATGGGGGAGCAGGTGGTCCCCCTGCAGCCCATGGAGTCCAGGGGATGCAGAGCAACCCCCAGAGCCTGTGGGGAGGTGCCCACACCAGCGGAGCAGATGATGCCTGCAGGAAGCTGTGATCCAGTGGGAGTCCCAGAGACTGAGAGTTGCAAAGGCCTTGCAAGAGAGAGAAAGGCCTTGCTCCCGGGATGGAACCAGCCTGGCCTCGGCTTGCAATTCTGCAGCCTGGAGAGAATCTCGGACAGCAGCAATCGGGCGGGGCTGCTCGTGAGATTGGACCCACGCCAAAGAAGTTCGCACAGGACTGTCTCTCGTGGGAGGGACCCCCATGGCTAAGTAGAGGATTCTTCCCCCTGATGGACTGACCCTGACCAAAGGAAACCCCCACACCCTGCCCCCACCCCGGAGCTGTTGGTTAGAAGGAAGGAGGGAGGGGGTGAGCTGAGAAATGGCCTTAATAGGGAGAGGGGTGAGTAGAGAAGCAGTGATTGTAGCAGACGAATTGTGGCCTTGGACTGATTAAGAAACCCCACATGCCTTGCCCTAGCCCAGATCTGTTGGTTGAATAGAGAGAGAGGGGGAATAGAGAAACAGTGTCTGCAGTGGAAGAATTGCGATGGACTGACCTAAGAAAAACCCCACACCCTGCCCCTGCCTGGGAGTTGTTAGTTAGTTAGAAAGGAGGGAGGGGGTGAGCTGAGAAGTGGTGCCTTAAGAGGGAAAAGAGGGGTGAGTGAAGAAATGGTGTCTTAAGAGCTTATTTTTATCTCCAATTTATCCTCTGACTCTGTTAGATTAATAAATCACTTTTTTTGCAACTTTAAGTTTCCTGCCTGCTCTTGCCCTGAATCTCGTGCGGCCCTTATCAGTGATCTTATCTCAACTCATAAGTCCAGTGTTTTGTGTTAGTTTTTCCTCTCCTCTGCATACCTGCAGCAGGAGAGAGCATAGAAAGCAAACGTTGTAGGTGCCTGGCATTTAGCCAGGGTCAAACCCACGACACAGGTATTTTGAGTTTCTGGCCATCAGATATATCTGAAAAACTTATGCAGTCCCTGTTCAGCCAGGAGAATTGCTAAAAAAGTTGCTGGTAAGAGTGGATTCTTATCTTTTATACAGGTCAGTCATTGAAAAGAAAAATGAAATTTGTGGCAAGTTTGTGGCAGGAGGAAATGTACTGTTTATCAAGTCTGGAATTCTTTTCATTATATCATTATTTCAATTACATCATTAAGTAATGATATAAATTAGGTAGTACTTTCAGTTAGTTAGGAGGGTATACTATAAAGAGACATAAAAAGAAAGAAAATTCACAAGACTGAATGTCTGGAAAAATAATTCCTAAATGTAAATTTCATTAGGCTGTGATAAAATGTCCCATGAGTAACAGTGGCCAATTCTTTGGTAAAATAAAAGTAGTCTCAGCAAAGTATTGCAAAATACACTTTAGGGAACAATTTTACAGTGACCAGAAAAATGGAGTAGGTGAACTAATAGGTCTTTTCCATCTCCATGTTCTAAGATTGTGGTTGATTGAATAAAATTTCTGTATTTAACCTCTGTCTCATGAGTCTGAGAACATTGTTACAAAATCTATGTAGTCATTAAAATGTATACAAAGGTATAGTGGATTCTAAATTTAAATGCAAAGGAACCCCCAAAAGACCTGGGTAAAAAATATATTCGTGTACAATGTTAAAACTCCTGGTCATCATATGACTTATATGGTAATTTCAAGAAGCTTCTGGCATTTTTTTGGGGAGTCATTTCCAGCAGCCATTTAGAAATCTTTATTAACTAATAACACTTCACACTGCAACTGGCCTAAACCAGCACCTTTTAAATGCTCTGCTGTCTGTTTTAATTGGCACCTTTAGAGCTGTGGGCTGAACAGAGCAAATAGCTTAAATGTCACTCAAGTTGACATCTTCGTCAGGGCACCTCAGATAACAAATTGACTGGTGTCTGAGCAAATTAGGTGATTTGTTAGTGTGGGCATGACTTCTTTAATTGCGGTAAGGGTGAGAATGGTCTTTGTCCTACTTCTGTCTGGGATAAAGTTAATTTTCTTCATAGCAGCAAACCCCACCCCACCAGCAAGGTGGCTGGGGGTGCACAAGGATTTGGGAGGGGACACAGTTAGGACAGCTGACCCCAGCTGACTCAAGGGATATTCCACACCACAGGTCATCATGCTCAGCAAATAAAGCTGGGGTAAGCAGAAGAAAGCAGCAGGGATGTTCACAGTGATGGAGTTTGTCTTCCGAAGTCACCATTCCAAGTGATGGAACTCTGGTTTCCTGAAGATGCCTGAATACCTTCTTGCTCATGGGGAGTGGTGAATTAATTCCTTGGTTTACCTTGATTCTCTTACCTATTAAACTGTCTTCATTTCATCCCACAAGTTTTCTTGCTTTTTTGTTCTGGTTCTCCATCTGACTGCATGGGAGGATGGGAACAAGTGGGAGGGCTTGTGTGTGGGGCTGAGTTGTCAGCTGGGGTCTGACCACAACACCCTGAACTGCATCCCTGCTGGTGTGAGTAGTTTTGGGTTTGCTGCTTGTCTGGCTAATGGGTTAACTGCCTCTTTTGCAGTCACCCCATTTTATCCAAGCTCCTTCATTAGGCTCTACTCGTAGCTGATGCTTTAAATTGGCTGTGCAAAGGATTCCCTGTGTTTATACTGCATGGCAATAGCTGAGCTACAGAGCTTATCGCCAGGCTGCACTAGCAAGGCTTGCACTTCATTGTCTTGTCAAAAGAAATTTGGAAAGGATGTGTTGAAGAGCTCTGAGGCCCCCTTGACTACTTCACTGCTTTTTGTAATGGAGCACGTGGCCGTGTTGGGCAAACATCTCACGCAGGCTCTTGATTCTGGTGTCCGCATTTTGCGTCGAGCCTCTATGTCATCATGCCTCAGTTTCACCCCGGCTGTGTTCAGGCTGAGGCAAGGACATGCCTTCCTGGCTGCAGACATGCAGACAGAGCTGGGTTAGGCTCCATCCTTGGCACCAAAACTCAGCAGCTCAGGCAATTTCCCCTGCTGTCAATGGGTCTAACCGGTGCCACCGGCACATTCATTACCTTCCAGGGATTGGGTCCTGTAGGACTTCTCTCAGTGATGCACAAGGAGAATGAGGAAGCACAACATACATATTCACAGAGGTTTGAGATTCCGGAGCGCCCTTGGGGTTGAGAATAGCCAAACACCACTTTTGCGCTGATGTCAGCGATAGCTATCCAGTAACCCAGGGAATTTTTCACAATAATGAGACCGAGGAAAAGCTGAGTTACCTGATAGCTCAGTCAGAGAAGTCTCACAGTTAAAACAATGGTCCTCCACTTTCCTAACATACTTAACATTGGATAAACAGCTGAGCTTGTCCCGCTACGCCTTGGTCTGGCATGCCAAAATGACACAAGAGCCCTGCTCAAGTGCAAAACTCATTACAGTCATCCTTACAGGAAGCATTATGCCATGAAAAGCAGTGTGGAAAACAGTATAATTTTGACACCAGTAGTTGTCATAAATAATATAGTTCCCCTCTGGGAAATGAAGCCTTGATGAAGGGAGGCATTGTGCATTGAAAATAGCAGGACTGAAGCAGATCTGTTCTGCAAGACCACCAGCCCTGTGTGAGCTACAGAGAAAATTCACTAAGCTTCCATTTGCCTTTGGCTTCTGTGCTCCAGCTGGAAAAAAATAATGTCTTTTAAATTATTATTCAGACTTCAGGAGATATCAGGCTTGAGTGCTTTGTGATCTATGTCCGTGATAAACCTATGTATTTACCACAGATCTGGGCAGAAAAAGGCTGTTTCCTAACCCTTGGGCCCCTTTTTGTTATATAAAATATGCAAGAACATTCAAAGGGATATATTCCTTAAAATTTTTAGGTTTAATTCTCAATCAGGGAACTTCTGGTGCTCATTTGGTGCTTACCTTTCTGTCACACATCAGCAGGGGAAACTATGCCCTTACTTATTGTACCTGAACCAGAAATTTGGTAACACTTCAATTCACATTTAAATCTGATGACTAGATTTACTTTTCAGTTTTTCCCATTTGTACACTTGACCTCTGGCTTGAGGAGTCAGTAGGAGGATGTATCTCCTTGTATGCTGCAGTTCATTATGTTGAGCATTTTTGTGTATTTGTTCTATGTACTTGTTCTCAAAAAGACTGTGGTGGGTGTATTTATTTTTAGAAGTAAACAGTGACAAATATTCCCATATGGAGAATAATAAAAAAATTCCTTCAGTTGGACCTTAAGTTCGACTCACAAGGAAACAGACTTTTCCCATACTTTGAACTTCTAAAGTGGAAAATTAGAAGACAGTTTAAGATAGTACTGAAGAGGATTTTCAATGGCTGTTGCATCTGCCAGACATCTAATTATCAATGTTTTTTCTCTGGGAAAACTTTAAGCTCCTGACTCGTCTTTAGTACCTTTAAAAATCTCTTCTTGCCTGGTCCTGTGCTGTACATACTGTGTGGAAACAATTCCAATTATGCCAGAGGTGCTTTACTTAGGTCAGCCTGTTTAAAAGGCACCAAGCTCCAAGAAGCACTCCCTGGTAGCACATTTCTGTAAAATACTAAAGACAGCAATGAATCCCACACAGAAACCCATAAAAGACAGCACTGCTGTTTGAATAGCAGAACAAGAAATGTTATTACTTTGAGGAAGCAATGGAAGTTGGAACTACGGTGTGTCAGAGTAAGGTTAAGTGATCTAAACACTGCAGGCCTATTTAATTAAGTAAATAGATGATCAATCACAAGTAATAACAGTCTTAAATAATGGGTTTATAACCCTTGCAATCTTGTTCCATGGACTCTAGTGCTGTCCTATTTTTGTTATGCAGAGCTGGAGATTTTCACTTCGGAATCAATTCTCTGCAGGACAGCAGTTACAAGCTCCTGGCAATTTAGGGAAAAACATGGCCAGATGCTCAGAATGGGTTTGACACTTCAAACTAAGAGATAGATACAGTACCACTCATCCCAAGTGTGCCAAGCTCATGGGTTATTTTGAAATTTTAAGTTGCAGAAGGTAACAAATACCCTCAGGAGTTTGTGTTCTGAACGCTGTAACTGCTTCATCTGTATTTTTAAGCTTAAAGGGTGAAGTTTGCTTTATATGTTTTTAACCAAAAACTGAGCTTCTGCTATAATTGTGTAGCTCTGGTAGCTCAGTTCAAATTAAAACACTAAACTGCAGAGCCTCTGAGATATGATCATGAGGGCTAGCAAGACAGTGAGCTGCTAATAAATTCCAGGGAGGAGACACAACAATAAATTCAAGCTGATAGGAGCCATTTTTAATGGAGATGACTGAGATTTGATGCTAAATTCTGGTCTTCTACTGATTTATTGTAACTCGTGTACAACCTACAAATGTTTTTCCCCTGCATCCCATAATAATGCCACCTCTTCCATGGTTATAGTTATCCAGAGATCTGAGAAGGTGACTGGAGCTCTTCCACCTACCGGTGTGTCCCACTGTTCCTTCTTGTGTGGGGATGAATATTAAATACATCATGAAATTAAAAACTTGACAGCATGACATTGTAAAAGATCAGACCTCAGACACACATCTGGTGATCAAAAGATGGCAGAAAACTTGCCCTAGGACCTTTGTTTACTAAAAGAATTAAAAATACGTGTGGATAATCCTTAGTAGGAGTTTGGGTTTGTTTTGGTTTGACTTTTTAATTTTTTTAATCCAAAGAAGGGAACTACCTATAATTTTTGGTTAGCCTTCTCTGCTGTTTATCTAGTTTTAGCCTAGTATTAAAGAAACTTTCTACCTCTAAACTGCTTTGTTGAAGTTTAATCTTCCTGGTCCTGCTCCAAGCAGGATTGGAGAAGTACTTGTTCTTCTGTAAGACATGCTACCAAACCTGTGATTTTGCTGGTTTAGTCAAGCAAATCTTAAACTTCCCATCTAGGTATCTGAAACTCTTCTTTTTGCCTTCCTGTCTATGCCACATCTGCACTTCACCTTGATGGTCCTTAAACTGTGATGCGGGAAAGTGAAGCTGGTGTTTTGGGCTGGATCAGGCAGCCACCAGGGTTGGTGCGGCCTTCTGCTGTGTTCTGTCGGTGTCCCCAGAGTCTGGGTTCACCGCAGACGGGGTTAGGGTCCCCTGGCCAGAGGCCGCGCCGTCCTTCTCAGCAACTACCCTGCACCCACAAGCCGGAGGGGGCAGAGGGAGGTTCCCTTGCCCAGAGCAATCAGACACAGAGGCACGCAGTGACCATCTGCCTGGGCTCGGGGCAAGAGACCCAGAGCCCAGCCGGACACCAGACTTCATTCTGAGGGTATCGACCAATCTGAGGATGGCACGGGGAAGGGTCAGGGAGGGACGAGGGACAGGGACCAGTTGGGAAGGAGGAAGGCAGGAGAGAGGGAGATATGATATGCATTTAGGGACTGAGGGACAGGAGTCAGAACTCAGCCCTTTCCTGGGGCAGTCCACCCTGGACCCCACCCCAGGGGGTTTCAGTCCCTGGGATTCCACAACTTCTGCAGGGGGGACGGAAGCCTTTGGGCTTGACCCACCGCTACAGCAAAGGGGACACAAACCTCCTCCTATTGCAAAGTGAGCAGGAAAGTTTTCTTTCTGAGGGTCCAAGTGTCAGTCTTATTGCTGAATGTATGGGTGACACTTCAAAATGCACGACGTTCTTCCTGGGTGATTCTTCACAGTCAGTTCCTGCCTAACATAAGGAATACACAAATGGGTCTTTGTCTTTTCTGAAATTTACACAGAAAGTCAGATAAAAATGCATTTAAGTCTCAGCTCAAAAATAGCGCAAAGGCAGCTAATGTTTCACAAACTTAAAATTCTTGTAAGTAAAGGGTTTTTGCTAAAGTACAAAGCTGTTCAAAATTCCAGCCTATAAAACACTGGCTAATCTAAACATTTTACTGTAAACTATTCAAATTGACTCAGTTATCTCTGGCATGGCTTGCTTGGAAACTGTATGGGCTAAGTAGCTAGTCCAGTAATACTTATGGAAAGGTTTTCCATTTTTTCTTCTAGGTCATAGCATACTGGGGGTAAGGAAAAAAAAAAAAAAAAGAAAAAGGTATTGGCTGAACACTATGCAACTTCAAAGCTTAAGAAATACAGTTCTGTAGAGACAATAAGGGCTGTAAGGGCAGCTTCTGTTTAATCTAAGTTGACTTTTCTCTCTCTGTTGTACAATACACCTGATCCTGAGGAAAGCTAAATTTTCATCTTCTCCTGTTCCTGGGAGAATTAATGGAAGGTATCCTGTTGTATTGTGAGTTATTGTGAGCTTTGACTGTGTTGCTCCAAATTAATTTAACTGGCACTGAAGACACTGTTGATCCCTGGTATCCCAGAAGGGTTACATTGCTGTGTCCTCTTCATCTACTTTATGTCTTGAACTAAGCCTCCAGTTTCATCTCTCAGTAAATATCTAAACTCCCATCTGCTGTGAAATGCAAGAAAATAAACATTGATCTACCTGAATCATGACATATTTTTTACAGAATGATTGTTCTAAAATGGAAGGAAAGGCACTTCGCTTTTACCCTGATATTACCAATACCTGACTTTGGAAGGTCTTATTGCTCAGATCACCAGTCAAGCCTGAGTATCTCCCAAAGCAGGATGCTTGCAGGTAATCAAGAAATTAATTAGAATGCTATTAGTGAAACATTCTAACTTTCATTTCTTTTCTGAGGTGATAAATAAAACACAGAACTTTAGAGTCCTTTTTTAAGTATGTAAATGGGAGAAAATATAAAAGAGAAGCATGCGGAAATAGGAAGAGAAATCTTTATGAATATTTAGTATTTTATCAGTTCTTCCTCTGTCTTTCTAAGGTCCCATTTGTCTTCCTGCATTTTGGCTACGCAGTATTCTAGGATAAACTATTTTTGGACTTAAATATTGGAGAAGAAGGAGGTTGCATTTTTGTCAGTTGATTCAGCTCCATGGCCACTGTGCTCTTTCTGAGCTGAAGCCTAAGCAGGAAGAAGCACCAAAATTTTAGACAGAAAAAAAATCTGTTGTAGTCTCGGTTTTTGGGATCAAATCTCACAGGAGCTGATAAAGGGAAGGAGGACGGGAAAAGAACATTGGCTCTAGTTCATACTTAATCATGGTCTAAATGTCTGCTCTTCTACAGGGCTCTTTCAGACTATTTCCCATGGCAGGGGTTATTCAGAAGTAGACAGCACACAACATAATTTTAATTCCTAATTTATCCAGTCAGCCACTAAGTTTTCCAATCTCTATTTTTAAAAACCTCCAACACTCTCACTAATTAGGAGTGCCTTCTACCTCCAGCTGTTAACGGGCACAAACATGGCCAATTTGAAATATGTCTAATCAGAGCACTGCCTGATTCTGTCCTCATGCAACAGCTATTGCCCTAAGGGACAAATTATGTTTTCAGTTGCACACACTCATCCCATTCAGCAACAAACACAAAGTTCATCCATTAGAGGGAAAATTTATATTGCAATTAGCTGCACAGGTTACATATTTATTCCTTTTTTCTTAACCTTTATTTATTTTGCATTTATTTATTTGTTGTGGATCTGTTTTGTAGCTCATTTTTTGCTCTAGGAGTGCTACTTTCTTTAAGATACTCTCCTTTATATTTGTCCATAAGCCTACAAAGAACCTTGAAGAAGCCCACTCTCTTTAAATATCTTTCACAGAACATACTCACAGGAACTCAAGCTACTGTGCAGTTGCAAATTAATCTCAAAATAACCATGTTTATTGACAGTTAAAGTTCGATAATCTCTCCAGTATGATCACAGGCTGCAGGTCCTCTGTCACGAAATTGCACATCATCTCTTGAGGAGGTGCAGGTTAAGCTTCACACATTGCTTAGGCAGAGAACAGAGATGGTTTTTTTAGAGATGGTGGATTATCCTCAGCCCATGGCTCCTGTGTGTATTGTGGTTAAATGGCACTTTGCAGCAGCAGGAGGATGTATTTTGAAGGTATGAAGAAGAAATTAAAGCATCAGGGCTTAGCTGTGGGAGGAGGCGGGGAAGGAAGGCTTGGAGTATTTATGGTCCAAGCAAAAGTGCTGGAGGTTGTTATCCCTCAGTTGTTATCCCTAAGTTTAGGGGGTGGAGAGGGAAAGGAAGGGTTGTCTCAAGTGTTGTTTTGCTCTATTCTCATGCAAGAATTCCCATTTCGCCTCTTGTCTCAGTGTCTTCTGCTACTCTCGTGCTTGTTTGCTGAAATTCAGAGGAATGGAATGAGAAAATCAGTGCTTGGAATTTTAATTTCTAGCAAGTCTGAAGCTGACTCCAAAATACCTTGCATTAATGTGACAAAAGTTTCTGAATATAAAGGGGAAACTGTGTATCAGTCAACTTAGAGCTATGTTCAGCAGAAACCAGAAAGCTGAATGTAAACCACTCACATGTTCACTTTTGTCTAGCTTTTGCCCCTACTCTTTCCTAATACTAATTTACCTCTTGTGTTCCCAAATTCAGCTTCCTAGCCAGTGTGTTATGCTCTCTCTTCAGTGCTGGATCCACACGTGATCTGAGGGTCACAGCCAGGTTAAAGACAGTTGTATTTTAGCTTTGAAGGTGTTGGTAGATAAGATGAGGTAGCAGCTTTTACAAAAATACTTGCTTCCAGAGACATGTGCAACTGGAGCCAGCAGGCAATCTCCACAAGATAATGTGTGTCTGGAGGTATAATGGTCCAGTGCCTCACTGGATATCAAACTCTGTCTGGGCACCCAGCTCTGGGACCGTTACCTAAGTGTATAATATGTCCTGCAAAGCTGGAACAGAGGAACAAAATGTTTGTTAAATTAGGTAAGAGGAAAGTGGAGATATGCATGGTTACTAGGTAATCCTGCTCTGTCTTATAGTAATATTCTAGTGTTTCTAAAAATTCCTGTCCCTAAAGATCTTTTCCAAATAGCATTACCAAGAATTTAACAGAAGCCTTGCTGGTACTGCAAAAGCTGTTAAAAATGTTGGGCCTCTGGTGATCTACATGCTAGACAAAAGATTTGCATTGTCTGAAATGCATATCAAACTGATTCTGGCCCTTCAGCCACCTGAATGCTTTCAAGTCTTTTTAATAAGTAAAATGCAGTCAATCCCAAGATGACTTCGTATGTAGGCAGAACTGCTGCTACCTGGATGGATCAGTGATAGATTACACACAATTCTGAGTAACTATTCACAGTCTCTAGATGAAGATGAAAAGAGCAGCTGCTCTCTGCCTCATGTCTGCAGGAAAGAAACAGATTTGAATGGGTAAATCAATAAAGACTGTGGTCTGAGCTGGTCTAGCCTCTCAGCTCAATGTTTGGAACGGCTTTTTTAAGATGACTTATGGTGGGTCATAGCCTTTATTATCAGTGTTATTTGTCAGGAATAGTTACCTGCATCCTGACAGGGAAGGAAGAACAGGCAGGCAAGAAGCAACAGCATTAAAATGCAAAGTGTATTTAGCATGAGCTGTCAGACAGTGAAATACTGCTCTGTTGTTGCTCCTGACTGCAATCCCCCTTGCCATGAATTTGTATTCTAGCTTGCAAATTAATCTATTAGTTATATTTCTGCCAACACAAGAACAGAGTTAATGCAGCTTGTATATACTAGAGTTTGTTTTGCTCTTTAGGAATTATAGAATTTTTTGAAATTTCAACCAATTAATATTTGATCTTTTTTCCCTCCACAGCTTCAATAGGTGACCCTAAACCTCCATAAACCAATTATATAAGCACGTTAACACTTGCAGATAGAAAAAGCTCTGCTCAGGATTTTTGGTTAAGAAAACATTTCTTACTAGGTAAGAAATAATGTAAGTTACCTTTTTTTTTTTTCCTAAGGAAACTGCCTCTGAACAGAGCTTTTTATAGAATATCAAGACCAATGTAGGTAATAATCAATTTTCATTTGCTTGCAAGTAAAGCAGCCCAGAGGAAACTGCCTGGACTTTTGTCCTAATCCAAAGTTTAAAGAAAAATCTAGGTGATCTTTTAATTCTATTTTGTAGTTTCTGCTGCCTACAGATGTGCAGTGAGGTTTGCATTTTGTGGCTCATTACAGAACCCATTTATCCCACAGAAACCATGAAAATCCTCTCGTCCCAGGGAAGGGAACACAGCAACTGCAGCAGGAGCCAGCTCACACTGAAACTCCTGTGAATGCTTACATTTATTGTGACCCAGACCAGCCATGGTGAAAAATGTTTTCCTCCATTTGTTGGTGGTCCTAGATTTTTCTGCAATGAGGAAAAGTCCAGTATAAAGTTTGCACCACATGCATGCATAAAGTCTTCTTAATCATCCCTTCAGCTCAAGGGTCAGAAATTTCTGCTTTCAGTCAGTTCTCAGTTCCCACTGAACTGATATCTTAAGGTTTCTCATGCTGCTTGGTTAAGCATCTTAAGGATTCTTAAGGACTGTTAAGATTTTTCTTGCTGCTACAAGGCTTTTAAAGTGCCTTGCACTTTCATTGTGATATATAACTGAGAAGAAATAGGCATTTGATGTCATAATTTAAAATTATGATGAACTGGGGTTGAAACTAGAAATACTTAAAGATTATGAGACAGATTGCTCTTCTAAGATTTCAAGTTAACTTCCATGAATGAAAAAAGCTTAAAAATTGTAGGGAATTACCTGTATTAGACATGGTCTCCACCTCACCCAGTCTCTGTAAAAAAGTTAAATGCCTAGTCTGAACTCATTATGGGCCTCCCTTGACAGCTAATGGGGACAGTGACATCTTCCTGCTAGAACAGAGACCTTTGCCTAAAGGAGGTAGCTCACAGTATAAGATAAAATGCTATATGAAGATACTTATTTCTCTCTGGTGATGTAAGTGAGATGGTAACTCCAATTAGACATTTACCTCTTAGCCCACATAAATTAACTGTGCTGAATCCACTCATGAATATTGGCATGTTCTATGTTCTGTTTTTAAACTGAAGTAGTAAACAAGGTGATTTGATATTGATTCTTGATTAGTCAGACGTGATTTCTTTATCTGAGGATATAACTTTCCATTTTAAGCATGTGAGTGTCGAGGCATTGAAGCAAAACCAAGGAAAGTGAAAAATTTACTAAAAAGCATGTTTTGCTTTTTGCTTTGGTCATTCATATTACAATTTTGAATAAAAAAACCCACAAAAAGCTTGTCCTTTTCATGGGTTTAATAGCTAAAGATTAAAAAATTGAAATCTATCAAAATCAGATTAAAATTCTATAACTGTAATTAAACTAAATAAATTTGAGTATTGTATTCCTCCAGATTAAGATAACTGAAGTCTAATCAATGAATTGATGAATTAACCATAGTAAATAATTAAGTCAATTATTATTCACCAGTATTGGACAACAGCTAAGATTCACTTCATAAAATCTTCTACACTGAAGTGATTCTTACAAATGATCAATTATAGAAATGAAAATTATGTAACCTGCTTCCTTTACTGTCTTCTGCATGGGAAGAAGAAGCCTCAATGTTCCTGTTCAATATGGGATTTACACAGTTAACTCTTGCTCCTTGTGGCAATATAGCACAATGCTTACCTTTATTTTAAGGATCGTGTGTTAGATTTTTTTTCCCCCTAATTACTGTATTAACTTTGATAGGTGGCATTGTGAAATGATGTTTGCCAAAAATAAGGATCTTGTGCATTTGCTGAATACACAAAGGCAGACACTTGCATCTCTACAGATACTTTGGAGAATATCAGAACAGCATTTATAGGCAGAGGTGATATGTTTATTAAACAATCTTGCTGGAAGAATGTGACAGGCTTTCAGACGGACAAGTCTCTTTCCAGATCTGAAGTCGAAATAAGGAATTTAAAAATCAATGCTCAGAGGAATGCATTAGATGAGACATATTCAAATGAGAGCCGTTGGTACTTGTGGAGATGGAAGGAGAAGAGAGTGGGAGAGAGTAAAAAGGCATTTATTGGCTGCAGTAAATAGAGGTCCATAACTCAGGATCCTGCAATTGTCTGTATTCTCATGCCATGCTTGGTGACTATTTTCCCTGCACTCCTTATTCTTGTGTATTGTTATTATCTTAGAATCATTTTAACAGAAGCAACAAAGATTCTTGCTTATTATGATCGGGTAAAGGATTTTCTTTCATGGTAAACAGATTTTACAGGGACAATATTACACAAAATTCAAAGTAATTTCAAAAGAAAATCTAAAACTCATATGCACTAGTTCTTACCCAATCTATACCCTCTGCCCTCAAATTTAAAATTCTGTATTATACCCTTATGAAAGCTATTTAAGACAATAAAGAAGTTATAGTTAATTTAAACAGGAACAAGACAGTAGATTATTCAATGAAATAGAATGTACTTCACAGGTATCCATTTGACACATTCCTTCTCAGCCTTTTGAAACTATGGGAAGAACACTACAAATTGGAAAAAAAATCAAAGTTAATGTCTAATTATTTATCATCTATTTAAAGACTGGAAATCTGTGATAACATGTAAAAATTATACATAATATTTCTTGTACAGTCCTTGTCCTGGGTCCTTAGTTTGTAGCATTATTTGATGTTTGAAAGTGAAAGTTTATTCATCTTCTAATGCCAGTGAAATAATTATTCTGGTTTACACTCAGCAGAATTTATTCCCTGAATAATCCTACCAGAATTAAGTATGGAATGAATTTCACTGATTACTTTTTGTAAAGAATCATTTTAATTTGCATTTACACACTGCTTGGTATCAAAGGATCTCAAAGCATATGACTGTTAATTAAATTTCATGACTGGTCCCTGTGGAAGATATGTCTAGCATTATCATTGAAACTTTTATTGTATTTTTAAAATCTTGGCATTCCTTGTCACCATTGTCTTCCCATGGAAAATGTGAGCTGAATTTGGTGTGAAGTTTGTTTTCGTCAGTTCTACCTCAGTGATGACAGTCAATAAAGACCAATAAACATTTTAGGTGTGGTGGCCCACGGCACAGAATATCCATTTTAGGAGATTTAGGGAGTATTTTAGGACTCATTATAAACTCCTTGAACATTGAACAACCTAAAATAATTCCAGGAAATACTGAGGCAAAGAATGTTACTCAGATCTGGTTTCTTAGCCCCTTGTTTAAAGATGCAGGACATATTCCCTTCATGGGGGATGCACAGTTCTAAGTTTGTCCTAGAAAACAGGTCTTCACCTTTGTTTGAGATATACTTCTAAATGCAGGCCCTGTAGAGGAAGATAATGCTGCCTTTCTTTCCACTGTTATTTCTCCTGCAATAGTAAGCTTGATTTCAGATTTAGGCATCTAAATTTCATCCACATCTGACTTATAATATTACTAGCCTTTTTTTTTGCAGCTGACTTGTTGAGATTAAGAAAATGTCACACATCAAATCTTCCCCTTATAGGAAATCATAGGAAAAAGTGTATGAGGAGTATAGCTCAACAACACAACAAATTACTCAGGGAGATCAAACAATTTCTGTCTTTGGAAATTTTCAGGAGCAGATTAGACATATCCACAATAGCTGATCTCATGTTGGAAACTGATCCCCTCCAAGTAAGACACTGGTCTAGGTGGCTTCATGCTTTTCCTTACAACTGAGATGATTTTCCTTCTCTGAACTCTTGCCATGTGGATATCTGGTGTGGGTACTCTGGAGAAACCAGCAATGCATTGTCAGTGGTTTTGCTGCCTATGATCCCTGTTGTTAGAAATCAATTGATATTAACTAAAATATTAAATATTGATGAGTTGAAAATAAATGTAAATATCAAAGAACAATACATTTTGCTGTGCACCAAAACAAGACATAAACCCAGTATTTTTGCCCTGGAATATGTGCAGATATTACTAAATTCACTACAACTGTGTGCATTTGAAGATAAAACCTGATGAGTTATGCTTTGCTACATAAATTGACCACCATAATCATATTTCTGTGTTGATGCATCTAATTGGAACTTCCTACTTAAATTAATGAGTTGCTTTACTTATTTTTCTAAATGAAAATTCTAAATAAGAGGTGAAATTAAAACCACTGAAAAAGAAAAAAATGTCCCTTCTCCTCTGTAAAGGCAGCATTAAATTTGATAAAGTTCATTGTTATGAATTAAGATTGAGTGAAGTATCATGACTGGAGAAATGTGTTTCCAGGACCTGCTATTAACCATTACTCATGAACTGAAAGAACAGAGGTAGTTTCAGTTGATTTCAGCCAGTCAAGAAATATGCTTCCTATGTGTAATAATACTAAGTATTTCACAATAATTTTTCTTTATATGTCATCTTTACCATTATTTTTAATTTATTTTCTTTATTAATTTCTCTATATCCTTACTTTCTGGGGCTTTGCTTACTGGAAAATATTCAGTAATTGTGAATGAAATACAGGTATGGGAAATATGATGCATGGGAAAATATATTTAGGAAGATAAGCATGAACAGAAACATAATAAAAGATGAATTTGGCAAAGCTAAAACAAAGTTTGAGCAGAGATAAATTCTAACCATTCTGTTCAAAATTCCCTGATTCAACCAAGGCAAGCATTTGTAGACGTAAGGAAAAAGGCTTAAGTCTTTTTCTATTTAGAACTTCACCCATGTCTTGGAATTATTCTCCTTGTTTTGGAGAAAGTTCTTCACATTTGTCAGGAGCAGCATTTATGCCAGAGATGTGCTGCCATGGGAAGCCCAGAGGAGAGACCAAACCAAGCACTGAATAGTATGGGTGTGGCAATTTTGTCTGTTGTGCTTACAGAAGTACAGATCTGGTGAATATACCAATCCTCCACCATCAACAGAAGTGCATGAAACATTCTAGGAAGCATTTTTCACATCCCTTTCTCAAGTCTTTGATACAGGTTGTGTTTAAGTTTTACATGTATTCTGCTCTGGGGCCCCATAATATAAGTGCATGGACCTCCTGGAAAGGCTGAGAGAGTTGCGTTTGTTCAGCCTGGAGAGGAGAAAACTTCAGGGAGACCTTCCTATATCTTCAAGGAGCTACAAGAAACCTGGAAAGGGACTTCTAATGAGGGCATGTAGTGATGGGATAAGGGCTAATTGCTTTTAACTGAAAGAGAGTATACTTAGATTAGCTATTAGGAAGAAATTCTTTACTCTCAGGGTAGTGAGACACTGGCACAAGTTGCCCAGAGAAGCTGTGTATGCCCCACTCATTTTGCATTTTCAAATTTCGATTCTCAAGCCACATCCATCTGCAAACCAGTTGGCAGGAGAGGGCAGCCTATGGCAGTATTTATGGTGATGCCTTGTTTATTAGATGTTGAAATGCCTTTTCCATCCTGAGAGTTAGTATTTTATATTTGAAGCATATGGAAGTTTATGTCCCCTCATAATTTTTACACTGTACTAGTGCAATTCAGGGATTTTTTAAAATTTTATTTTAAATTCATCCTATCTTTTATTTAAAAAAAAAATCTTATTGAAGTTTTGATCTTGGGAAATTTTTGTGGCTGTTCCCCAGGTTAAGTTGATGCCACAGAAACACTTTAGTGTTCTAGAACTTTTGCATCTGTCATTTTTCTATGTGGGTTTTTCTTTGAATATTCTCATGATGCTAGAAAAATGTGTCAAGGAGGGAGGCTTTTTCTGTGCAGTCGCTTTTTAATCTTGGGCCTTGCACTCCCCAGTTCACAATGCATGGATGTAAAAGGATAAATTCTTCACAAATATAAAACTGTCACGAAATGTTCCTTGTTTTAGAATATGGAAAGTACCCAAAGGCTACCTTTGTTTTATCAGTGTTTCCTCCTTTTTTAAAGTTGAATTTCAACTGTTTCAACTGAAACTGTAAAATTGCTTCTTTGGTTTGTTTCCAAGCTTCCTCTGTCTGAATAAACATGTCAATCAGTCTCAGATCCTCTGTTTCTATCATTCATAGGCCTGGGAAAAGAACAAATAAAAGAAGTTTCTCTCCTCTCTCATCAACTTCCTCTGTTTTCTTGAGTCCTAGTCCACAGGGTGTGTTTGGAAAGAAATTAAGAGTTTTGACATCAGCTTTTTAAAGATCTGAACCTTTTAAAACTAAATGTTCCCCAGGCTTCATGTAGAAAACATTTTACCTTAGCAGAAAACTAACTGAGATCAGTGCTTGGCATCATAATGATAGAATCATAAAATGCTTTGGATTGGAAGGGACCTTGCAGATTATCCACATTCTTTGCCATGGGCAGGGACATCTTCCACTAGACCAGGTTACTCAAAGCCCCATCCAGCCTGGCCTTGAGCATTTCCAGGGATGGGGCAGCCACAATTTCCCTGGGCAGCCTGTGCTAGTGCCTCATCACTCTCATAGTGAAGAAATAATAGTTTAGCTTATTAAGTGATACTTCAATTAACTACAGAGGTGTTAATTTTGTTTTCTCACAAGTGGAGAAGGGAGCTTAAAAAACAAGGGGAAATGAGAGGTAAATCAGACAGGTAGACATTTGTGCTCTGGCTTGCTTGGTGATTGATTTCTCTATGCACTTTCCAGGTTCAAATGGAGTACTCTGGTCAATGTCATTCTTTCATTCAGCAGCACATTTCTTCATGAATTATGTATTTGCACAAAGTACCTATGAGTCATGAGTGGTGTGTCTATTAGTCAGGTGCTTCTTTTTCCTATAAACTGGATAATATGTAAATGAAACAAAGACCATAAAATTTCATCATCAATCTGTTTGGCTGTAGTTTATGACTCCTCTACTATTCATGTGTATTTTCTCTGTGCTGTTTTTTTGGTTGTCTTGTGTGCAGATTTTATTATATCAAGTTCCCTTTTCAGGTCCTTATGCAGCACTATCAAGCTTTCAGTTTAGAACTGCCTACATAGGCAAAACTTGACTTCACATAGAGATTTCCTTGAGTGAGACACTCAAAGTACTTCATTTTCCACTGCAACAAGTTAGAGGGGGAATGGAAGAGTTTAATTTCTTTTAAGAGAAGTGACTCGAAGACACGGTGATTAACAAGTGCTTACACAACACACTTAACACCGTAATAGAGTATTTTTACACCAAAAGATATCTGTGTCCATTAACAAATATTAGCTCACTTGTTCCCTTCCCAGATCAGCATGTTGATGTTGTACTTCTGTTAATTTTGTTTCCACTGTAAATGTAAAATACAGTTCATGTTGTAGAAGCTCTAATTAGAACTTGATATTGAGACTAGAGGTCTTTTTGCTTTTCTTTGATCTTTTTGAGCTTTGTAATTTCAGGTTAGTATGTGCCTTGTTTGCTTCTGTCTGTAAAACTCACTTCATGTTGATATATGTATTAGAAACTAAAAGAAACAGCTTGCAATCTGAAAGAAGAAAATTAGAAGCCAACATGGGATAAAAGTAGGTTAGACAAAGGGGATCTTTTTTCATTTTGATGCCTATAACCCCAGGAACTGCAAGAAATTTGCAAATCCATATTTCCAAGTCCACACTTGCATGTTCAGTATGTTCAATACTGACAAGAGATTGGAAACAGCAGTTGTTCCAGAATTGTGTGTAAAAAATCTTTAGAAGAGACATGTAAGACAATATAAACATATGAGACAATAGCATAAATAGTAGAGTCCTGTTCTAGCATCTGAAGCATGGAAATCCATGTGTCCCACTGAAAGTTTTGATAACTCGGTGGTCTCCATAAGTGGTTGATTCTAGGGTTTAGAAACTCATAGCAATGGATTTCATAACTACATATTTTATGACAAACCAAACCAATCTTTTTTACTAGTTTGGTATTTCCCACTCCATAATACAAGCTGCGCTGTGCTATAAGACAAGGGTGAAGAAGCAATTGAAGCTCCTTTGGTGTTCCATGTTTGATATTCCATGCAGAAGCCAACAGTTTTGGTAAATAGATGCAGAAATTGCTAACTTCAAAATAAAAGATTCTCCCAAAGTGACTTCCCTTGTTATTAAAGTATATTCAAAACCAAATTTTATTTAGATGTGCTATGTTTATGTATTTTTCTTTTCAACTTACTTATCCTGCTGATAGACCTGAATCAGATTATTAAACTAAATTTCCCTCTGATTCAGTGGGCACAGGTGGCAGCTGAAGACTGCAGGCCATTTTGCCAGAGGAGGTGTGTACCCTGAAGCTTTTGTGTTGTAGGTGGACAATAGCCCATTCCTTTCCTTCCTGGCACAGCATTACCTCCCCCTGCCCAAAGAACAAAAAAATGTTCTTTTGCACATCCTATTCTTTGTGCTTGAATTAAAAATCAGTTGAAGTTTCTTGACTGGCAGCATCTTCAAGACAAGAGCATCTTGCTGGCTATAAAACAGCATGTGAAGCACTGTTGGAAATCCTTCCACCCCACTGTGAGCCTTCCTGAGAAGCTCCTTTACTGGCTCCCTACATTAAGACTGCCAATTATTTTCCCAGTAAAGGCTAGTTTTAGTGGCACCTTCTGTAAAGGAAAGCCACGAGACTCCTTTCAATGAGCCATTGAGCAAGTTTTATGCACCTTTTCATTTCAGTCGCTGTCAATAGGAGCTGGCTCCAGTAATGGCCTAACTTGCTGTCATTCAGACATTGCTGGCTGTGTCCCAGGCACTCTTTGTGGTTACTGAGGTGTCATTCAGTTCCAAGGGAACCTAAGGCTCATCTATCACTTTAATATTGCTCTGCTATTATAATTGCACAGATGACTCATCGTGGACTATAACAAAGTCTTCCAAGACAGTTAATGGGAACAGTAAGGACTAAAAGATATTGGCCGCTCCTCACTCAGTGGAAAAGTTTCACTTTGTTATTATGCAGGGTAGGACACTGGGCTCTGGCTGCTGCCTGTTCTAGGTATGGAAGCCTAGATATTCGACCAGGATAGACCAGCGCACTAGGTTTGGGATGGATCTCAGTTCCTGAACCACAGAACTGGGTTCCAACAAGACTTTGCCCATGATGCTTACACTTTGTAAATCTTTTCCTTTGAAGCCACTTCCTAAGCTTTCTAATCACTGGACATACAGGCATCCATCTTAATTCCTACCTGCTCCCAGCTACACTTAGAAAACTGTGGGGGCCATTAAACCATATAAACACTCTGTGCAAGTGGTTAATATAGGAATTGTTTTTTGGGTACTGGGCCTTATATGAAGAGTCACCTGTCTGGTAGTCCTGAAAAACAGGGAAATTCGGATAAATTCCTATAAGAAGAAGTTCCTATTTCTTCTTAGTATGTGGCTTCTGCTGACTACTTGGGTATTGCAGATTACTTTTCTGAAGTATTCTGTTCATAATAACAGTGATCTCTGGGTTTTCCATTGGTGCCAGTCATAGAAAGTATTTGTGCTATGATATCCAATCTAAAGGCAAGTAAAACCATGCTGAGGCTTGCTCTGAAACCTACTTCTCTTCCCAAATCAAGTGAGCCGATGCAGCCACAAGAAAACATGGTGGGTAGAACTGTGACAGAATCTGTATCATCTCTGAGATCCTAAACAAGTGTATCAGTTAGGCTAATAAAGAGCTTACCCCTGAGACAGTCTCTCGCTTTTTCTCCCATTGATGTGATAACTTTTACTTCAGGCTGATGTTCAGGAAGCCTGAAGAGATGATGCTGCAATAACTGCCTAGCTCTCCCTTCAGTGGGTCCTTCAGGATGGCTGAACAAAAGCTTGTCACATGGAAAATGAAACTATTCAAGAGTTCTTCTTACTAGAAAATGTGAGGATAACATTAAAATGGAGACTGAAAAAAAAAATACCTCTTAACTAACTGGAGATGCACCAACTTAATTTTTCCCCATATTGCATGTTGAAAAGTGCCCAAGGTGTTAATGTACCTTTTTCAAAGCAACTAAAATAGGAAAACTTTTAGTGCTTTTTTCTTACTCAGTCTGCTAAAATATTCACCAGAAACTCATTCTTTCAGCTAGTTATAGCTCCCTGACTTGCAATTTGTTCAGTACACTTTTTTTCCTGCTAATTTTGTATTGTCCCTCTTTACTGAAATGTGAAAGAGACCTATCAGCAGAAACAATTATTGTAGCTTTTCCCTCCAACTTCAGAATGTAATTGTTGTTCTGTTGTTTTGTCTGGGTGCTATGGAAACTCTTAATTGACTTTTAATTAACAGCCAAGCTAGATACAGCTGAATATTGTTTAACTGGCATATATACCTTTAGGATTTACAAACCACCACTAACCCACTTCAAACTGTGCTTGAGCATACTAAAGATTATGCAGACTTATTTAGAGAAAGGAAAGCTAAGAAGGGCAAAAGTTGCAGCCATATGCTTCCTGGGAACTTATCAAACAGAAACAAAGTCTATTAAAAAAACCAAGGTTATTCCTTTGCCCAGGCTAATCTGTTGTGCTCTGACAGATCAAAACTTGAAGGTACAAACACAATCTTGGAATAGAGAATTGCCGTAAGCTATGAATTTGCAAAAGCAGAGCTGGCAGAGAAGGGAAGGTGAACAGGCTGGGCTTAGATGTGTGTTTTTACACTACCTTCCTTACCTTCAGTTTCTTATTTAAAACTGTATCTGTAGCCATGGAATTTTTGCATGGAAGGACATTGCTTCAAAGCTTTGCATAATTTGTGTTCCTCTCCCTCTGATCTTTCTGTTGGCTGCTTACAAAGAAATCCGTAATAAATTATCACTGGACTAACCAGGAAAAGGCAAGGATGCCAATACCACATTTTGACATTTAGAGTATCTCCTATATTTCATCCTTACATTCAGTGATCTCAAATAATTTCAAACATTTTCATATAGACCACCTACAAGACTGTACCGACAAAGCAATTATGGAAATACTTATGCATTCAGAAGCTGTCAAACTCTGCTCAGGATACTAGATCCAGACTTCCAGAAAAATTCATCTGCATAAGCCTGTTCCCTGCGACCTTTTTTTCTTCAGAAGCCATTAGACAGGGGTAAATGGGTAAAGTGAGGGGTCTTGTGTTTTGGCCACATGACAAGCACTCAGCCTGTTATGTGATGGGCTTGGGTTGAGGTACCTGACAGATTGATAGAGAGAGCTTAGTCAGCTTGATTTAAAGAGCTTCCTATGGCTGATGGCAATGAAAAGGTTGTGCACCAACAGCATGAAGTAACACAACCCCATGTTATTTGTTTTTAAGCTGCAAATTCAATGCTTCTGAATAGTGCTTGTCACAGGCAAATGCTCTCTGTTTGTACAGTTACTCAGCCAGAGCAAACTGAATTTGTAAGAGAAATTTATGAGAGCTCTACTCCCAATTAAAGAATCTCAATGGATGACTAGAAAACTTTGCACTCGGGAATCTCTCCCTCTGTGTTGTGCGTGGCCATATGGTGGCTCAGCAGCATGATGCAGGACCAAGAACTCTAGTTCACACACTCCCTGTGTCCTCTTTTCTTCAACCATATAGGTTCCCTATCACTGTTAACTCTAGCCCAGTATCTCAAACATGGTTTTGATTTACAGAACTCTTGGGAAAATAAAAGAGTCTGGGCAGTATTTGTGGAGTCCAATATAGAATAAAAAAAACCCCAGAAGGTTTGAGCATGCCTTGGAAACTCTTTCTGATGACTGTAGAAATTTCGTTTTGAACCTTCATGGAAGGGGAATTATATATATTAACTTATATTAAATGGTCAGAGTTTCTTTGATAGTAACACTTCAGAAGTGTTTCTTATTATCAAAGAATCAGAATAGCCAGTTGATATCTTGTATTTCCTACACTGTTTTAGATGTTTTCCTTACATAGGTCAGGTTAATCTGCCAGTGAATGATTATTAATAGACCTTGATGTCACCTTTTGGGGTCTGGATTTTGATTTCAAGACATACGAATTTCCCTGGAATTATTGTCAATTTAGACTGGTGAAAAAGGAAAACAGAATGAGTCAAAAGTTTTCAGGAATCAAAGAAATTTTCTTTTATTTTGATGGGACATGCTTATATATTCATGGGCAGAATTGGTTGTGCAGCAATCATCTGGCGTTTTGCAGCTCTCACACTACCTGAATACAGAAAATGAGAAAGAAGTTTCCGAAACTCAAATAGGTCTCATTACTAAGTGATGCATGAACACTCTCGTGTGCACAGCCTGCAGCACCTAGGAGATATGAAAAATTAAGAATGGCATAAAATTAACACAGAGCTTGCTGTTCCTGTATCTCTTAGGATGTAATTTAATGATTAATTCTCCTGAGAATAGACTGTGTCAACTGATCAATGCAAATGAAAGCTGTTGAGTGGCTAATGCCTGCAGTGATGGTTTGAAAAGTGGATGGAGCTAGAAAACCCAAACAACCCAAACCCAGTAAAATAAGGGGAGGTTCAAATATGACATTAGGAAGCATTTCTTCGCTGAGAGGGTGGACAAACACTGGAACAGGCTTCCTGGAGAGGTGGTCAATGTCCCAAGCTTGTCAGGGTTTAAGAAGCATTTGAAAAATGGCCTTAATAACCTGCTTTTATTTTTGATCAGCCTTGAAGTGGTCAGGCAGTTGGACCAGATGATTGTTGTAGGTCTCTTGCAACTGGAATTATTCTATTCCATTCTATTCTATAAATCCCGTGCAAGGTCAGCTACTCACCTTTTGCCCCCGACTGCTGATCTTAAGTTGATCTGAGAGCTCTTGGTGAATCCTCATTAGGAAATTTTCTTGATTGATATTGCATTATTGGTCACTATTACTCCTTTCCTTTATTAGTTTCTCTCTGTCAGTTGATGTTACTCTGCATCTCCAGCTGCTTATTTCTCATTCCACTCTATTCTGTTTTTCTTCTGTGATCTTTATAGTCTTAAATTTCACTGATACACATTTCACAATTTTCATTTTTTTTGCTACGTTTATTTCATGGACCATTACTTGCATAAGTTTTCAAATGACTCTATGGATTAAAATCTCTCTTGTATGAAGATTGGCAGTAAACCATAATCATTCAGAAAGCCTTATCAGATATTACCAACTTTTAACACAGCTTTTTTTTTTTTTTCTCGAAAAGTCTTCCTTGCTTTTAGACCTTTAATAAAAAACTACATTCTTTATCTTTTATGCTTAGAAGAGAGAGGGTGAATTTAAAATGAACTGCAAAGATGAAATAGAATTAAGAGCAGAAAATGAAAAAGACCTTTTGACTGACAGTATTAAAAGGACAAAAAGTAGAGGGCAATATGGTGTGGTATAGTGTGTTGTGGTATCTAACTATCTCATAAATAATCTGTTCTCCTGAGAAATGGCATCCTATTGATGTTAACTTTGTCATAAATACTGAGATTTCTCCTAAACTGGGCAACCTACTGAGAAGCAGAGGGGATTGCCTGATGCAAGTTTCCTTCTTGCCACAAGAACAGTGTGCAACCATCATAAGCCTTTAGATGTCATTTATGACGGAATTCTCAGAGCAAGTAAAAATGTACTACCTTGAGCTCAGTGACCTCATCAGCTGTAAGCTGAAAGCTTGTTTGACTTTTATATTTGGCTAGACATATAAATCAAGATAAAAATCCCTGACCTCATGGGATGGACAGCACCAGAACAGGACTGTATGGTCCTTTCTTTGTCAACTTGGCTGTTTTTAAAACAGCTGGAGACCAGAAAGGGATTTTAAACACATCTAAGCTTTTTTGAAAGTTACCTTAGCAATACAACTTATGTTGGAATAACCTCTGGCACATGTGATTTCTGCTGTTGGGTGGGTCACTAAAGCACTTAACACAAATCTGCATCCAAAAAATCAAACCAAATACTGCATAACAGCTGAAAAGAAAATGGTGAGGCTAGTTTTAGCAGAAGTTACATGACAGGAAATCATAAAGAGTTGGTCTGATGCTCACAGCTGCTGCATTCACTTCTGAAACGCTTTCCAAGAATTACTATATTAGGAAGAACAGCAAACTTTATATTACTTTTTCCTCTTGCGCCAATCAAATTCCTAGCTTAAGTGATAGAAAAGTTGTTTCAGTTTAATAGTTATTTAAATAAGAAGCACAGATTGTGTTAGGTGTTGTAAACTCTATCAGCAGCAAAATGGCTGCTGTGAAAGTTTATTGTTGAGCCAAAATCAGGTTACTTTGTATGAAAAGCTGGTAGTTTTGTGACAAGGCTGATGCATTGTATGCATAGCCTGACACTAACCATACACATACAGGTGGAGGCAGTTTCTGGGTAAGCTCTGGCTGTAGGGAGCTAGTCAAGACCACAGACCAAAGATTGTGAAGACATATGTCAGTTCTTAAATTTACATGCTTGGTGTTTTGGTGTGGATGTGACTGCCAAACAGATGCTTGATTTGAGGAGTCTGTTTCCATTTTAGACAAGCTAGGACAAACGGGGTTCAGCCTCTTTGTGATAACCTGGAGCAATGCCTAGGATGTGATCCAGGCAGCAGTCTCCCAACTACACACCTTCAATTAACTTCTCCATCTGACTAATGGTGATCAGTGCTGTGGGTTTGAGCTTTATATGCTGTAGGTCGCATCAAAGACTTTAAGGAAGAGGAGAACCTGACAGTTGCTGGCTTGGTCTTCTCTTAGATGTCCTAGTGGTGCCCTTGTGGGAAAAAAAAAAGAGTTCTGAAATTGTAGTGTCACACTGGATAAAGTGCAGAAAAACCAGCACCAATTTTTATCCTTGGGAGAGAATCGAAGGCAATACCTAAAGATCTGACTATTTGTAACAGATGTGATGACATCTGACACAGTGAGCTAATGAGCCAACCTGGATTTCAGAGCATCATGGCAAAGACTGCCCTAGAAGACAAACCTTTGTTCAGTTTTGACACAGGCAGTTCCGTGATCATATACTTAGAACAGACATTTCCAGTAAAATAAGAGCCCAACAGTAAGTAAAATGAAAATTCAGTTCATTATGCGAAGATTCAGATATTATTGTGGATTGTTTTCTAGTATCAAAACCCAGTTGGAGAGTGTTCAAAATCCTTTCTATATTCTCTTGTTTTTCACACTAAAATGGTTTTGAGTCCACATTGACAACACTGTCAAGGTATTTTGAGGCTCCAACTCAGCAGATATTTTTGATTACTTCAGCTATCTGTATCAGTCTCCCTAAGTAATGCTTGTAAGCCACACTCAGCTATGAAGTTCTTTTTACTTCTCTTGTTTCAGTCACTAACAGCAAGTAAACACTGCATATGTGAGGAATATTTTTCAAGGAAGGCCTACTTAAAGTATAGATAGCTTATGTTTTTGGGAACCAATTATGTAAGTTTGATATACATTAATGGATAGCACATACCCAAACATTCCCCCCAGCGTAAATATTGGCAAGATCTTACCAGTTTACTATCTCAGAAAAGTTCAATTTGCATATACAGATTTACATTATGTTTACTTACATCATATTGCTAAATATCTTATGATCATGCTATTTTTTGAGATAGCAGGAAGGCTTCAACATCCATGGAATTTTCTCATATTGTCATTAGCTGTTACTTTGTTGGCTAAGTTTCCCCTCAGCTTCAATATAAACAAAACAAATTCTCGTATTGCACAGAGAAGTTGTGGCCAGTGAAAAAGAATGTTTATATGAATATAGTGAAAAGGTTCATGCCAAAAACTTCGCTTTCACACTTCCTGCTTTGGCTGCTCTTACAGAGTTATATGTTACATTTATGATCTTATAGCACTGAAAAGCATGGTAGATGCTTTCCAAAATGCCTCAGTTCGTGGTCATTCTGACTCCAAGACAAAAAAAAAAATGGTTCAGATATTTAGACCTGAGGATTTGAAATAATTCTTCATTGTTGTTTAAGGACCCAGTTGGTAGAATCAAGTGATTGCATATAAAGTTATTGGTTGTGTATAAAAATTATCTTAGATTTTACTATTGCGATGTTATAAACCCAAGGGCAAAATGTAGTTTAAAAAATACGAGAGAAATATTTGTTTCTTCAAATAGTTGTCTCTAAATATATAGGCTTAAGTCATACTTTTGAAACACCAGGGTGTTTGAGACTATTAAGAGAGGATTATACAAAATATTTAGCCTGACTTGCATTTCCCCTACTATTTAAAGCAGGGGTTCCAGTGTTAACCCATTTTTGCCCTCTGTATTTTGCGAGCAAGAGTGATGTTATTGAGGAAGAGGTAGATTACTCAGTCAAGTGCATCTGTGATGACCACAAATGCTTTTCAAAAGGATTTGAATACCGAAAATATATACTAATAATTGCCCTCTTACTCTGCGATGCTTCAGCATATTCTTGTATATTTATAGTATTGCTATACACTGAGTCTTCTTCCTTCTTTTATCTGAATATTCATTGTTATCTATGAAAAGGAATAAGATCAAAGGAGCTCCCTCTTGCAAGGCTTCAGTCCATTGTAGAAGAGCTGCCTGGCCTGTTCTATGTAATTCATCAGAAGCACAGGAGGGATTCCTCCTAACTAGCTGTAGGCATCCCTACAAATGGCTCTAGCTGAGTTTGTGTCTCTAGTGTGCTCATAAGGACTGCAGGGAAATGGTAATCTGTGGTGTGCATCAGCTGGTCCACTCCAGACATCTACTCAGGATAAAATCCATCAGAGAAACACTAGACACCCTAATTTCTTCACTGATTATGAGAAGAGTCTAATGCCTCTATGTATCTGAATTCAAGATATTGGCATTCACTCAGATGTCTTATTAGTCTCCTGGTACATGTTGTCAGCCGATAATTTGTTCTACTGCTTAGGGTAGAGCAAAGAGGTACTCAGGATGAACATCTTCTGCAGACAGGCAAATGTCTCACACAGCAGAAGACACCAGTCTTTCAGAGCCATAGATGGATTGGGTTTGATTGACAAAGAAGGCTGAGAGAAGGATTTTGGTTGGAGAATAGTAAAAGCAAAAGATGCAAATATCAATTCTAGCTACATGTGGGAGCACACTGTCAGCTAGCCATCCTTTTTGCTTGGCTCTGGATATTCTTCAGTGACCCAAAATAAGGATAACCATAATTTTCAGAGTACTGTGATTTTCCATGACCTTGTCTGACATATCTAATTAGCATTTAGGTAAAAGCAGCCTGACATTTTGAAATAAGCCAAGCACCTAAAGCTTCTTCACATTTTAGTGGTTCTTGTTACCCAGAGTCTTTAATAGCCAGGCAAAGAAGAGATTCAAGGACTAACTTTAGGCACTGAAGACAGAGCCTAGGCCGCAGGAATCTGTAACATTTCTAAACTAATATAGCTATCTAGGATGAGAGATATTAAGTGACCATAATTGGAACTGATGCAGAAATCCAGGGCTTTCAGAGGGACTTGGTCATCTTTCTGGACTTTTGACAATGTAAACACTTATTCACATATTTCAGCATAAATGTTTCTAAGACAAGAACTAAGAATCTGTAAGAGCTGTAACCCTGGAACTATAAAGGTTACCACACCTGTAGTATCCTATGGTAACATACTTTAAAAGAAATTAATAAAACCTAACATTAAACTGAAGCCTCACAAAAAAGAATTCAAGAGCTTTCCTGGACTAATACAAAACTTAAAAAAATGCAACTGTTTTACAGCTGAATTTTTCATACCTAATGTCTTCAACAGAATCTAGAACAAAATCTTGCACAGGCTTAGGCTACAGATTTATTTACTAGTTTGCAAGTGTCTCAATGCATCCCTCATAAACATTGCTATAGTAAAGAATGAATAATAAATATACATTTTATGAGGGGTCTGAGTTTATAAGAGAATTTTTTAATCCCAGTTTACCAGTGTCCTATTCACAGTGAGTACAATGTGCTTTAACACGGCCTCGGCGAGGTGTCTATTTGTGGTTCATTAATAAGGGCTGTTTTCCAAAGAGCTATCTGTTATATAATTACAAAGAACTCTGAAAAATGACCTCCCAATTTCCGTGATGAGGTTGTTCAATGTTTTCTGATGGCATGAGAACAGATGAAAACATCTGTGCCATCCTAGCTTCTTGCCTAATTAGGCAGCTCTTGTATATTTGCTTTGTCTTAAACCATGCAAACACATTTTTCAATTTCATTATCTCATTTATAGTCTTTTGGCTGTAAGGATGAGATGTAAATTACAGTAGTTAACCCTTTTCCTTTCTGCAGACAGATAATGTTTCTCCTTTTATGTGTCTGTGAGTAGCATGCTGGGTGTTTTCTGGGGGACCCTGGGACGTGATACATCATTAAAGGGAATAATATGCAGCAGGAACAGCAACTGAGAGAAAAAACCCTCTTTCTTTTGACACTTACATCGCATCTGAGAAAAGAAGGAGGCATGACAGCGCTGAGGCTGGGCAGGAGCCTGCTTGGTGAGCAGGATGCAGCCTACTGTTCTTCACTAGCAGTGAAGCGTTCCACCATCTGTGTGATTCTAAGTAAGGGGCTGGACTCCTTCACCACTCTGTGAAATATTAGTGCCAACATATGATCATCCAGCCTACTGTGAAAGGGTCGTTCTGTTTGCAATGGGCTTTGAGCTCGCAGAACACAAGGTGCCCAGCAAACACAAAATATATGATGGCTCTGAGGCTGAGTTATATATCAACCTGAGCAAGGGAAAGAGCCCTGCTGGAGACTGCACAGTGCTTCCAAGTACTCATTTCTATGTGTGTTTTCCAGGAGTATGTATTGTTTTAAAATTCCTTGTACAGGTGTAAGAAACAATGAGCTGACCAGGCCTTGTGTTGGTTCTGCTAGTAGGTGATAGGATTATCCAAAAAGGAGATATCCCATCTTCTTCCTAGCCTTCCTCCAATCTCATAGTGTAGTTCTTAGTAATGGAAAATCAACACAAACACCACCACATTGTGTTTTCTTTTTCATCTCTGTAAGACAATTCCTTAACAATAAACTCTTTCCAGATAATTTCATAACAGGTACTGCACTGCTCCATAGTAAACATTATTAAATAGTACTGCAAACTATATTCTGAGTCATTACTGTATGAGTAGAAACAGAAGCAGTTTTATTAAAACTTCATATATACATTTATGTATAGGGGTTTAATAGACGGTCAATAGATATTTCAATAAATAGATTATTACAGAGTTTATCAGGTCATTATTTTTCCAGTTTCATGTATTTATGTACATGGTGGATTTACAGCCATTTGGTACATGTGCAGCTTAGACCTGTTACATGCTCTTGACATCTATTAATTATTACAAATATTTTGTAATTTTAGTATTTTAGTGATGTGTGGGTTTTAGCATATGAAAAATAGAAATTTCAGGTGTCTTAAAAGGAAATAACCATTTAGTTACTGATTGTTTGTTCAATATGTTCAGCATCTAATTTAATTTTTAGCTTCTCTTGGTTTATGATAGAATGATCTTTCCCTGACAGCTTTCCTTTGACAGTGCCAATACTTAGTTGCTTGTACATGTGTGAATACTATTTGATAAGTCTCTATAGTCATATGCTGCCATTATTCTGCTGTGAAATAAACCACCATCCTTTTCAGACATGGGTAGAATCAGATCAGAGCTTTTCTTTTCACATGAAGATAAAGTAAAATGCTGAAGGACAGTATTGCTGTGTTTTGGGAGCTTTGTGAACTGAGCTGATGAGGAAGCAATTAAAGACAGGAAAAAACAGTCCTACTGAATCCATCTCATACAAATTACAGGAATCAGAAAAGCTTTTCCTATGTAGGAGCCTCATTTAAAATCTCTGAGCAGTGAGGAATAGAAAAACTATTTTAGAGCAATGCACAAAATGGACCAGTGTGAACAGGCATTAGCTCCTGGAGCTAGGAAACTGTGATTCACCTCCGTTGTGTGATAAGTGTTTAGGGGAGCTAGATGTCCAAGTCCTTCCAGATTTGTTCACAGAATCTGAACAATAAAGAAGAATTCCACTATGATTGCAAAATGTTAAATATTTCTTACTTACATTTCCTTCAGGGATTAAAGGCCAGCTCTGTACCCTTCCTGACAGAGACAGAAGGCACAGGTTTAAAAAGAAAGTCTCATTCCTTGCACGCTGGGAGCAGATAGGAAGGGAAAGTGCTTCTTATTAAGGACTATAGATAATTCTTCAATGCAACATTTAGGGACACACATATGATTTACTGTGAGCCAAAGTCAGGCAGCTGCCCCTGAAAGTGCCATTGCCCAACCTGCTCCCTGGCTTGGGCAGACTCACTGTGTCTTGTATTCGGGTCTGCAGGGCCCTCCACAGCCGTACAGCTAATGCAACACTGGCCAGCACATCGGTTAGGATTTCACTCAGAAGACCGAGAAATGGAGCAGGGGGTGATAGAAATGGTTTTTAGCAATTTTCAGTGTAGCTAAGCTATGTGTAGGAGTCCATTTTGCCTTAAACAGCTTTCACAGGGTTGCGAATTCTTGCTGCTTCCAGAGTAAAGATAATGGAAGTTCCAGTGTAATGGAATTTTACAATAATACAGTAGGTGCTTCTCTTCTTCCCTTCCTCCACCACAGATGACTGTGGGTTGAACAGTGGTGAAAAAATGTTCATGGCCACATGAGCTAAATGGACCTGTTAGTTCCCTATATGTTTTTCATTCTTGCCAGTGTTCTCACCCCCAGGATTCCCAGATATGATACAAGGGTCATATTTCCAAGGGGCTGCCTGGAATACAGCCACCCAGTGTTGGAAGCTCTGAGAGGTCACTTTATGGACACAAACTAGCTCTTCCCTGTGGGTCTCAGGGCCAAAGAAAGACCTTGGGCCCATTTACTTTACACATACATGTGCACACTCTCTGCTTAACTGTTGCATTAGTGAGTCAGGTCCCTGTCTAAGGGACATCTCAAGATGGGGATGATGGAGCAGACTGTCACTCTGGCTCTCCCTGCTCCAGGTGGCTGTGACAATGGGGGTGCTGTGCATGGCTGCACAGGTGGGATCCTCACCTGCCTCTTTATTCCCTCATTAGGAACTGTTGTTCTTGTCAGTCCCACTGTCAAGACATGATTGTGTAAGAGTAATGAAAGCAGAGAACAAAGCTCCTGGTCATCACCAAATCAGCGCAAATCAATGAAGAGCTGCTGAGCAAAACATTTTGTGAAAGATGATATTGAGTGCATCAATCTTGTTAAAGGGGAAATTGGATACAAATTGTTGGAAAGCCCTGCAAAACCAGGCATACAGGGAGTAATTCCTGGAAAAAGCTGGGGGAAGTCAAGGGGCAAAATGCCACACTGTGATATGCAGAAAGGAATGCAGCTGTGTAACTGATGGGACACTGTACCACAGCACAGGGCTGCAGCAGACAGGGAGGACAGAGGTGGAGAATGCTGCAGCTACTGCTGTCCCCTCCAGCAGAGGCACAATATGGGTAGAAGAGGCAGCTCAGCATGACAGGACCAGGTTGCTTCTGTTCATTATTTCATCAGGGCCTTGGTGCATGGACAGACCCCTAGGTATCTCCAGTTTCAAGGTTTGTAAAAGCACAGAAATATGGAGTAGATTGATGTTTAGAGGTGAACAGCACTAAGTATTCTTACAGCGTTTAGTGTGAGGATCTCAATACCATGGAAACTCATCACCATTCAGAAACACCAAGGTGGCATTTTTATGCTCAGTTTTTTTCTTTAACAGCCAAATAGCAAAATCTAAGGACTGATCAAACAGCAAAATCTAAAACCCATTAGCTCTGTACAGCATCACAAATAAACACCTATTTACAATCCTAGTCAAACAAGTTATTTTTCACCTTATTTTAAAGTTTTCCTTCTTCTTATACACATGATATTGGCAAATTAACTTGATAAGATAATATGAAATCAAGCCTCTTTAATACAGGATACCTTCAACATGCTAAATTATGTCAATTACAAACTATTTCTACTTTGCAAGATTATTTACAACCATAATTTTCCATTGCAACTTCTGCATTTGTCTTCCCTATGGGATCTCTGATCTGGGCTGATCTGGGAACCTTGTAGTACCATGGATAGACCCATTAAGTAAGCGAAGATAAAGCCCAATGCTATTTCATTTAAAGGATAAAGTTCTTTCTATCTCTTTCTATCTTTCTAGGAGTCTTAGGTAGTTACCTTATACTGGATTCTAAATTTACAGATATCTAAACTCAAAGGATGTGACTGTCAGCACACGTTAAAAACCAGAGGTCCTTATCCTAATGAAGGTTACACAGAGCCACAAAACTTGCAACTTTTGCTGTACGCAGGAAGAAAAGCAGCAGCAGTTAAGCCCCTTCTGTCCTGCAACAAGGGCAGGAGAAAGTGTGTGGTAAAAGGGTTTATTTGTACAGTCCATGCAGAAAGGACTGACTTGTAGTCTACCACCACTGCCAGAGGTGGGCCAAGAAAGCCAATAAAGTCTAACATTCCATTGCTGCTGTAATTGCTGTTACTGCAGTAACCTCAAAGAACTCCTGCCATGCATCAGCACCTCAGTGCCAGGCTCTGAACTAATCCAGGACAAACGAGGAGCCTTCCAACAGAGTTTCACCATTCAAAAGCATAATAAAATATTCTTTCTGCTAACACTCCCTGGTCCATACTGATCTGAGTCTCCACATAAGAGTGCACCTAGGAGAAACCAATCTCTTCAGCAACATGAATAGTACCTGAATCTCTATTTTTAATTTATCTTTGCTCACTGCTCTTCCAGCTCATGCATCTGGCAGTGAGCTGCAAGGTAATTTCTGCATGCTGCTGCTGGAGGACCCATCCATTTCCAGTCATCTGTACTTCTGTTTGCTTGGTTTTTCAAATATATCCTCCTAATGATTTCCCATTCCTCCCAGGTAAGTTATGCTCTCTCAGTTGAAATAGCTTCACCAGCATCTGGATGTCTCTGACATATGGAAATTGGCAAAAAAGTAGAAATTTTTAAAATTACATGTAGTTGCCTCTTACGTTATAAGTAATTGCCAGCTGTGAAGGTCTTCTTTCAAGATAATCAGTGATGAGGGAATTTATACTGCATGCAAGTAACTGGGTATGTTTTATGGAACTAAGGATACATACCTGAAAAAAAGTGCATTAGGAGAGATTCTGCTTCCACAGAAATGGGCCCATCTAGTGCACAGCCTTTCATTTCCCTAGGAAAAGCACAGGTGTGTAGAAGGACATGAAATGATAGTGATGTAAAATATGGAGGAAAACATTCTGAGTTCAGTTAAGGGTAATGTAAGAATAAAAAAAATCATGTAAACAGAATATTTTGTGCACACAACATATATTGCTTTAAATTAATAGCATGGTGCAGACATAGATGACAATGATATGTATTTGTCTTTGTCATAACTGTGTATTAAATACTAATTTAACTCAAAACGTAAAAGGAGTTAGGGACGTAGAAAGCTTGTCTCGAAGTCATCAGTGCAGGAGTGCTGGTGTAGAGCCAGAGTAATATAGTTAGAACCAGGGACAGTGGTTAAATCAATTGTCCTGAGATGCTGCAGTTCACATAAAAAAATAATTCATTATTCTTGTGTGGATCTCTGAGTAAAGACAAAGAAATGCAGTGCAGTTGTAAGTGAAGAAGTTTTCATGCAGCAAAAATGCAGCATGATCCTGTAGCTTTAGCTATAAAAAGAATTACAAAGTCTCACAAATATTGAAAGATAATGAAATAAACAGTATTTGATTCCCCCTATTTGTTTGTTCTGTTCAGTTCTGGTCATATTCATGTTTACTTTACATATAAACAATGATAACAGCAAGATCTTAAAAATGGAGGTAAGGCCATAGACAGTCCTGCCTTACCTCCATTTGTGAAAATAGAGTCTGGACCTCTGGAATCAGCAAAGAAGGAACTACCTGTGGAGAAATGATAAAACACAAAGGAAAACTGTGATTTTCCCAGGGTGGAACCAGACTTGGTCTGTGAAGGGCTGCTTGACACAGTGTGGTCAGCTGCTTTTGTCTGTGGATTAATCTCAGTAGAAGTCCAGGGATAGAGGTCAGGATTCAAAATGCTATTAGTGAAAGAAATTAATTTTCTCCCTTATCCTCCAGAAATTAATTGGAACTTCTTCAAAAACCTGACCAGAGTGGTGGGATCCTGCCTGGCTCAAGGGCAGTAAGCAAGCTTCAGCAAGGGTGGTTGTGGAGCAAACACCCGAACATGGTACAGGAACCAAGTGCCCTCCTGCAGTTCAGAAATATTCCAAATATGAAATCTGTTTTTACATGAACAACTTTTCAATGAGGCCCCACAGTACATGCTCTTCACATCCCATGCAAATCACAGAGTATTCTATTCATCTGATTCTCCATTTTAAATTGTGAACTTCTGATACCAACTTTGTAATACATTTTAAGCTCTATGGACAAAAGATCCAGGGATGGTTACCCTCACTGTTATTCCTTAATACCCCAAGAATTTTGCTGAAATGACTATAGATTACTTCTGGATGGTTTTCACTTAATATTCCTGTGTGCACATGTGAAGAGACAGGTACCACACATTGACTACAGTATCTATATGGTCAAAATTAGTAACCATTGTGCGTTATTTGTTTCATCATCACCTTGAATGTATAACTCAGAAGCTGACTGGTGAGCACTGGCTGCTGTGATCTTGGCAGAGTGAAGAACAAACTTAGCAAAGATTTACTTATGAGTCCAACATGTCATTAAATAAGGGACTGGAAAGAGGAAGAATAAAACAGCTATGAGGCTGAAAATACAGAAAACGTTTCACAAGTTTGCCCATACTCCAGGGAATAGCTCTAGTTCAAAACATAAAAGGGATGCTTTGACTTACAAGCATCTGGCATGCTTGTTCAACTTACAGTCATTAAATCTGCAAAAATTAAGTAAATATTCTGGCAGCTTTATTAGGCATTCAGCTTTCTCTAGAAAGGCACATCCTGGACTGGATTCAGTTCAGAGAGAGGTTCTCAGGCTTTACCAAAGGCACAAAATGCAGCAATTATATCACCCAATTGATGGAGCTGCCACCCCTTCCCTTGGGAGTTTTTTCAGTCTGATAGACCTCACTACAAGGAAAATCACACTGAAATGTCAGGTTGATATCCAACCTATTTTTCCTCCTTCTTTTATTTTTTTTTAATACATCTTCCTCCTCCTTCAAATTAATGCAAAATATTGTTACAACCATCAGAATTGAGGTATAGACCCTTGAACTTCTGACACTTAGTTGTCTTTTTCTTGATTTTTGAGCCTTTTTTGTTAAGTTATAATAATTTCTAGTGCATTTCCTTTGACTGAATCAATCAGGACCTTAGCTGCTACAGTGACCAGCTATTACTGCCAGGCAGGAAAACTCTCTACCTTCAGTGCAGCCTGCGGACTCCTCTGTGCAATGCAAGGTGACATACAGGCATGTAAGCAGGGAATTTTCAGAGAACACAGGGAACTAAACATGATGTGTCCAATAGGAGCAGACCCCTCATGACTCCTTGCTGTTTAAAAGCAGTGGATATCCACCTGCATTTGGCATTCCCAGTCGATATACCCAGGTCAACCCTTTAGCATGAAGGACCTCAAAGTGCCAACATGTTCCACAGCTGAGGTCAGTGTCCTCTCTTCTTTCCCATCATCTCTATGCGGTGTGGTTGGATAAGTCATAGATTCCTCTCTGTCGTGCTCCTATGTTTTCGTTCAGAGAGAAGGAACTGGCACATCCCTGAGCTCTTGGATTTAACCTGCTCCAAGAAATGTGCTTGTCTGTGTTTTGTGAGGACAGGAAGGGCAATGACAACGCTTAGCCTCCAGTGGGGCCATAGCAGAGGCTGTGATGGGAGCTTGGAGCAATTCAGCAGGGACACACCATTGGAGCCTGGAAAAAGAGCGCAGACTTGAACATAAGCACCTAGTGGATGTTGCTGTCTATTTAGGCTCTCAGCTACTGTGAAGTTAGGCTGTAGTGGGGCAGAGGGCTTGAGAGCTGAAATGGTACCTAGACAGTCATGGTGTCTCTGGAGAGACCTGACACCTGTATCCACCATGGTGTGGGTGTTTGGTTTCCTGGAACTGAGAAAACATTCCTTGAGCAGAAAGGAAAACATACCTTTTGTGGGAAAAGGGAGATTAACCATAATGCAAGAATTTTAAATTACTCTTTTTTTTCCCCAAAAGGACTGAAACACAATAGCCAAGTAGGTCCCAAGACAAAAGTTGATAGTGGTGACAAGATTTTATGACTCTACATGTTAAAGATTTATTCTTGGAGCTGAAGTGGGTTTTGCAGCAAAACAGCACTGTCTGTGGTGACACCTGGCCTCTGTGAAGCCAGAGGGAAAACTCCAATGACCTCAGAGGATGAGCAGCCTTGAACGTGGGAGCAGAATCAGATCTGCTGTCTGTCCTTTCTGCTTCTGAATTTCTGACAGATGTGTGCTCAGTTATGAGTGCTTTGGAAGAATATTCTATGTATAAAATACTCAATTCCTAAGCCAGTATGTTGTAGTCAAGATATTGTTACTACTTTTTGTCCTTAACCATGATTTTAGATTATTTAGTTATGTTTGTTGCATGAGATATTACACGAATTCTTTGGACATGGAAAAGCCACATCCTCAGCCTTGGAGACAAAACAATTTCACATTTCAACTTCTTTTTCACTGGGATTCAGGTGATAATTCATTCTTTGGAGCAGAATGCATTTTTTCATGGTCCAGACTACAG
The DNA here is from genome assembly GCA_013397895.1 of Origma solitaria. Lineage (NCBI taxonomy): Eukaryota > Metazoa > Chordata > Aves > Passeriformes > Acanthizidae > Origma > Origma solitaria. The sequence continues at coordinate 759,179 of VZRL01002658.1, read as the reverse complement.
TTTTGTCATATGCCTTCAGAACCAAACAACTTCTTCCTTCCAGATCCCAAGGACATGTCATCAAAACCCATGACATACCCAGAGCACTATGAAGTTTTCTTCTTTCCATTTAACATTTAACGTGAGTTGGACAGGGAAATACAGAGTGTGCAGATCCCCCAGACAGCCTGGCGCGGTTGCTGAGACACGTCAGGTGCATTCGTCCATGTCAGCCTGCACCAGGTTCTGCACAGGTTGGGAAGTAACGCAGCCGGAGTCCTAATCCCTCTGCCCTCCCATGGGAATTCCGTGCGTGCTTGAGAAATGCTACCCAGGGGATGTCGCTGGCTGGGAGGGTGTGAGAATACTGCAATGGACACAGCTGTTTTCCTCATTCCGTGTGCCGAATGTTTTCCCTTCTTGTTTACAGCGCTATAAATTATTTTTTAGTTGAACCTTTGTTCTGGGCGCAGTTTAGCCTTGAGCTGGGTTTGCTTGTTTGTTTCCGTTCCCGCTCCGTTTCCTCTGCCTGCCTCGCAGCATGACTAACACTGTCTGTGCTGCTTCCCTTGTCTCCACAGCTTCCCCTCCCCGTGCTGTGTCCTGGACACGGGACATTGCCGTGCTGGTCCTCTGTGCGCTGCCAAGAGCGACCTGCTCAGCCCCAAGCAGCACGGGGACGTCTGCTTGCAGACACTGAGAGGGGATGACTTCACAGAATCACAGAATTGTTTAGGTTGGGAAAGACCTCTGAGATCATTGAGTCTGGTCATTAACCCAGCACTGACAAATCCCCCACTTAAACGTGTCCCTGAGTGTCCACACATCTTTTAAATATTGCCAGGGATAGTGACTCCACCATTTTCCTGGGCACCTGACCTATATTTCTTGTTAAGAAAATGAAAACTTTGTTAGCTTCCTTTTTTTTTTTTTTTTTTCCTCTTGCACTACATGAGCAAAGCAAGATGGATGAGTGACAAAGAGAAAGAAGTTGTGTGTTACCTGATATTGTGGTGTAACCCCCTCCAGCAACTAATCCCCACATCCTTGCTTACTGCCTCCAGAGGGATGGGGGAGAGAATCTGAAGGGCAAGAGTGGGAAAACTCAAGGGTTGAGATAAAGACAGTTTGATAGGTAAAGCAAAAGCAGTGCACTCAAACAAAGCAAAGTGAGGAATTAATTTATCCCTTCCTATGGTCAGGCAGGTGTTCAGCCATCCCCAGGGAAGCAGGGCTCCATCACACATAGCAGTTTTTGGGAAGACAGACTCCGTCACTCTGAATGTGTCCACCTTGCTTCTTCTCCCCCAGTTTGATATGCTGAGCACGATGCCATAAGGTCTGAAAGGTCCCTTGGGTCAGTTGGGGTCAGCTGTTCCAATTGTGTCCCCTCCCAAATGAACACCCTCAGCCTCCTGCCTGATGGGGTGAGGTGAGGAGAAGAGGAGGCCTTGGCTCTGTGTGTGCCCTGCTCAGCAGTAATAAAAACATCCCTGTGTTATCAACAGTTTCCAGCACAAATCCAAACCACAGCCCCATATCAGGCAGAGAACATTAACTCTGTCCCAGCTAAAACCAACACCTGAATGCAATTTCTGGTGGATTAATATGAGTCTGGGAGATGTAAAGTGGCACCTGCCTTCATTTGATCATTCATATTCATTTGAACTGATATGCATTTTTCTTCTTTCACTTTGTCTTATATTTTGCTGGTCTGGGACAAGCTTTTTGCTCTCCTGTAATCGATATGATACATCTTCATAGATGACAACTCACTTTATCATTTCAAGCCTGTTAAGCCTCCCTGCAGACCTCCACCACAGTGCTTCAGACTCTGCAGTGCCTTTGCTGCCTCTGCAGCTGCTGGCAGCCCCTGAGCTTAACTTCTGGTTCATGGGTTTTCACTGCTTCTCAGAAAGTGCTGACACCCCCTTAGCACAGGAATGGCTTCATGCCATAGCGAGTGACCATGCACTGCAAACGTGGACTTGGTGAGCTGACTAGACTGAGAAAAAAAGGGTTGAACTATTTCCCTCATTTAATACTCCTTTCATGTCTTTTGCAAGTGTAAGTGAAAATGAACTTGAACCAATTCCCACTACAGCCAGTGAAAGTATTCCTGACTATTTCAGGGGATGCTGAAAACTGGCCCTGAAACCTACAATCCTCAGAGTACTTACCTTGACCCGCTTTGCGCCTCAAGTTATCCCACTGACTTCAGGCAAGTATTTAAAAGCTTTGCTGAATCCACTTGGAGCTCACAGAGACTATGCTTCAAAGCTTGTGTGGCAATGGAGCAATGACAGCCCAAAATGCAGCAAAGTAATGTGAAAAGCAAGAGTTCTGCTCCTTAACAGGAATGATTCAACAGAATCAAAAAGAGTCGGTGTAAGTTTGTGAGTAGATTTAATGAAAGTTTTGCCAAACCTAGCATTTTTTGTAATGCACAAATTTTGCAAAAGGGGATGTTTTATCTCTGTTTTGTTTATTTCTCTGATATAAATTAAGATGCTGATGGCAGCGTTTTTCACACTGGACTGTTACCTGTATCCTCACAAGTGTGGAAAACATTGTGCTGTGGGAGTGATGGTATCCAGGGCCTGGGACACCTGTTGGGACTCAAAGGACCTGGATCATTCTAGAGCTTCATCATGGACCCCCTAAATGCCCTGTGTCAGCTACTGCCTCTCATTTCCTCCTTTATAAAATATGGATTGCAGTGCGTCTCTGTTTTAGAGAGTGCTGTCAGGATAATGCCTTCTAATGATTATGAAACACCTGATAGTGATTGAAAGCATATATGTGGGTAGATGAAACCTGCTGAGAGACACAGATTGACAAAAATAAATGGGGATGATCTGAATCCAGAGAATTGTTTTCTGCTGAATTACACTGTAGCAAATCTGTTATTGCACACACCACCTCAACACAAAAATACATGCATTGTGTACATCCTTTATAGGAGTTGTTCTGAATGTATACAAGGCCCCAACAAACAAGGGAAAGTGTTTCAGGATATTCTCCCTGCACAATCTCAGTCATTGCTCATTGGCAGGAAGTAAGCCAGCTAAACATTTCCCCAGCTTGTCAGCTTTCTGGGAAGCTGAAGCCAGGCCCTTTCTCTGGGCAGGACTGGCAGATGCAGGTTTGTCTTTCTTGTACTGAGGAGCCCAGAACTGACACAGCACTGCAGGTGTGGCCTCACCAGGGCTGAGCAGAGGAGCAGGTTCACTTCCCTTGACTTCCTGGAAACGCTCTGCCTAATGCACCCCAGGATCCCACTGGCCTTCTTGGCCACAAGGACACACTATACTGGCTCATGCACAGCTTGTTGTCCACCAGGACCCTCAGGTCCTTCTGCACAGAGCTGCTTCCCAGCAGGTCAGCCCCAGCCTGTGCTGGTGCAGGGGGTTATTCCTCCCAGGTGCAGGACCCTGCACTTGCCTTTGGCTATCAGTCACTCCTCCCTGTTCTGTGTCATCAGCAAACTTGCTGGGGGTGCACTCTGTCCCCACATCCAGGTCACTGAAGAATAAGTTGAACAGCTTTTTCAGTTTAGGCAAGGCTGTGCAGCCTGCTGACCATATATAATGTATTTCTGATTGCACATTTTATTACTGTATAAGTCTGTTAAAATGCTCTAGCATGGAGGCACAGGAGCTTAAATAAATACTAGTAAGTGGGTAAAAACTACTTGTATTTTAAACAAGGAGTTCACTATGCTGTAGGGCTCTTTTATGTATCATTCAACAACAGGGATAAGGAACATTTATCCTTATTGATTTAACATCAACTGCAAGTTAAAATTAAAATATAAAATTTAAAATAGTATTAAAATTTAAGTAGACTGAAAAGCAATGGCTGTTAGGCCTTCCTGGCCTAAGCCAAATATCTTACTTGTATGAATTCCAGTTGCCAATTATAAATTGTATAGTGCAATGCAAGTTCCTGGTACTGGAATGTTGTATTGCCCAAGTGTTTTATTTGGAGTGTCAAACAACAAGTTAATAACTTATTTAAATGCCAGTGCATCCAGTAATCTTATCATAGTATGATTTAATTTATTCCTTAATTAAACTGAAAAAACTAAGGCGGGAGAAGAAAATAAAAATAAAGGGCAGAGGAGGTGAGATTTGAATGTAAATGTAGCTCCAGCAATGATTTTGGGCTGGAAAGAAAATATGCATCCCATAATCCCATTTCTTTTCTGAAAGAAAAGCATAAAAAATATGATTTACCTAAAAAAGGTAGCATCTGGACAGCTCATTATATAGACAACATGGAGTGAGGGAAAACCTCTGGCTTGCTCCAAGGAACTTGTTCAGGAAAATAAGTTTTTGGGGTCCCAAAGACAACAGAACAAAGCTAAATAACTTGAAATTAAGAAAAAAGGATAAAAAAAAATTATGAAAATAACACTGTGGGCACCCCAAGACAATCAGGATAACCATCCAACCTCTCCTGAAAAAAGGAGGAGGACGCATCTCCTCTCAGCGCTTCTCCATGCAAAGACTCTAGGATGCTGACACCCCCAAAGAGTGACTGTCAGCTCTAGTACCCTGAGCAGCACCGACAGGGTGAGCATAACACCAAAGAAAAGGACATACTAAGAAGTCTTTTCCATATAAAATATTTTAAAGATATTGCAGGTTTTTCTGTATTATTTTGGGTTATTGTACAGTATTGAAAGGTGGATTAGATGGGTAGATTTGTGGGATGGATAGGAAAGTGGGTGGATGGTCACATCCACAGGGTGGTGGTCAGTGACTCAAAGTCCCAATGGGCATCAGTGACAAGTGCAGTCCTTAGGGGTCCATACTGGGACCAGTGTTATTTAATATCTTCATTAATGACACAGATGAAGGGATTGAGTGCACCCTTCGCAAGTTTTCAGAGGACACTAAGATGAGTGGTGCTGTTCACAGGAGGCCATCCAGAGGGACCTGGGCAAGAAGTGGGTCCCTGGTAATCTCATGAGGTTTAATTAAACCAAGTGCAAGGTGCTGCACCTGGGGAGGGCATCCCCTGATATCAGCACAGGCTGGGGATGAACAGATGGAGAGCAGCCCTGTGAGAAGGATTTGGGGGTGCTGTGGGTGAGAGGCTGCACATGACCCAGCCATGAGCACTCCCAGCCCAGAAAGCCAAACGTGTCCTGGGCTGCATCCAAAGCAGCGTGGGCAGCAGGGCAGGGAGGGGATTCTGCCCCTCTGCTCTGCTCTGCTGAGACCCACCTGCAGTGCTGCATCCACATCTGGGGTCCCAGCACAGGGAGGACATGGAGCTGCTGTAGCAAGCTCAGAGAAGGAACAAAAGGATGGTCAGAGAGCCTCTCCTATGAGGAAAGGCTGAGAGAGTTGGGATTGTTCAGCCTGGAAAAGAGAAGGCTTTGGGGTGACCTAACTGCAGCCTTCCAGTACCCGAAGGGAACTACAACAAAGATGGAGAGAGACTACCTACAAGGGTGTGCAGTGACAGGACAAGGGGGAATGGATTCAGACTGGAAGAGTGGGTTTTGATTACATAAGAGAATAAGACTTTTCTTAATTATTCTTTACATAAATAATGTATCTGGGTTTCTGAAAATTGCCTAGCTGTTCAGCAAAGTTCAGCTGTTCAACTAAAGTTCCTCAGACCATGGGGAGCCTAACCCTTTCTATATGACTGATTTACATGTAATCATTCTTCTTTGAAGGCTATGATGTGTTTTATTTCTCACTGGTAGGATTATATACCATGATATAAGCTTTGGAGGACAGCATTTCAGTTTAAGTAAAACTTTCTTCGTTGAATCATTTGCAATAAAGCTTTTTTCAGTGATTAATTATGATTCTGCTGATAGCTTCCTGTTCTATTTTGTTTTTATATAAAGAATAACTACTTTTTAAAATAAACTTAAAAGAATAAAATAATATGGTTTACTTAGGAGTTCAGCTGCATCAGAATGGAATAATTTTTGACAGCTTGTTTGGCTGTTTAGAGGGCTCATGAGCAGGTGAAATTTTCATGTACTTCATATTTGTCCTGTAGGTAGAAACTGGATATCACAGAAAATACATTTACTCTGTTAGCAGGATTTTTACAAAGAAGCACCCTTAAGCCTGAGAGCACATTTTAGGAAATGAGTACTTAAGTGACTTTCTTCAGATGAGTATTTTCAAACCTTTTTTTTTTTTAATCAACATTTTGGTGACTATAAACAGGTTTCAGTTTTTAAAAGAGCCTAAACACCACAAAGATTTAAAGTGAAGCAGTTAACCCAGTGGAATTGTGTTGCCTTAGGGAAACCATGTAATAGTTTTTGTGTTAGGTTATGTGGCATGAAGCTGGTCCCCACACACAGAGAATCCTTCAGAATCAGTGTGGGGAACCCGAATTACATCCCAAGTGGCTGCTCTTAGGGGATTGAAGGAGAGTGATCAGCTCCCTGAAGGCATGCTCCCTACTATGAAGGACCCTAAGCACAAGGACATGTAAACTCCCAGTGTCCCCATCACTGACATGAGCCCGAGTTCACCCCTTTGGGCTGTCCTGGGGAGCCTCAGGCCCTGGGCTGGAGCACCCCATCACCACAAGCCAAAGCAGAGTCACCATCACCCCACAGACAAAGGGGTCACTGCCAGGGATGTGAGGATCACCACCGTAGGGGCAAGGAAAGTGTATTTTAGGACTGCATGGGACTTACAGGATGTTCTCTAAGGATGGGGAAAAGGGGCACCAAGGTGTTTAGGAGACAGTTGAGTGGGAAAACAGTAGGATAAGAGGACACAAGGTATAAGCAGGGGCTGGTCACCTGCCTGGCTGTGCCCTGCGTGTGACTGGTGTAGTCTGTCCTGGACTCTGACTAAACCCCATTTCTAGCCATTTTCCCAGGCAAAGGGCCCTGTCCTCTGTGCAGGGGGTCTCGGTGACAGCCCCTGGGGTGAGACCAGGAACTGGAGGCCCCTGTGTCTCTGGTGACAAAGAGACTCTGGTGTCTGAAGAGACCAAGTTCGCTGCTGGAGTGACCAGAGGGTCCAGATCAGAGACTGTGGGATCTGGATACTAATTGAGACCTACCTCTGCGTGAGTGTGGTTTTGCGTATCAGAGAGTCATCCACAGCAGCAGCTGCAGGGCTGCAGCCTCGCAGGATCCTTTCTCCAAGGGCGAGCAGCTGGGGAGGCTGAGAACCAAGGGCAACTACTGAGGCAGCTGAGTGCCCGAGCCCAGCTGCTGCAGGAATTCACCTTGCAGGATCACACTCCCCAGCAAGGGACATTCTGCCTGAACAGGACGGGATGAGGCCATCGGTGCGTTTTGTGTCCTTTGGAGTGTTGTATTCTCTGTCTCTGTGGATCTGCGTGGCCAGCCAGGTATATATGTACATATGATGTACATATGTGTTGTATATGTGTGCTCCATGCACATGTGCCTCCTGGGGACACCAGTCCACCCTCACTGATGGCTGGATCTGAGGCTGTGGAGGTGTGGCAGCCTTACCTCTGCCAGGCCACAGGATTTAGCAATCCCTAGCATCACCTGTGGCTTCACCTGCCTGTAGGTGCCACTAGCACGGCAGTCCTCCATCCTCTCAAATACAATCAGAGTTCAAATTAAAGAAGTTCTCCCTAAACAATTTTTTACTTAGAGCAAAAATCTGGTGATCAGAAGACTAAAAACAATCTGTGATTGTGTGATTGTGTTGTCTCTGAGCTGAGACGTGAGGCCAGGCAGTTCAGGTGAATAAGGAATTTACCTGGTTTCCAGGAATGGGAGTACAGAGCCAATCTCAATGAAATCACTTGCAAATTCATGTAGAGATTGAACCATGAGGAAGTTATGGCTATTTCACTCTAGTATTTTTTATTCAAATTGAAAAAATTGTGTTAATTTCCTTCTCTGCGTTGTGATTTTGTTTCATGAGTCAGTGCAAATAATTGTCTTGAGAATTATGGTAATTGCTGGGAAACAAAGCTGAAATCATAGATGGTGACTCGGGTCAATGCAGCTTTGATATTTATCAAAGATTTTTTTTTCTGTCCTGTAGCCGAGCTGTACAGATGTGACGACTTCCCCTGCACCAGACAATAGGGAATGATTCCTGGGACTGAAAACACCAGACTCAGACAATGACCAATTTTCAGTTTCTTTTTTCCTTGACATAAGAGGGTCATTTTCTATTTTATATTTCTACCCATGTCTTGCTCCTGAATGGCAACATTACTGACATGCAAGATGGATTGCTGTGATGGATTGCTTGAGCAACAGAGGCAGTGTGGGGAGAATACCAACAACCTACACAGAGAGAGAAAACAAATAGAGCAGGAACTGGCAGATGACTGGGATGCACATCTATAAGAAATGCTTGTCAAACACCAAACAGAAGTTGTAGAGGGTCATTTTATAGACACATTTTATGCATTGTTTAGTGCTTGTTTAAAGACTTGCCCCTTTCTCTTTCCCAGTGAAGCCAGGTTGCAGAAAAACATAGCAAGCAGTTGCATGTGAAACTTGGCCCATGGATTCTGGTTTAATTTGGTCATTGATATCTAATGGGCAGTGGACATTCAGTGATGATAAGTATTAGAAGTAAAGGACAAGGAATTTCCTGTTTGTCAGGGTCTCACAATGCTGTAGGCTGTATTGCCCTATCTGTGCAATCTTTGTTTCTTGTAGGACTCAAGGATAATTTCTGTCCCCCACAAGATGAAAATCTTGACCTTACACCACCTCTTTGGCATTCCATATTCTTAATTATTCCTCTGTATCTCTCACAGGTACTATATCTCAAACTTATCGCAATATGCTTAGACATGCTGTTTGATTATTCTGTTGTGATTTGCTTATTTAATTACAGACCCTGGAGAGAACCAAACCCATGAAACTTTTATTCTTCATTCTAAACTTCGAACTGAAGAAAGGTGAAGGGGTGGATTTATATACCCTTTTGAAGACAAATGCAACAAGGCTCAAGTAAGCAATATATTCAGCTTATTGGTAGGTAGGTTGTACTGGGGAGAGGCACTTGGACTTTCCATGCAGTACATAGCACATGCTGCTTGGAAAAGCCAAGAAGAGAAAAGGTGTGGGAGTTGTTGGTCTTTTATGCCCCTTGTGAACCTACCCTATAGTGGTGCAATACTGCAGAGCTCAGAGAATTATAAGCACAGGCAAGGGAATGCATAGGAGCCAAGGACCCTCACATAGACATCACACTTTAGAAGATGGACTTTAATTTTTAAAACTTCAAGCAATTTATTACCACCCTGCAGGTTTTTGATGCAATGTCTTTAAGGAAAAATGCTTTGCTGCAGAGCACAGCTGTGCTTGTCTGGCCTTGTCCTGACCTCCCAGAATCTGTACATCCCATGGGAGCAGGTCACCAAAGCTTTCTCTGCTCTGGCAGTGTGGTGGTTGTCTGTCATCTCTCCTGACATCAGCTACTCAAGCCTAAGAACAACACACAGGTTACCACACCTAAAGGCCTCATGTATTAGCATTCACACAGAACTGTGTTACAGGATGTGGTGTTGGGTCCAAAATGTCATTCACAGAAAAAAAAAAGATTGGTAGAATAGTCTCAGGGTCTTTGCTTTTTGGTTTTTTTTTCAAAAGGGAACATGAGCTGAATTTCAGCAGTGCTTTTCCTCATGATGACTGCTCATGACTGCCAGATTTTTGAGTTTAGAAGGTTAAAGTGGGTTAGTAAAAGTGGCACAAGGTTAATCTCCCAATCCCCATCCTGCAGTAGAGCAATTGGACTAACTGTGCTGAGCATTGCTGACTGCTGCAACTTGCGTGGGTCCATGCTCATGGCTTCATTTTTTTTTTGCATGCATGTGCAGTTCACCAAGGGCACAATGATATGTTCATTCTGCAGCTTTGTCTGTTTGGGGAGTTCCTATGATATTCTCAGTATTTCAGGTGAGGAGGGTTTCGTGGACACCACCAGTCCCTCCAGCCCCCACTGTGCTTCCGCCAGCCCCACGGTTTGGCCACCTGCAGGCAGCAGCTGGGGCAGTGGGTGCTGCTGGCACCAAAAACGAGGCCTCTGCAACTGAGCTTGTACTGCCACAGCTGATCTCAGAGCTGGTTAAGAGCAGGGCAATCTGTGCAAATGCAGATTGTGATATTCTTGGGTTTAGATCACCCTTTATAGAGAGGCAGGGTCAGGTTCGCACCAGTGGTGGATGGGGATGAAGCTTATGTAGTAACAAAGTCTTAGCTCATGGTATTGACATTGCCACAATGGGCACTCTTAAATTCATGATTAGATGATGGTATACGACCCTTAGAGACAGAAACACTATACAGTGATGGTGATTTAGTGTCTGGGGGTCCACATGCATGGAGCTCACTAAAATCAATACCTGTTAGTTATCTGACCAGCTCTGAAGATCCAGGCCAATGGACTCTAAAGCTTCATCTGCTCAGCAAGTGGAGTTTTGCTCTGAAAAACAAGGACAGAAGCTCCTGCTGAGTGTCTAATAATGCCTCATTATGCCTGCTGGTTTTACATAAAAGGTGCTCAGGCCATCTGCAGATGGACAGCAGCACAAATCTTTCTGGAGCTGCCTAGAAAACTCCGTGTTGGTGTTCAGTCCATTGGATGCTGCTGTTTCACATCGATGCTGCTTTCACTTCCTCTTATTACAGCGGTGATAAACTGTCAGGCTTATCAGAGAGTTCTTGTCAAAGGTGTGACTTGCATGTGCATTCAAAAATCTCTTTTTTCAGCCCTACTCTGGAGTTATCTATCAGCATAAATTTTAATTATTGTTATCTCAAGAGGAAATGCTATACTGCAATTAATGGCTCAAATAATTGTGCTCGGTATGTGATTTGGCTGACAGTCACAGCTCCTGTTAACTGTATGCTCGCTGTCGTGGCGTGCGCTGGAAAACCACATTATTACCATTCCAAGATAATCGGCACTAACTCTGCGAATGCAGCGGCTGAGCAGGGCAGAGAGGCATCCAGGGGAGCTGCTGTGTGTAACATACTGCATTGCAGCAAAGCAGCTAATAGCAGTGCAGCAAAGCACATTAGCTGTCAAGCAATGCACTACGCTGTGGAGAACAGACTGACACCGTGTCATATTTTGTAATAATGCGTACGCTGGGGGATTTTTTAGGAGCTGAGGCATATTTCTAACAGGGATGCTAATATAGTGAGCACTCAAATGCATTTCTTTCACTTCTGTTATTTGCAAAATATTATCTCTCTTGCTGTTTGTGTATGTTGGTGAGATAATTCTCTACCTGTTAGAATGCGCTGTTTGTCTGATGGCACATCCCATTGGGGACAGAGAACGATGTGATGAGCCTGTTGCAGGAGTTATACCCTGGTTTAAAGCAAAATCCAACAGCAAGAGTCATAAAGCCACAGTATTTTAGGATGCTAATACCTTTTCTGTGCAGATTTTTTCAGTCATACAAACCAGAGTTGGACATTTTTTTCCAAGTAAATACCAGCTGCTCCTCTAGAGTAAGTGGAAATTTCACTGGGTAGTTGTCATTGTTGTAATGGTTGTCACTGTTTTGCCTCATAACTGAGGTTGTGCGCAGCAGAAAGTACAAGAACTAGACCTATTCCCATGAGTAAAAAGCTACAGACCTCACTATGCTCTCCCATGTCTTTGCAGGTGAGTTGGGAACTCCTGGTAACTCAGCTGTCCTGGACTTTCCCATTGGCCAGTGCATGGTAAGGGTGGTGGTGGGAAGAAAGAGAGGCCAAGTCTGAGGAGTGATCAGTACCCATGCAGACCCAAGCGCAGTAATCACACTTTTCAGAACCTTTCAGGCTATGAGGTGAGCTGCACCTGCACCTTTTGCTTTGCACCATTTCCTTACACAAAAATGTGTGCCAATCCCAAGAGCTGGAGCTTTTTTCCTCACTAGGGCATGTCATTGCTGCCTATTTGTAGTTACAGGTACAAAAGGACTGGCTAAAAAATTGCTCTCAGACAAAATATTCCTTAGCCAGTCCTTTAAAATCTGTCCTGAGAAACTATCCTTCCACTTTCTACACATCCAAATCATCCAGAAATGCACAGGTAGATGAGATTAAGTAAAGGCTGACCATTACTTTACTCTGTAGTTGTAGAGTAACACATATTTAGTTGGGAGAAAAATCTGCTAGTTTTCTACGCATGCTCAAAATACCTTCAGAAATATTAACAGAGGATGCCACTTAATAAATGGGAAGTGAATCAGGTGGCAGACTTTTGCAGATTTGATTTTATTACGGCAAATAAATAAAATAGCTTTCAGAATTTGCACTGAAATCCTGAAACTGCTTTTAAAGAGCTCCTATAAACTACACAGTGATCCAAAGAAGAATCAGAAAATTTTACCATGAACACGGAAGCCAAGATTTAGCAAATTCACAAGGACATATATAACAAAAACACCCCCATTTATTGTACACGAGAATAGCTAAGCAGAAAACTGAAGAAAGAAAAGCATCTTGCTGTATTATGCTAATATATTGTTACATTATATATATTCAAATTAGGTATACCACATTTTCGTGCAAACATAAAGACAAAAGAGAAAAGAAAGACAATAGCTGCCTGGTTGGCTTCTGAATTTCTGATGAATCTGGAGTGTGTTGTTGTGGAGAGGAATTTAACTGATTTATAGTCTATATGGTCTTTTAAACTTTATCATGAAACAAATGAAGAATCATGCATAGAAATGTTGATCTCTTTGAAAGTGCTTTATATGAATGGAATATTTTAATAATAAAACAAAACAAATAGCAACAGCTGTTTAATAACCTTGAAGTGATTTAGCTCAAACTCTCTTCAAATTCTCCTCTTGTTGGAGATAAATACAGGAAACTTCAGGTTCACAGACAACTTTTTGAGAAAAAAATGATAGTTTGCTCAAATTCATAACCTTCAATATAGTGGCTTTTTTTCAATAAATTGGGAATTTTTTTTTATTTTGAAAATATAGATTTGCCTTTGCATCTTTCCATTCATAACTTTTATGAACATAATGCTATTTTTATTAAGCTGATTCCTGAAGTCAGTTAGTCTTTTTCTAACACATTTTAGGTTATGGGCAATTTTTGAGCGGTTCTCTGCACTATTTCTTCAACTGTGTGACAGTTTTAAGCCATCATGATGCTTGTTTCACTACTGAAGAAGACAGAAGGTGAAATTAGTTCTGTACAAGGAACCCATGCAAATTATTTTTACCTGCCATTAATAAATCGATCATGATTTCCCCAGCAGTGTATCTCAAAGTAAGATCAAGGAGACTTGCTTTTTATGCTACTGCTGCCATTTGCATCTTTGCAATGGGCTTCTGTAGCATGTATGAATATCTTGTTTCTAATTACTTTACTTTGTTAACACGGCATCCTGTTAATCAAAATATATTCTGCTCCATGTTCAGGGAGTTAATCTTTAGGATCCCTCTTGCTGAGCAGTTAAAAAATCTCCTGTAAAGTATATGTGAGAGGAAATACTAAGTTAACTAAAAAAATATGGAGATGAACAAACTACCCTTTATTTAACATTATTGATTTCCTGAAGTATTGAGTTGTAGAGTTCTGTGCTCCTTATTTTAGCTTCAGAGTGACGTTGTTTTATTATTCTTTTAGCAATTCTTTAGGACTTTTGTTTGGAGAAAAAATAATATAGCTCAGCTAGGAAACACTACTTTCCTACGAGTAGCCTTGAATATTTTATCACCAAGTAGCTAACAAAATGAAAAGCACTGAGACAATATTCTCTTTCTTTGAAGTCATTTAGGCAAAAGAATGGCATCAAAGAAGCATTTGCTGCAGAGGATATCAGGCTCCTGGGCTGGCTAGGTTCTAGCAGAGTTTTTTGTGCCATTTTGGGGTCAGTTTTGGCTCAGGCTTATCAAGCTAATGTTGATGTGGACTGGGGCATGAAAAACCATGATGGTCTGAGAATAGTGTGGTTCCCTCTTCTCTTCATAGCACATCAGGTAACTGTAGACAACAAAGTCACCTGTTCTCTGTTCTCTTTTCCAGAGTGAACAGTGCCAGCTCACTCGGCTTCTCCCAGTGTGACAGATACTCCAAAACATAAACCAGCTTTATTTCCCCTCACTTTCAAGAGGTGCATTCTGCAAAGCTTAGTCAGAACCACCACGCCAATGGATTGCATCTAAGCATTGGCTGAAGAAGTGAATGACTTGTGTGTTCAGCATCAGATCTCCATTGTGATAGGCCTGAAAAGTAATCATTTCAGCAAATTCAAAATAATTAGCATTTCTGTTTGGAAAAAAAATAAAATCTAATGCAACTAATTATGAAAACAGTTTTGGCTCTCTTTTGGTCAGAGAAAGCAAGTGTGCTTTTGAGTTACTTGGCCATTCTTGTCAATTATGAATTTCTTGTGTTCTTGTTTACACAGAGCCCTGTTAAGGTTCACTTTCCACCTGTTCTGATTTGAAACAGGTGCTGAATAGTTATCTACAACAGAGACAATGCAGGTCCCCTATCTGCTACTGCAAGTTGCTTTTCTGGGCACAGGTAAAACAAAGCATCCACAGATAAATTTGTCCCATGCTCAGCAAAAAACTGTTAATCATTATGAACTAATGTGATTTTAATGGGAATGTCATCAGTACCCCAATGCAAATTCTATTTTAATGTAGCCATTAATAGTACTGCAATTTCACCAAATGAGATAGCTTGCAATGCAGCATTACAGCTGGTGCACTGAAATGATGTGACCTTTGATGCACACCTGTGTTACTGACAGGATCTTCCTACATAAGCCTTGAAAATAGAGGGGGGTGGCTGGAAGGAGGTATGTACAGGCCAAATTTGATTCTCTACTCTTGGTCCTTCCATAGTACTTAATCCAACTGAAGGAATCAAAAGCAGGATACTAGAGGATGACTGGCCAATATCTGTGATGGAGAAATCTAGTTTATAAATCATTTAAGACAAGAATTCCTAATTCCCACAAGGAAAAGCATCTCTGTCTCCATTGACCAGCATGGTTAATTCCTTTGCACTCACCTCTACTGGCACTTTTCTCATTACTTATAGTATTTCCATGAGGCATAGACAGAAGAACAGAGCTTCCCATTTCACAGAGACACATAGAAATTCCTTCTGTAGTGCTGCTGAAAGGAATGACCATCTTCTGAGTGAGCTGTGACAGTGATAAGGGTACGTAGCCCTCAGTACCTGCATCAACAGCTGAGAAATGTGTTTGCAGAGCTGTTTTGAGGCTGACATGCTCTGCCCCACGATACTATGACCCCCTTATACTGAAGTGATCTTCTCACACCTCCCCAGCTCATGGGATATCCGTCACAGAACTGCAGTGACCTTCAAAGAGACGAGAGAGAAGAGTTTTAACTCTTCACAGCTCCTGTCAGACACAGGTGGCTGCCCTGACTGAGCTACAGCCTTCTCTGTCGGGGGGAAGGGAGAGGCTGATGTTCAGGCCACTGACACAAGCAGGAGTCTGGTTCCCTCCCGGACATATTCTGTCCTGTCAGCAGGAATTTGACTTGCCTTCTTGTGTAATACCCCCCGTCCTGCTAGTGCTGTGGCTTTTTTTGGTGAACTTAGGGCACATTCTGGGGAAGGGAATGGAACCAAAAACTAGGAATTCAAATCCTCAAAGCTGGTCAAGGAAAAAAAAATCCCAAACGTCTTCTTTTTCCTCGGCAGCAATGTGGTTGATAAAAAGTCTTTCAAAGTAGGCCTCTTATGAGGAGATTTTGAATGGTCAAAGATGCTACTACGTATAGAAACACTTTAAAGGTAGGTTGCATATAAATTGGTGCTGACATATTGTAAAAACATAGGTAATGTTTCTCCAAGGTGGGTAAGAGTCATTTGAACTCTAGGACTTCTCTGGCAGGAAAATTAATTGGTATAAATAGGTTATAAATAAAAATAGGTCAGCAGTTACAAGAAATTTCCTAAACTTCTAAAGACTGAACCTTTGGTAGGCTTTTCCAAGGCTCCTCCAGCTGGGGAAAGAAAGTCAACACTCTTTAAGGTAGAGTTTGTTAAAGATAATTAGGAGAAACTTATAACTTGGCTGAATGTAACATCAAGAGACTGGACTGAGTGAATCAGGAAGACTTTTTGGTTTATATTCTTATAGCTATCATCTTAGCAAGTGCCTTTGGGGCAAGACTTGGCAGCCTACATGAGAAGATTATGAGGGAAATGCTATTTTTCATCCAGTCAATTTTGCCTCTTGTTTCTGCCATTTCATTTCCACTTTTCATCCAAGGTGATACCTCTGATCAGGTTTTGTTGTTCTTGTTTTCAATCAGGACGAACAGAGGCAATAAACACCTGAGATAATCCCACAGCTGTTAGCAATTGGATTTCTTTTTTCTTTAGGAAAGCCTTACAGCTACTGAATTGGAATCAGAAATGAATTTGGAAGTCAAATAGTTTCCTGACTGATGCACATTCCTGTTTTCTAGATGAGACTCCCGTCCCCCAGAGCAATGAGAACAACACGCAACTCATACAAAACTTGAGCCTTTGCTTGTGGCTGTTTCTTGCAAAATGTTTTCAGAGCAAATTCAGTCTGCAGCATATATCTCAATTACACATTTATTCCAATTGTAAGATGCATTGTCAGGAGGATAATAAGGATAGTGGGGACAGGGAAGATTTATCTGGCTAGGAAAAATCGCATTGTGTTCAGACTCCCTGTAAAGCTTTTATTGACTCTGCTGCCAGCACAGATTAGTCCAATGCAAAAATGTTAAATATGAAACCAGCACTCCCCACTATTTAGATGGTTCACATAATTAGCAGTTCTGAGCCTTTCTGCTTCCATGTTTTTAACAGCTGGCAGATTCATTTTCAAAAATATATCTACATGGATTTGTCTGCCACTTTAACAGTTTTGAATTCAAAGGCTTTTACTGGGCAATCAGTAACTTTGGATAAACATCTTACCCAGTGCAACATCTTCAGAAGAATAATAAATACATTAAGTCACTGCCTCTTCACAAAATTAAAGAAGCCACATTTCATATGTAAATTAATTTATTCATTTATATCAGCCATATAACTTCTGTACCTACAGGGTTTTACATTGTGTGGTAGCATGAATACAATAAATTACTTTCTGATTCTCTTTCAATTGAATTTCTTTCCACTGATAATAGAGAGACCCTGAAGGTATTCAGTTCTATCTTGACTTCAGTATCTAATAGTTTATAGAAAGGTCTCAGTGTTTGCTCTCAGGTGTGAGGCAATGCACCCTTTCAGACAGTCTGGTATTCAGCACAGGGTGGGAAGAAAGTGAAGGAAAGATGGGGCTGACTTTCCAAAGTGTATTTTACAATGTATTGGGTTTTCATGGACACGTTTTGGAATTTAGAGGGACTACAGGGGTGACTTCTGTGAGAAGCTGCCAGAAGCCTCCCCCATGTCCGAGAGAGCCAATGCCAGCTGGCTCCAAGATGGATGTGTGGCCACTGGCCAAGGCCAAGGCCAAGCTAATCAGCAATGGGGGTAGTGCCTTTGGGACAACAGATTTAAGAAGGAAAAAAGTTATCGCACAGATACAATTGATGTAATTGTGGCCAGAGGACAGAGGAGTGAGAACATGTGAGAGGGCTGCTCCTGCAGACACCAAGGTCAGTGCAGAAGGAGGGGCAGGAGGTGCTCCAGGCACAGGAGCTGAGATTCCCCTGCAGCCCCTGGTGTAGCCCATCCTGAGGCAGCTGTGCCCTTGTTTCCCCATGGAAATCCATGATGGAGCAGAGATCCACCTGCAGCCCCTGGAGGAGCCCCACGCTGGAGCAGGTGGATGCCCAAAAGAAGGCTAGGACACTGTGGGAAGCCCACACTGGAGCAGGCTCTTGGCAGGACCTGCGGCCCCATGGAAAGAGAAGCCCACACTGCTGGAGATTTGTGGCAGGACTTGTGATCCTGTGGGGGAACCACGCTGGAGCAGCCTGTTCCTGAAGGACTGCACCCTGTGGAAGGGACCCACGCAGGAGCAGTTTGTGAGGAATTGTAACCTGTGGGAAGGAGTCATATCGGAGAAGTTCATGGTGGACTGTGTCCTGAGGGAGGAACCCCATGCTGGAGCATGGGAAGGAATCCTCTTCTGAGGAGGAAGCAGCTGCAGGCACAAAATGTGATGAACTGACTGTAAACCCAATTCTCTCCTCCCTGGAGGGGAGGAGATAGAGAAATGGGAAGTAAGTGAAGCCCAGGAAGGAGGAAGGAGTGGGAGAAAGGTGTTTTTAATATTGTTTTACTTCTCATTATCCTACTCTGATTTTGATTAGTAATAAATTCAAATAATTTCCCTAAGTCAAGTCAGTTTAGCCTATGACAGTAACTGCCAAGTGATCTCTTCCGGTTCTTATTTTAAGCATTGAGATTTTCACTATAGTTTTTTGTCTCCTGTACAATTGCAGAGGTGAGTGATAGAGAAGCTTTGGTGGGCACCTGTCATCCAGTCAGGGTCAAGTCCCCACACACAATAATCATGTTCTCAGCTCTATCTCAGATCCAAAGGATTATGCTTCAAATAGGAGTGGTACAGGAGTAAATTGTTTCTGTATTTTCTCAGGTGTTTCATTATATTGTGTATGAGCAGCACTCTCTCTGCTTTGGTTTACACAGTACAATATAAAATTTTCCTTCCGCTACCTTCTTCTTGTCTGGCTGAATGATACTTGAGGTTCAGAGTAGAAGAGGCTCAGAATTTCAAAGGTATGTGGGGAAAATAGTGATGGAGAGGAGGTGCATGCTGTGTGTAAATTGTCTACCTAAGAGCAAGTATTGCTTCAGACAAAAACAAGCCCTGAGGGAAAAAAAAAAAAGAGAAATGGGACCCTAAAATATTCTTATAAAAGGAAATACCAATGTGACCCTGTCAGAAGCCCATCCAGGCAGGTCAACTTCCAGTCCTTGTTTGCATAAGCCTACTTTCCCCAAAAAGCCACAGCAGCAAGATTAAAGAGAGCAGCAAATACCTGGGCTATACCATGCTATGA
Organism: Origma solitaria; assembly: GCA_013397895.1. NCBI lineage: Eukaryota > Metazoa > Chordata > Aves > Passeriformes > Acanthizidae > Origma > Origma solitaria. The sequence goes on along the minus strand of VZRL01002658.1, from coordinate 740,228 downwards.
CTACAGATCCAGCACTAAGTGCAGTGGTAATTTTTTGTATGTTTTGATTTATGTATTGCCTCCTGCAAGACTCTTCTGAGTCTGATACTTGACTTTAGAGAATTGTCCCCGTGAATTTGCAGGGGCCACTTTGCTTAATCTGTTTTGAAATTGCAGGTGACTTCAGGGTGCAAAATGGGAGACATTAATTGGTAGTTGTAATCACCACACGGCTGAAGTCCAACCCTGTGAAAGTTGCTGCCTTCAAATCCTCTGACCTTAGTATCATTGTATACTCTCCGGCAAAAGGTCTTTACTCTGGTAGCTGTGGAAAATCAATCTCAATTCCCTAAAGATGGAAGTGCTGCTGCTAAAAGTCACTGAGTGTTAGCAGCTGCTTTTCACTGGCTGTAGTTTTGAAGAGAAGTATCAAAAAGCAAACACTGGTTTGGGGATTGTATACAAGTTCAAGTGTTTGGGCTGATGTTTCTACTGTGATGTTTAATTTTTGGCATCCCCATCTGAGGAGGTTTCACCTCAGCGTTCTCTGTTGTCTTTACCTCCCCTAAGTTTTACTGTCTTTTTGGGTCATCCGTAGAGCTCTGCGTGTTGTGGGTTCTCATTAAAGGCAATGAAACTGATTGTCTGACTGACGTTCACATTATTTTGGTCCAGTAAATTCTCTGTCAGTATTTGGTAAAACCAAAGACCTGAATTCATGAGAATATCTTCTATTTAACTGAACTGAATCAAACTCAGAACCAAAATATCAAAGGGAAAAGACCCCACAAGGATAAATAAGCACAAATGACAACTAGAATGTGCAGATGTGTATCTGCATTTGTGCTTCCTGCTGGGTTTAATAAGCAGTGATTGAGTTAAATTTTTATGTCTTCATTGGTTTTTGGATGTTATTTTAGAAGAATAAATAAATAAATAAATAAACCAAAACCCAAAAAATGATCAAAGGAAGAAAAAAAGTACAGGTGTTTAAACATGGAATTAATAATGAAAAGATCCAGAAGTGCCTAGACTCAGCTAAATGCCTGTATTACCTCAATGTCTTTGGCAACTCTTAAATCCCTTTTCTCTCTGGAGCATGGGCATAATAAGAGCTACTTGTCTAATTCATTGTGAATTTGAGGCTTTCATAATCAATATTTCTTTATGTCTTAACTGTTGTTACTCCATCTTTATAACACTTAAAACTGCTGAATCAGCCTGTCAGCCCAATATCTTGAAAACAAATAGCTATGTTTATTCATCTATTTTTCTATCTATATTTCATTTCTCCTTCAAATTCTGAGTTGCACACCAGCAAATTATAACCCTGCCCAGATAATCCTGTATCTTCCTTTTCTTCTCAAATTTGTAGTATTACAGTTATTAATTTGGATGACTGTTATTTATAATCACTGCTGTCAGTCTTGAATGCACAGATTGCAGGGTTAAAGGAAAATAGTGGTTAAAATGTAGTTGTGCTCTCCAGGATATTCATAAATCCTTTTCAGTGTGTTTGATGACAAATACTTGAAGGAAGTACCCTAAGACCCTGAAAATTGTTTTAAATGAGATATTGTAATTTTATGTTTTAATCAGCAGTATCAAATTATTGCTAGCATTAGCTATCTGCCACAACTGACACATTTAAACAAAAAAGCTTCACCGAAATGTCAGTCTAGCCATGCTGCCACTGTGTTTTCTCAGAGTTACAATAAATTATTTGACTAATAGAGTGGGATGCCATCTTCTAAATACAGGTTTCAAGCTGCCTTTCTGGAAGGGCTTGGGGCTCTACAGACATTGCTTCACATCTGCTGGTCCCAGCTGGGTGTCTCAGATACCACAGAGCATCTGAGAAATGTGGTTCTGAATATCAGTGTTCAGGCAACTGATCTCCCTCACTGTGTGTCTTATCTAGCAGTTGATCTGCCCTGGGGGAAGGAAGGTAGAAAAAAAGGAAGGGGATACAAATTAGTTGTCATTTCCATAAGCGGTACAGTTTTAAAAGGCCTTGAAATGACTTAATTGATTTCTGAAAATTAAGTTCTTGGTCATTTCTACTTCTCCTATGCATCAGGACTATGTGGAAGTCTTAGAGAGTCACTTAAATGGCTGGGTGGAAGTCCTGGAGTCTTCTTGTCCAACCTCCTGCTCAAAGCAGGATTGTTGCTGACACTTGATGATGGCTATGTGGCTTTAGTGAGATGAGTCTTGAAAACCTCCAGGGATGGACGTTTGAAACTCTCTGAGCAGCCTGTGCCAGGTCCACACTGCTGTAAAAAAATTTTTTCCTCATGTCCATGCAGAATGTCTCAAGCCAGGAACTATGTCTGTTGCTCCTGCTCACACCATCTGACACCAGAAAGGGTTTCACTCTGCTGCTTCTCTAAGTCTCCTTCAAGCAGCCACTGAGAACTATTAGCCTTTCCTCACTATCAGATCACCAGATCAAACAAACTCATCTTCCTCAGCCTTTCTCTGTGGACCACGAGCTCAAGGTTTCCTCACCATCTCGTATTTCCTCCAGCCTTTCAATGTTTTTCTTGAACTAGGGGGGCAAAATCTAGACATGGGATTCCTGGTGTTGCCTCATCCGTGGTAAATGTGGGGGGACACCACCTTCTCTTCAGCTGGTGACAATCACCCTGCTCTATCTCAGGGTGCAGTTTGCACTATTTGCACTGAGAGCACTCAGCCGGCTGATGTTCAGCCTGGTGCCTACAGTAACAGTCCTTTGATCATGGCTGCTACTCAGCTCCTCATGTCTCAGGTTGCACTGTGGACTGAGTTTGTCCACCTGGGCACAGAGATTTGAACTTCTCACTACTGAAATCCTTGTGATTTCTGCTGGCCCAGCTCTCAGGGTCCTTCTGGACTGAGACTTTATAATGCACTGTCTTCACACGTCTTCTTTTTTCTCCTCCCATGTATTGTCATTTAAAGGTATGCTGAAGACTTTACTTCTCCATATAGAGGACAGTGCTGAAGACACTAAACAAGACTGCTTTTGTACTGGCCTCTGGGTATCTTGTTTACAGTCTTGCAGAGAACTCACAACTGTTATCTGGTTTACATTATTTCCCAGTCAATACTTTGTTGTTTGTTCACATGTATCAGATTACACAGGCACTGCATATTCTTAAACTCAACAGACCTCTCTTAAAAACAGACAGTTAAGGTCTAAGTGCTGGGAACATATGCTTCCTGCAGAAAACAAAGACAGCTGGGTGAACTCAGCACCTTCAAAAGAATAGAGAAAATGCTAGTTTAAATGCAGACTTAGGTACTAAATTTTTGTGATTAAATATCATATTATTAATGAAATTTATGGCTTGTGCAGTCTCCAGATAATGCACTAATTTCTATAGTCAAATACTTAACAGATGTCTAAGGCAGAAGCTGTATTTTATTACTAAATTCAGTACAGATAGGAAGATAGCAACAGACAACCACACCTCCAGCCACAAAACGTTCTCCAGCAGGTACGTCATCCCACCTCAGAGGTACCTTTGACTCCTACAGTGGAATTCATCTCACCTGTTGTTAGAGGTCTACAGTGCAGATGCTGAGCATCATGTTAAAATTGATGCAGGGAAATAAGCGTTTTCAAAGCGTAATTCTCCTGACTAAATGTAGAAATCCACTTTAGATTGTCTGTTTCTCTCTCTTGGTTATATATGGGATGTTCTTATTGTTGATTTACTTGTGGATGTTTATATTATGGACATCTACACCTGGTCAACTGAATCTCACCCTTGTTGACTACAGAGGGATCTTGTGGTTCACACAAATTCCAAACTTCCATGTGTAAATATAATTTGAATTAATATGTTCCTTAGTGTTCTGTAATGAAATGAAAGCTGTCTCTTACTGATTTTCTTGATCTCAGATCAAGTAAAGTTCATCTGTTGCTGTCAAATATCTCATCTAAATGCTTTATAGCAACTTAGAAACTCCATCTTTGCTGTGCTCATTTCTGTTCTATATTTCGGTCATTGAAAGAATGGGAGTTCCTCCAAATATCAGAGTTATCCTTCCTCCTGTACATCCATGATGAGAAGACACCTCCAGAGATTATCAAAATGCAGCCTAGAAAGACATGTGGTGCTGCTATCCAAACTATAAAATAAAAAGTGAGCTAATAGTAGTTGAAACTACAGGTGACAAAAAGAAAAATCTTTGATACAATCAGAGAGTAAAGTAGTCAGGAGGAACCTCTAGAGAGATGACAGAACTCAATAAAATTCAGTATCCAAATAAAAAATTAAATGAACTTGGCTTTTACTCAGGCAAGACTGACTCCATCACAGTGAATAAGCCGCTTACGAAGCTGTCATTGTAGTATTAGAAGATATGCACAATATTGTAATATCTTGTAGTTCTACAGAAATGAATAGAGACCTTGAATTACTGATATTAACAGGATTGAAGAAGATACCTGCTGGTATTGCCATGTGGGAAGACCAATGCACTGTCTATAGAAATAATACAGAGCAATAACATTAGTAGTATTAAGTAACTACTAGTATCAAAGGACCAAATAATCATAGAATATTCTGACTTGGAATGGACCCACAAGGAACATCGAGTCTAACTCCTGGCTCTGCTCAGGACATCCCAAGAGTCACACCATGTGCCTGAGAGCACTGCCCAAATGCTCCTTGAACTCTGTCAGGCTGGAGCTGTGACCACTTCCCTGGGGAGTCTGTTCCAGTGCCCAATCACCCTCTGGGTGAAGAACCTTTTTCTCCAACTCAGCTTCATGCTGCTTCCTTGAGTCCTTACTTTTCTCCTCAGCTATTTCCTGTCACTTGGGATCTGCTACGCAGAAAAATTTCCTTCTGCTTGATGTGGAATTTCTTTTGCAATCCTCAGCAATGTTCTAGCATAGAAGAGCCCTGACATAATCCTGAGAGCACTCAGAGACCTTTTTGTGTTATGGAATCAAAACTTTGGACTTCAGTGGGGAAACAGGATCCTTCACAAGCCAAGGCCAGACACTAGCTAGAAATCGTAATTTGTTTGAAATGCAACTATATTCTACTGTTTCATATTCTGTTTATTACATAGAATTCCTAGTCTGCGAATTGGACAGTTGCCCAATTGATCTCAGAGGGAATTTTTGCAGTGAAAAAAAAGATAGTTTATGTAGTGTTGCATATGATAAAGTCCTTAATGAAATCGTACTTTTATTGGCAATAAAACACACCCCTCCTGGTGTAGTAAAATTCTGTAGGTTCCATGGGAGGCTCTGGTGTGCACTGCTCAGAGAGTATTTCTTCTCTGGCAAGCTGTTGAATCTTGCCTCAAAATCCAAGGTGGAAATGTATGCTTTTGGCACTAATAAGATGGAAGTTTCTACCTCTTTTAAAGACTGTGTAAAACTTAGAACATATTTGTTCTGACTCCAGAGTTTTAAGAATCATTTGCTGACTGCAGCACAACATTACTCAAAAAAAATTTGCTGAGAAATTGACACTATTTACAGTGCAGCCAGCAGGGGTGGCAGGTAACATTTAATTACATATTTAAATGCCTACATGTTCTGCTATGAACATTCAAGCAAGAAAAAATATCACGTTTTATTAATAACACTAATTCCTGGTCTGGTTATTGTTCCTCATGGCAGGTGGTGTTGCTTGGATCACAAAGCTGTAATCAAAAGGGCATTAAAGCAAGACTGATCATTTTCAGAACACTGTTTTTTCAACTTTCAGGATTTTTACAGTTTTTCAGAATTGTCTCACTTTGTGCCGTTGCAGTTCCACGCAATGGCATAATTCCCTGCCATTGCAGCTTTCTCCTTAGGCATTGGATTTTTAATTTCTTTAATATGTGTTTCCTCCTTCCTTCCTTCCTTCCTTCCTTCCTTCCTTCCTTCCTTCCCTCCTTCCTTCTGCACCATTCCTTGCTTCCTTCCTTCCTTCCTTCCTTCCTCCCTCTTTAAATGGTTACTAGATGAGTTAACTAGATAAAACAATTAATTAATAAATTCACCTAATTTATGATATGGAATTTACTTCTAACTGCAAAAATACAAAGTTGAATAATCTCTGCACTGTGCTGTCAGGGAACAAGGCCTTCCCCCAGACAGCCTTTCCTAACAGCTCAAAGAGATGATTCTGAGTTTTTATTTTTTTTTTTTTTTCTTTTCAGTTTATTTTAATCCAGATACTTCCATGATGTAGTCACTTCATTACTATGTAAGTGTTAGCAGCAGTGGAGGTGAAGCAGAAGAAGCTAAAGTCCACTAGACTGATATCAAAGATAGTGGAACTCAGCTTTTTGGATGAAGCACAAACCATCTTTAGTCAAAGTGACAGCATCACAAAACCTCATTACCTTCAAGAAATTAACTTAAGCACGCACACACCAGCTTTGCTGAAATTCAGTTGTGAAAAAGTTTCTTTGAGATTCAGATTGAAGCTGTAGCCTCTAGACATGCTCAGACCCATGAAACCAAACCAGAATTAACAACATATAAATTAACCTGTTTTCCAGCTTTTGATGAATTTTCTTCTCAGCATCCAGCTTTGGGACCCTTCTGCTCCTCTGGCACTTCTCTTTTTTTTTAAAGGGATACCTTCATCCCAAAATCTTTTTAACTGCAGAAAACTGATGCTTCATACATTTTGTATATAAACAGTGTATTACTATTTCTGTTTCATAGTGGAACAGTTCTTGCAAATGGTCTTTCTGGATAATGTTGTTTTCTGAGTCAAAAACTGCACAGGTAATTATTTTTAATCTCACTTATATTATTTACTGTCTGTAATTAAAAAAAAAATGTTTTGAGAAATAAACTGTAGCACAAACTGTTTTTAGTGTTTAGAATCTGTCTCTGTTTACTCGATCAAAACAAAATTAATCCAGACGTTCTCTGCAGTATGAAAGCAGCACTAAATTAAATGCTATCTTCTCTATCATGCTGCCAGTGCTGCTAAGAAATACAGCACTAGAAATAAGATGCCACAGTAACTCTCTTGCTCTTCAATTCCTGCAAGGCTTCTATCATTTGTTTCTCTGCAATCTAGGGTTTCTTTAGCACAGTAAGAAACACAGAGAAGATACTTGAGAGAGCAAAACATAATTTATAACATACTCCTTGACCCATTCCTCAACTAATAAGATCAGTTCTACCCTCTGTGATGCCTGAATGTCATGGGGAGTTAATCATCAGAGCTTTTGCTTGTTGCACAGTTCCCATCAGGATTACTGTACCATGGTTTCTCAGTCGAATATCTCCTCTCAAATTCATATTGCTTATCCTGTCTGTGTTATCCTCCTGAATTATTTCTTTGGGCTTTTTACTAGTGCATCACAGGCTTCAGATGGCCCAACACTGAGTAAATGAATGTATTAGGAGTCTACAAAGATTCTAAATTTCAAAGGTGATTTTCAAAGTCTGGTCTGTCTGTAATGTGACTGGGTATTTGTCATCAGCTACACTAGACAGCTATTAGATAAATATTTTTATTTTTCTGAAACCAGAATCAGCATATCTATGTCTCTTAAAATAATAATCCTATGAGTGCTAGTTTTTGTCATTATACCTGTAATATCTGTGGTTTCCTTGAGTGCTCCAGAGTTCTGCCTCTTCTGGTAGCTTTTATTGGCACCCATTGCTCAGGAATGAGCACTGGCCGATGCCAATGAGGTTTGACTGAGCAACGTTGCTGCAGGGACAGTAGGTGCAATCAGGGCTTGCAAATCACCAGCTGTGCACAGGCTGGAAATTAACCTATTGCATAAATAGGCAGGTTTCCTCAGAAAAATGGGTTTTGGTGGGATTTTATCTTCAACCACTCAGGAAAGACTCTACAGAAAATAAGTATTTGTGGGGAAGGTATCAACGTGTTCTAAGTTCCACTTTTTTTTTCAACTAATATCACACATAAGGAAATCTGAGGAAACTGAAACCCTGAATTTTGCTGATTTTTGGATGTGGGCTCCTAGAATGTTTTTCTAGCTTGTGGTGATGTCACTTTGATGCATGTAAATAAATATTCAGCACAAGCTGAAAACTTTGGTTCAAGTGAAGCATGCCTGTTCTGAATTCCACAGAGAGGTTTGCCCTGTTGTTTCACCAAAATAACTTTCTTGCAGTCAAAATCCAATGTAAAGTAATCAGCAGAACTATGACAGAAATAATAACTCTTTCTTTGTGGGCTAGAATCAGCTAACTTGTGAATCCACTGGAGGAAAAAATGTAACATGGCTGTGGGGTTGATATGAAATCTTCCTTCTGAACACGACCTGATACGGTGGGACCTGAAATATGTACAACAAATTGTTTGTGTTGGAATAGAAATAATAGTTAGAAATACCAAGCTGTGAGTTGTAAGCATGTACCTAGACTAAGCTTGGGAGCTTAGGGATTGGGATTTTACTGTAGAACTGCCTCTCGAAACAATTGTAATGATCCACACCACGAATGACATGATATATGACATTTTATGCCTGAACAGAATTAGTACACCACAAGCGTGATAAATCCATCTGCCATCCTTCCTGAAGGCAAGAGGAATTTCTATAGCTTCCTCTGCTTCCCTCCATCCATTTCAGCTGAATTCCAAACTGTGTTTGGGCATGGTAGGTTTCCCAGCCACTTGTATATTCTCTTGCAATAATTCTTTTAAGGGAACTCAGTCTTCCTGTTATTAGTCAGAATGTACTTTATAATTGCCCATTGCTTCAGCCTGTCCTAACTGTTCAGAATTAAGAGACAATTAAGAATTAATAGACAGGATGTTTCTGTTTTCTGCAGTTTTTATGACTTTTTTGTTACATTGCATCCTGCCATTCAGTCATTGCTGGAAAGAACAGAGAGTATTGTTTGCCAATAGATAGCAGAGAGGACTTTGCAGTGATCTACCATTTATTTTTAGTCTCAACAGATTTTAGTGTGAAATAATGGATGATGTAACCATCATGGCCAGTTTAGTTGGCAAACATTGTCTTGGAATAGGCAGTGTGAATAAGCAGCATTGTATTAGTCATTTTCTTCAACGAGGAAAATGATTTATTTTCAATGCAATAGTGTGCCTGTGTTTGAATTTACCTTACTGTCTGTAAAGCATGTCAACATATCTGCATTCTGGTCTTATAAATGCTACCTCAACACCATATTAAAAATATATAACGGCATTTAACATCATATTCCAGTTCAGACCTGTGTAGCAGTAGCATGTAAACCCAGTTTCAGAAGGAAGAGGTGGGGAATCATTACACAGCCAAGTAGGAACAGTCAGTTTAGATGACCTTTATTCAAAGCCTAGGGAGAGGTGTGTTTAGTTACCAGTGACAGCTCAGTCCAATTATTCAGCTTTCCATCTACAAACATGTCTACTGGGACCAGCCTTCGACCTTCACCAAAAAGATTTAAAAGTAACCCCTCTGCATTACCTTGTATGAGATGCTCTTCCCATGCCTCACCAGTCCTTACTTCTTGTGGTACCGCCTGCTAATTAGCTGTACGCATTAGGAACTGAAGCCGCAGAAGTTGTACTGCAGTGAGCGTTTGGGTGATCTTGACAAGGGAGCGCTTGTTCCTCTCTGTTCTCCTTCCTGACCTGGTTTAGATATTAGTGCTGCGGTCAGAGACCTGCCCTACATGGATCTGATTCTCTCCTGTGACTGTCAGGGGATGAAAGGCTGGGCCAGAGATACCTTACCAGACATATCAACATTGCTAGGTTTCTGGGCCAAAGGTTCAGATAATTATCCAGTGCTAACAACTGATAAGCAATGTACAATTGTGATACCGAATTGAAGCAAAGACTTGAAGGCAGACTAACCTTCCTGCTGCTTTTAGAGGAAAGAAGGCTCATATTCCTCATTCATCCTCTATATGATTTTCCCATTCTGTAAAGACTGCTGTAGTACATACTGGATAACTTCTTTAAGGTTTTCCTCTCTTCGTAGGTTGTGGCTCTATGAACCCAAGACTAATTATCACCTTAGATGAAGATGAAGGTGCTAGAAGGTTTTCTAGGAGTTACAGCTCAAAGTGTGACTGCTTGCAAGTGAAATGAGATAAGGAGGATGTTCACACTTTCCTGCAGTTCAGCATTTCCCTAAGATCTTCAGGCTTTGCTGTATCTTGAGACAGCGAGACCTCAGGGCTCTTCTAACAGATATCTGAGGTCAACAGCCGTGCCTAATTCAAAGACCTTGGCAGAGGTATATGTAACATTTCCTCTTTTCTTGTGCACTGAATTTCCCTATCAAAGGTACATTTCTTTGAAGTCTTGTAGTTTTAAACACCCAAAAGACAAAGCATAGCTGTTGGCAATCTTTCAAGTCTTGTGCAGAAAAGACTAACTGCAAAATTCACAAAAAGAAATTCAGCTGAAGAGTTTCAATGAACTACAACTAACAACCCTCAGTAACTGTGCTAGCACTGACCAGATGTCTCAGAACTTCTTGTGTGAACAATGGAAGACTGGAAAAGAAGACTGGGAGAAAAATGAGACTGTCTTGCAGAGTACTTATGTTAAAGGCCTTCAATGATTTTCAAAGAAAGAATATTTGCCTGTAGTGTAACAATATTTCTCTTTGCCCTGCAGATGAATTTTATCTTGGAGGAGGAGGAGGATTTAAACTTTTGCCCCCTATTTTTAAATGTAGAGTTATGGAATAGTTTATTTCTATATGAAAAAAGATATATTTACTTGTATATGAAAAGAAATATATTTAAAATATATTTTATTTCTATATATGCATACATAGCTATCTTTATACATACGCAGGTATGTTCCCAATATACATTTGATCAGAGGATTGTTGCATATTTTTATTAAATTGAGGAAGATCAGCTGCCTGGAACAAAATGCAGTTAAAGAAATTACTCTGAAAACTTCTTGAGACTACAAAAGCCACTACAACTTACGTGTAATTTATCACACACTGTTGTACAGCAAGTTTCTCAGTTATTCGGCACCTTATCAGGTGCTCTACATGCAGGAAAGTTCATAAGGTCCTTTGCAGTTTTCAAGGACCACACAGACAATTAGTTTTTCCTGGAGCATGCAGCCTCTGAGTTTTCTTTGAGTTAAAGGCCTCAGCATGGTCTTTTAAAATTTCGAGCATTTATCTATAGGCAACTTTTTACCTATTTTATGCTGCATCTAATCCTATGGCTTACGCATGTTTTACAAAGAAATGACAATATTGTGTGTCAGCCTTCACTTGGATAAACTAAAAAAAATGTCCGGTTGATTCTTTGGTCAAACCAGTTGTGGAGTATTTACTTGTATGTCCCTGCAGGTCAATGTCACAGGGGATGAGACACTGTGTGATGTTAATCTGGTTTAGCATCAGGATGCAGTGGAAAAGGCAGGAGGTGTCAGAGGGAGGAAGAGTTCACGTAGCAGATGCCTCACAAACACGGTTTATAGGTGGGTTATTACCTCGCCAACTTGTAGCCGTTGTTGATTATTCACTAGGGTCCTACATGAATATTCAACATGGTGTTTTGGAAACTAAAAGCAAACTGCTGCCTTCAAACATGTCAGCAACAAGAAAACTCCCTCAGCACACACACACAAATAATTCTAAACATGCTGTGGTTTTTCCAATGTATAGATTTGCGTATCCATGGGAGCTCTGGTCTATTCAAGGAGTACCCTTTGGTCTCTGTTTTTCAATAAGCACTTTGAGGGGTAAAGAACAGCAGTTTGGTATTTGATGAAAGTTGTATAGCTTCTAAAAATGCTTGTTAGGCAAAAGAATTTATATACTCAGATAAAACAAAAAGCTCTTGATGCTGGCCACAGCTCATTGCAATCAGTTATGATATTAAAATGCAAGGACTAGTTTTCATTTGCTCCTTGAATTAGCTTTACAGAGAAGGACTTTTCAAGGGATACTTCTATTTTGATTCCTAAAATTGCTGACTCGTTCACTCCTGAAGATTTCAGGTATGCGGTAGCTGCATTTCCCAGTGAAAGTAATTTGCTTACCTTTTCTTGTCAGGGTCTTAATTTGGACCCAAGTGTCTTTATTTTAATTGAAAAAAAACAATTAGTCTTCTTCATGCAAGCCTATATGGCTTATCTTCATTTAATAATCAGTTGTGTAATTGATGTTCAGATACAGTTTAACTGAGAAAATTGCAGCATTTTGCCTACGTGGGGTTATTTGAATACTGAAAGTGCAGCTTCCTATAACGCAATCAATTCCTTGAGGGCACACAAATCCTTGCCTGACCTTTCAAAATAAATTAGCAACAGAATCCAAGGGTTGGTATTTTGATGTAAAGGTTGCAATGAATGCCATCTGTCGGGTATCAGAACAGTTTAATGAAGGCCTCTTACATCAGGTGCTCCACACGTTCAGGAAGATGCTCTGGGGGCTCAGCTCTGCACTGCATCTGACCTGTATATTCTGGGAAAGCTGGACAATTTGCTTTCCTATGCCTTAATGAGAGAATCTATTTGGAAGCTGCAAAATACTGCAGTCTCCAGTCTTTCCACAATGTGAGAGATGCCTGTGATGGCTTTCTGAGCAGTGTTAGTGGCTCCTGGGTCCAGCAGCCGGATGGAGGCCGAGGCAATCACCTTCCCATGATGGTCCTTGCACCTGTGGCAGTGACCACCCCTCCCTCTGTGGGATGATGGGACCCTCCCCTCTTGGCTTGTGGGGGTGGGTGTCCCACATCCCTGAGACTCTCCAGGAGAGCCCGCAGTGAGGCTGTTGGGGTCTCCATTGTTCTGGGGTCACTGGGTCTCCCTCCTCTGCCATGTGTCCCTCTGCCCCTTCTCATGCGTGGGCAGAAACCTTTAGTCCTGTGAGCTACAAAACTGTAATTGTACCTTGGGGGGAAAAATCCTCCAGCCTGGATGTCTGGCCCTTCTCCCCACACCATCTGATACATGGCTCTCTCTGGCCCTGAATTTACCATCCTGGTGGCACTGTCGGATGGACGTGGGGCTACCTTTGGCAGGGGGAAGGGCCTGGTCATTATAGTCTAGAGAATCCTTCCTGAGCCACAGCCCTCAGGGGAGGTCCAAAGGGTTTGTCAGACTTTTCTCTGTCTCCGCAGTTTGTCAAAACTGATGCCTCACCCTTCCTTTCTTTACATAAAGTCCAGTAAAAAGAGGTGAGTCTCCATCCTTGAAGAAATTCAAAACCCAACTGGACAGGACCGAGCACTGTGCTGTAGATGACGCTGTTCTGAACAGAGGGCTGGACAGGACCATCTCCAGAGGTCCCTTCCAACCTCAGCCAGTCTGGGACTCGTCAATATTTAACGGTTTTCCATTTTTGGGGAGTGAATCCTCTTTCTTCGCAGAATACATGCAAGTGGAAATACAGCATTACCGAACCAAATGAATTTGTTTATTCTTTGACAAACAGTGATGACAACAGGAACACACAGACAGAGCTGACAGAGCTGCATTGATATGAAGGGTGGTTCTCCAGACCACCTTCAGCTCAAAGGGTAAACTGATTTCAGACTGAACTGGGAGAATTCATTTCAGTGCATCCCCGACATGAGATGATACTCCGAACTCAAACACAGAACAAAAAGGTTAAGATGTCTGCTCTTATTATTCTTCTAAGGAAATGCAATGAATAAGAGTTAAGGTTTTTAATCTTATGTCAAAGAATTTGACCCTGTATATCAAAATATTTGAAGGTACCCAGTCCTTTTTATCCTGTTTGCTTTGTACTAGTTCTGAAACTGAAATTCTTTCAACTGAAGCACAAATCTTTGTCAGCTTGAAATTGGAGCATCAAATACAGTAACAGTTATTACGTAACTATTTCCATTTTTATTAAAGCATGTCTGTGCCACAGCAAGTTTCTATAAGCAATACATAAATGAGGTTTTGAAACTCAGTTTCAAAAATCAGGTTATATAAACTCAGCTTTGAAACACAATTTTTTGCTACAAGAATTTCAAAACGTCTTAAGTCAAATCAATTTTAGAAGATAGACTGAACCTAGAATATTTCTCTCATATTATTCATGGCAGAACATTTGCTGGTTTGGAAATTCAATTTCTAGGAGAAGTATTTGGAACTAGATGATCTTTAAGGTTCCTTCCAACCCAAGCCATTCTATGATTCTTTGAAAAGAAATGGAAAATTGAATTTGCACTTTGAACATTTAAAGTAGATTTTCACAGCCTGTCAATGAATGACCAAATAAATTATGAATATAATGTATTTCAGCATATTTGACCAAGACTGTCAATAAACAAAGTAAAGCTCCTAGAATGAAAGACAGGAATACTAATTTCTAAATTTTCATTACCTGCTGCACTGGAGTCCCTGGGAGAATAAGTACAAATTGGACATCTGCTGAATTTACATTACAGCAGTGTATATGAGCAATGCACTCTGGACAAGAGCAAGAGAAATCTTAACTGAATTTACAGGGAAGTATTTTTACAGCTGTTACAGATCTTAAAACTAACTAGAGAAAGATTCTCTGTTCTTCAAAAAGGAGATGAATGTTTTAAAAACCCCACTATTTTTAGAAAAAAGTAGTGGTGAGTTTCTGAATGACCTTGGGGACTATATACTTTTACAGATGAAGAGACGCAGAGCTGCTTTCCAAGTTTCAGATTTGTTTAAGCTTTCACTCACACACTCCTTGTCCTGTGAGCAGAAGGACAAAGTGGAGTTAGCTCACCCTCAGTTACAGAGGTGGATAGCAATGCCAGGTGCGAAGAGCTTTATGCCCTCCGTGAACATTTTGCAGTTGCTGAACTGCTCTCTACGTAGTGTGCTCAGTGCATTTCTGAAAGACAAAAAATATCTCCTCCACCAAGTTCGCTGTACTGTTCACTGTACATAAGAGGACTGATTCCTTTGTTAGTAAATGTCTCTTGTGACTGCTTTAAAAAAAAAAGGAAAAAATATAGAGTAGTTTTTTTCTCTGAGTAATGAGGACCAAGCCAAAGGGGATAAACAGGCTCATCTGAATGGCTGACTGTTTCAGGGCATTACTGTACAGAAAAATGTGCTCATGCATGAGGGCAGACTACAAGGCTGGGTTCTGAGACTACTGTGTGCTACCTGTATTTCCCTTATCAGACAGGATCTAGCCAGTGAATAATCAATTTGGCAAAAATTTCTTGTTCTTATTCAGTCCAAGATCCAGTGAAGGCCTAAGGCAGCCTCAGCATAACACAAGAACCTTAAACTGAAAGTAGTTACCAAAGCTATGAATGTTATTATTTGCTGCAACACAGCAAAATTTGCTTCTGGCAAAGCTGGAGGAAATGCCCAAACTCAGAAGCATAGCTCCAATTTGTCCACCTCGAGAGGCCTTAGGCTCTTTCAGCTGCCCTGCACACACTGGATGCTTAGCTGTGCCCTTGCCCAGGTGAGATGCAGAGCTTCTGCAGCAGCATCCTTTGGCAGTAAGGAGCAGCTACAGCAAGACAAGTGAGGATATCTCTCCTGGAGCCAAGCCAAGCCTGCAGGGGCTGAGATCAGCACCAAATATGAGGGGAGTGCCCTAATCCAGCTCAAAGAAATG
The DNA here is from genome assembly GCA_013397895.1 of Origma solitaria. NCBI lineage: Eukaryota > Metazoa > Chordata > Aves > Passeriformes > Acanthizidae > Origma > Origma solitaria. The sequence continues at coordinate 724,751 of VZRL01002658.1, read as the reverse complement.
CCGTGCTGCTGTCACGCTGCTGCTGCTCCACAAGGAAGCTGTCAGCTCTGCCAGCTCGGGGGTTCAAACTCGATTATCCCAAAACTGCACTTTGGTCCTTTCCTGATGCTCCCGGGAATGACTGCTGAAAAGGAGACCTTGTGAGTATGGATGGTGTCAAGTTGTGGAAATGTCGTTCGGTAAATAACAGGTTTTTCTTCATCCAAACTATGAATAATTACTCAGAGTATCTTCTTTCAAAAGCAGTATTTATTTTTTCATCAAGATAAGACACATTACGTACTGCATAAAGTAAAAAATACTGCTAGGAAAGCTGCATTTAACTGAGATAACAAAAAAATATACATAGATTGCACTTGAGAAAGTAGGCTCTATCCCAGAAGAATATAGTAAATAAAAAGCTGATGAGTGGTTTGAAATTAGGACTCTTTCTGAATTGCCTTTGAAAATGTATTTTGGGGGGTTCCAATTCCACCTTATTAAAACTGAACCAGATTAGGTTTCTTAATAGCTTTGCTTTTAAGTTAAAATGGTATGTAAACAGCGTTACAATTACTACACAGACAAAAAGAGGAAGAAAAGGTATGGAGATACACCTTTGCAATTTCTGCTAATAAATAAAAAGGAAAACGTTTTACTGATATTTGGGTTCACCAGGGTCACTGCAGGTCAGGACTTGGGTTTTGGGGAGTTTTTTTAGGTCACATGTGTATTATCATCCCCACACTGTCACATGAAGCCCATCCTTGACCCTCCTGCACTGTCTGGGAGCACGGTGTCTGTATGGCAGCAGGAAGCAGTGAATGGCTCCATTCATTAGTAAGCATCCCAGGAGTAATACTTTAAACTTTGTGACAAGCTTGGCTTATATTTAAGGAAGTAAACCCATCACTAAGCAAGAGGATTTTTTTTCACTTTGCATCTGCATTTTTGTGCTGATCCCTGGCATCCACTGCTGCCTTTATCTAATTCAGTCAGCTGAACTCACAGCTCTTCAGTCTTTAAAAGGAGTATGCATAGTCCCCACCTTTGGGTATCCCACTCAGACGTCCAAATCAGATTTCTAATCTTTCTACAAAGTCAAAAGAGAGAAAGAAAAGCTCCCAACCTGGGTGATTTCAGCCTTTGGGCTAAGGCACACTATGAGAGAGCCTCTAGGGGTACCTCAGGCTCCCAGACAAGGCTGGATCCCCCGGAGGAGGAGGCACAAGCACCCCTCACAACACGTGGCTGTTGGGTGGCGCTGGGCGAGCAGGCAGTGCTGAGCGGCACACACCTGGTGCAGAAGGTGCCTGCTGCACAGTTTCCCCTGGGGAGTGGGAATTTAAGGACCATTTAGAGCACAAAGCCTCGTGAAACTTGTGTATCCTGCAACCAATGCTAACGATGAAGTCAGAGAGCTTAGGCATGATTCAGTCAGAGATACACACAGCAGTGTGCTGTCTCAAAAACAATCCCTACTGCCAGGATCTTGCATGCAAATTTCTCCCAAACCTAGCTAAAAATTATGGAAGGGCTGGGTCAATCTTGTTATTAAGCTAGAGACAGACAAGAATGAGATGTTCTTTAAATAGTCCTGAACTACAAAATGAAGGTGGTAATCTTTGGTTACAGGGCTGTTCTTTTAATGTGAATTGCTTTGAAAAATGATGAATCACTTCCCAAGTAAGCATTCAGGAGCATTTTTAAATAGACATCTGGGAGCCAGAGAGGAAAAATTAATATAAATAATAAAACCCCCCCACTTTCTGAATCTCCAAGGTTAAAGTACAGGAAAGAAAGTAATGCAACATTTCTAAGGGATCTTTCAGCAAAGTTTTGCTAAAATTATAAAAAAGCACTTACAAAATACTTGAGCTGATGAAGAGGTAAAATGCGAACATTAGGGCACTTTTGTAACAAACCTCTGGAGTACTAAAACATACTGGTTTGAAGGCCTTGTATTATATTATATTATAGCATATGCCAGTTTCCACTAATTATAATGCATTATTGTTAACCTACTTTTTCAGAGAGACAGAAAGACAAGAGGCAACACAGACAAAATGATTCGATGCAGCCTGTGTCTACCATAAAACAAAAAACCTCAGCCATTAAATGTGCCACCCTATTCCCTCTGTTACATTCATGGTCAAAACTCTCAATTCTTTGACAGACTTAAATCTGCCTGGTTTTTTACATTTTTGCAGCAGCATTTAGAAATCCTTAAAGCTAGTTTGGAAGGATTTTTTTTCATTTTTCAGCTAGAGCACTTTCATAATAGTTTAAAAGGCATAGGAAGCTATGCTGTAGCTTTTAAAGTGCTAATTTTATTATGAGGTGGTATTTAGTAATATTCTTCTGGAAGTTAATAAATGATGCACATTTTCCATGACTGACAGACATTTGCTTAACGAGTTAGTATGCTTCAACAAAATGCAATCAAAAAAAGAAATTCACTGTCAACAGTTTAACCATGGCAATACACAGAGCTGGAATGAGAGAACTAACCTCAGATAACTAAGATTAATGCATACATGACAAAGTTATAATAATCCATATTTAAAACAAACAAAGAAAGAAACCCCAAACCAAATAATGATAATTAAATCTCAAACACAGTTTCGTTTCCCAGTAACACAACTGCAAAACAAATCACTGTTTTCAACAAACAAGTGCCCTATCTTCATGTCCTCCACAGGAAAACACAGCACTCCTCGAACTGCTGCAAGGAGGATCCAAGGGGAAGGCTGTCTCTCCCTTCTTATGTAGAGGGGGCTCCTCTTTGGCAACTGTGGGGCCACTCTGGGCAAGGGGCAGGAATCCAGATCAGGTAGGTAGTGACTAAAATCAGTTCCAGCCCACAGGTATTTACCTGGGGACCTGGCAGGAGCCCCCTCTTGCAGAAGCACCGAGAGGATGGCTCCGATGGAGTCACCGTGGCAAAAGCTCCAGCCTCTGCATCCTGCTACCACCCTCGGTGTCCTGGCTCATGCAAAGCATCTACTAATTTCAAAACATGACTTGCTCGAGTACAAACAGCGAGATTTGACTTTACTGATGTCTTATTTAATGTAGTGATGTATTTTCTGCATTCTATCTCACTCTGTTGGGTGAGACTGCTGGGAAGTTCCCTCTGAGAGTGGGGCAAACCATTTTGCACTCATACAGGCTCAAATTCTCTCTTCATTTATACCTACCATAAAACCCTACCTACCATCAGGAGAGCTGAGGAGGTAGAAATGGCAGCAGAATTTGAGTGTAGGAACTGCTGAGTTCACAAGGCTATTTCATTGCCAGCTACCACAAATACCGACACACCTGGTATTTAATTTTAATGGGCACTGTGTGCTTAAGGACTGCAACTGAGCTTTTAAAATCTCAACCCTCAGAATCTAGCTACAGATAACCACAATCCTAAATTCTTGGATGCTGATACATAAATCTTTGATATACCTGTTTAGTTGCCATGGCACTAATCAGCACAGCAATGATTTTTCCTAATTGCAAAGGCAGGCTAGTAGCAAATTTCAAATGATTAGTGAGTAAAGGTCCTCAGAGCAACCCTGCTTAAAAGTAAACGTCCAGTAAGATGCAGTTAGTGTGTCTGGTTTTTTCTTTTCTTGCTTTTTCTTTTTCCTTTTTTATCGGGGTGGTCTTGAACTGCAGACACAATCACAACGCTCATGGTGATCCAGCTGTATATCTACTAAGGACATGTTATTCCTGATTCTGCCTCTTCTTCTGGTATGCCCAGCCTCAGGGACAAATTTCAGCACCTGGGAGGATCAACAAAAATGCATTGATTAGAAAACGCTGTTGGAGATCCAAGGTTGAGAGCATTGGGGCCCCAAGGGCACCAACAGCCCTTAATGGCCCTGACCAGCATTAATTTGGACACATTTTTGTTTTACTTCCAGCTTTTTCTTTGCACCCTTTGACATCCTGCTGTACTGTTTGTCCTGGAGCTTGGACAGACTGTATTATTTCCTACGTCAGGTATCTTTATATCATACAGTTTCCTAACCATGTGCAGACCTGCTCCTTTGCATGCGAATTATCAAGCATGTTTCCTTTGGCTTGTCTTTGCAGTCCCATACATATTTGAATTGTTCTGTCCCTTCTCTCCCTTGTACAATATTTCTGCTCTAAAGAACAAGGAATTTTTTTTAATGCAATTTGAAATTTCTGAAGCACATATCATTAGAATTAGTCCAAAAATTATATACTTGTGGAGGGCTGAAGGAGATAAGGACCTTGCACAAAATATGTCAGATCCCATTGAGCTTTTGTGGAATCTGACTTTTGCTGGCTTATCTTGAAAATCTCTGCCTCAGCCTAAATGATTTCTGAAGAATTTACTGTGAATAATGTCAAACAAACAAGCAAGCAAAATTACTTCCTAGGGAAGTATACATCATACAAGAGGCTTCTGAAAAAATTCTGTCTAGGCAAGATGATCTCGAGACCCCTAGGAAGGGGACTGTAGGTTGTAAAAAAGATGAGAAAGAGGCAACAAACACAAGTTGCAACAAAAAAAAATATCCTTTTTGGGTATAGGGAAGAAAATACTTAGTGTGGTTAAACACTGGAGTAGGTTGTCCAGAGAGGCTGCAGAAACCTTTAACACAGTCAAAATTAACAGGATGAGACTCTGAGCAACCTCATCTAACTTCAACATTTTTCCTGCTTTTATGCAAGATTGGGTAGGTGACCAACAGAGATGCCTTGCAATCCGTATCACTATATAAATCTGTGATTCCCAGAATATGATCTTTTATCTTCCCGAATCTCACAGCACATTGCCCAGAAAGACATGTATAATTGCCAAACTTGTATAGACGAAGAATCTGAAACTGATTTGCTCAAGGCTATGCAACACATTACTAGAAAAACTACCAGAGGCATTATATAGTCCTTTCCATTTTGAGTTTACTGATGGGGAGGCTCTGCTCAGTGTGGCCTCAAGCGCTGGAGTCCAGAAAGCACGCACTGGTAAGGCTCTAGAGCTTTCATGTCTCACCTCCTGGCAGGCTGAGCTGACTCAGGCTTGGCCGAGTGACTGCTAGATCAGCTGGACTTCTCTCACTTGTTCAAAGATGGAGAGGCATTAAGTGCATCACCTCCCAAAGCCAGCGGCCAGCTGGGACCTAAACATCTGTAACAGCTCAGCCACTGAAGCACCCACGCTTCTGCCCTCACAGATCATGCTGATTTATAACTAACAGATCACTCTGTTACTCAACAATCCTTTTGTTTTGTTTTTACAAAGTACCTTCTGTACTTTGAGGTTGTAACACCATATGAGAGTTGGGAGGGTTTCAGAAAGGACAGGGAATAAGAGGCTGTGTGCCAGATCAACAGAGCATTAGTATTCTCAACAGAATTAGAAAGTCCCAGAAAGTAAGCGTGAAGCACTTGCTAGAGGACAACCAGAGATGCTGAGCTGGGTGGGTGGGGAAGGGCAGGCAGGTTAGCAGCTCTTAGGACAGGACCATTTGTTCTCTGCCATTAATGCCTTGAGGCTAGAAAAGCCATGAGATATAACAAAAGTGGCAAGAACTGAACACAGTCTATCATTTTGTCCTCCCTTTTTGATGAAATTTACATTTAGCCTATGTAATACTGAGAGGAAGGATTGTGCCTAAGCAAGGTACAGACATGCTGATATACTGTGTTGGGAAAACAGAATTACTTTGCCCTGTTGGAAATGCAGAAACATGTAATTTTATTGATTTTTTTTAAAGCAACAAAAAATAATATCTTTGAATTGATTTTAAATATTGGCTGATCCATATATGCAATAAATCCTGATGGACACTAGGACAATTTGCTGTACCATACTGTCACCCCAAGCACAAAGGAACTGAACCAAATCAGATTGCTGCAATTATTACAGAGATAAAAATAGACCACATCTTCAAAGATGCTTTGTTAAGAAAACATACTTTTAAAATCAAGTACAGATGTTGACACTGAACCCATGATAAATTCCTTATTTAAAGAAGTCTTTCAGCAAAATCTGACAAATCCAGATGACTGGGCACTTTGCAAGATCATGGGTAGCTTGATCTGATTTTTCCAGCTGAGAGTAAATCAAAGCATTCAATGGCATGAGAGCCAAGATGTGGACTGTATTTAAGTTAACAGACCATCTGACAGCTTGGGGACTTTCCCTGTGTTTTTCATTAAGAAGCAAGAGCACAGTATATGGGCTTTGCTGATAAGAAAATGAACTGTCAGGCACTTCCTCAGACAAGACAGGAAAACGGTGATTGAACACAGCTGAAATTATGGAATCATAGAATCGTTTAGGTGGGAAAAGACCTCTGGGATCATTGGGTTCAACCATTATCCCAGCACCGCCAAGTCAACCACTAACTCCTGTCCCAACTAATGCCACATCTCACATGCTTTTTGAATACTTCCAGGAATAGCAACTCTCCACTTCCCTGGGCAGCCTGTTTCAATGTTTGACCACCCTTGCAGTGAAGAAAATTTCCCTTATATCCAATCTAAACCTGCCCTGGTGCAACTTGAGGCTATGTCCTCTTGTTCTGTCACTTGTTATCTGGGAGAAGAGGCTGACCCCCCACCTGGATACATCCTCCTTTCAGGCAAGTCAGAGAAAGTGATAAGGTTCCCCCTGAGCTTTTTTTCCTCCAAGCTAAACACCCCTGGTTCCCTCAGATGTAAGACTTGTGCTCCAGACCCTTCCCCAGCTATGTTGCTCTTCCCTGGGTTTGAGGTGTGGGCTCAGAAGTGCCGAGTACGGGGGAGCAGTCACTGCCCTGCTTCTGCTGGCCACACCATTGCTGATCCAGGCCAGGATGCCATTGCCCTTCTTGGCCACCTGGGCACACCCTGGCTCATGTTCAGTCACTGTTGACCAGCACCCCCAGGTCCTTTTGCACCAGGCAGCTTCCCAGCCTCTGCCCCCAGCCTGTAGCACTGCCTGCAGTTGTGACCCAGGTGCAGGACCTGGCCCTTGGCCTTGTTGAACCTCTTACAATTGGTGTCAGATCCAGATTGCCCAGATCCCTCTGCAGAGCTGCTTTAATAGCTGATCACAGAACTGATATCCAAAGCTCTGTCTCACTGCCACCTAACAGTTTTATTTTCATCTAAGTACAAGGGAACTGAAAAGAATCTGGAAGTAAGGCTATTTCCTGTGACCACAGTAGATGGAAGACAACCCTTTATTCTGAAAATAGCTGCTGTTTATTCATCACATGGCCAGGTCCTTAAAGCTGAGGAACTACTGAATTAATGAGAACAGTTCAAATAAATTCTGTTCAGGACACTTTATCACTCCTTTTTTGATGGGATCAGTAGCTGTAAGAAAATATGGATATGACAGGTCCAGAATGCTCAAAAGGGGTTTTGTTTTTGGTTTTGTGGGGTTTTTTTTTTGGGAGGATGAAAAAGAAAAACCTTGTAGTTTTCAAATTAAAGGATCAATGTCTGCCACTTCTCATCAAATTGCAGTGCCTCAGCTATTCAGATCACTGCCTCAAAAGAGCATATTCGTCTCATCAAACACTGAGTAAATTATGGTCATAAAACTATTAAAACAATTAAAATATAATCAAGACAGATTATACTGCTTCTGAGCTGGATTTGGTGCTTATAGGTAATACAAAAAAAGTGCAACAGGGCATCTTCTGAGCAGAGAGTCCTATAGGAGCACACCAAAATGCTGGATGGCATTTTCCTTCGTAGATATGCCTGAGTACCTGAGAAGTTTCAAGGTGAGATGACTGTAGCCACTGCACAACTTTCCTTGGGGGCAATGATGAAGGAAATAGAAAGAAAATGCTTACAAGTCTTTCCTTGCCAGCAATCTTCCTCATTGATCATGTATTGAATTTGGATGCCAGCTTCTGAAAGCCTCTTTAAATAAGAGAGCAAAGCCATGACAAAATCCAGGATCTGGAAGCTGAAGCCAGAAAAACTTGAAGTGGAATTGGGGCAGAATTGTTTATATCAGGCCCACTCACCACCTGGCCAGCTCTCGAAGGAACTGCAGGGTTTCCAGCCTGTTTGAGGACTGCCTTTCCAGCAGCTGTATGGTCCCAGTTTGGGCAGCGCTCTGGGGGCAGCAGGCACTCTCCAGCAGCCTGTGCCGCACAGGAGGTCAGTGCTGACAGCCCCATCACCCCAGCAGAAATCTAAGAACACCTGAATGTCAGGGGCTGAGGAGAGCAGAGGGGCAATGACTGCCAGGAAGAGGACCCAGCTGGAGATAACCTGCTCACCCTGACCCGTAGGTGGCACGTCTCCAGAAGAAGTCACAATGGAGCAGTGACTCCAGGGAACGATTCACCTGAACACCCAGCGCTGGCAGGTGAGCTCTGGGGAGTAGGGAAGGAGCCCAAAGCTTGGACTCACAGCATTAGATGGGTACAGCCAGATGAGGTGAACCATCCCTTTGGCATTTGCTGATGGTCTCAGCCAGGAATCACTGACCCTTGAAGTCAGGCAACATTTAGCCATGACAGTCCATGATGGCTGATTTCTGTTTTACTAAAGAGCAAAGAGCGATAGCAAACACAGCCAAAATTTTGAAGAAGTTCCCCACAGGCATTTTTGACTCATCAATTACTCATTAGTAACAATAGTAAAATTGTTTTTTAAATTCTTGACCAGTATTTTGAGCACCAGTAGAAAAATGAAGCCTCACTCAAAAATCAGCCTTTTTTTCCTTTCTCATTAGCTTAAGAAGGCTGCAGAAATTCAATAACATGACCATGGCTTACCCAATATCTAATTAGCCTCATATTCTTGTGACAGAGGATGGTGAGCAACTCTGGATGCTATTTTAGCTAGTGAAATTTGTAGTTTGCAGAACTTATTTTAAAATTCTGCTATGCAGCATTATCTAATCTCTTTCTGCGCATCTAAAAATAACACCATTCTAGCATGCAAACCAAATTATATTTGTCTGAGATTCATGAAAGAGGAAGCATCAAAAGTGCAAAACATTCAACACAGATCCAAGTTCTGACAGACATAAAAAATCTTACTCTGCAATTTTTGAAAGTTATCTAATCCAAAGGTCACACACAGTTTAGCTGTGCTCTGAGTATACGAAACCAAGCATTATGGGAATGTGGTTCATAATTTATCTTAAGGACCTTTACTCTAGTAGGAACATAGCCTAAACCAATGACCAATGACATAGACCCAAAGATGTATTCTTTCTTACCAGAGATAACTACAGGGTATCAGGGACAAGAAAAAAGAGTTGGCTTGCTGATCAGTGAAGAGTTGGCTTGCTCATCCCCCAAACTAAGGGATCATTAAATATAAATGCGATTATTGTGTCTATTTTTTTATTTGTATGTATAAGAAACACCTGGTTTTAATACAACAAACATGGGAAAAATTAATTGGCTTAAAACTCAAGTACCTGAAGTAGTTACTAAAGCTATGATGTTTTTGACAAATGTGACAACAATAAGACCCTCACTTTTGAGGATCTTGTCAGGAATTATGAGTGCATTATGCTACAGCTATTGTTTTATCACTGACTAGATACAGGTGTTCCTCCTTCACAAAATGCCTCTCTGTCCTGACGTGTATCACATAATGTCTCACTTGCTTAATTTCCAGATGTCAACCCAAGAACTTTCATTTTCATCTAGTAAAAAATAAACCTTTTTTCTCTCACTGCACTTCTGCACTCACTCTGCTCATCCCGTGACCTACCAGTCATTTCTGACTCATTCCGTTTCCTTGTACTTGCATTCCAAATAAATCCCATCGCTGCTTCTTGTACAATAATCCATGAATTAACTCTTTTGTCAGGCTAATTCTGTGCCTTTATTACCATAACAACCTTTTATCTCCTTTATACATGTACTATCAACTCCAGGACATACAACAACCAGACCATATTCCTTGCATACTGCTTTGATGATTCTAGCTCTTTTTAATCCCTTAGCAAATTCCCTTTGTTGTGTCAGCAGCATTTGGATCAATTTTTGACCAGTTATCTTATGTTTCCCGGCATAAGGACAGAGTGAGAATTATTGTCTGCTCTCTCAAGTGCCTCCTTAAGGTCTGCTTCTCATTTCTCTGAAAAATAAAAGAAAAAAAAAAAAGAAAAATGCCCCCACAGCATCAAATTGCGTTAGTTACATTTCTTAACTCCATTGCAATAACTCTGTCTTACTGAAGTTCCACGCCACTTTTTTATTTTCTATCACGTTCCCGTGTTCTTTTCTCCCCTATAATATTCCCTCTGTCTTGTTTTCCCTTTGCAGTGTTGGGCTCAGTGGAAGGTGTTTCTATGCCCCAACAACTTGTGCCAAGATACATTATTGTGTGCTCTGGGGCACCTAGTGCCTCTCTCAAGGCAACCAAAGGTTATGAAATTGCCACCCTAACATTGATCTAAACCTTGTCTCTGAGAATTAACTGAATGCATGTCCTCTGAAGGCACCAGACAGGCTCCAGTCAACGTCAAACTAGAATGGAGGCATAATGCTTCAAAAAGGGGTGGGGTGGGAGGGTGGGGAAAGAAGCACCTTACAGACAGTGAAAAACACATCAGTCTTTACAGGAGAGACAAATAAGTAGGTAAAAGATGCAATCAGCTTTCACCACGTTGCTTTTTTTCCTTATATGCCCTTTAGCTGTGCAGCTCAGCACTGTGTTTGCAGAGGCTTATACGTTCTGACAAATTCTGGTTGCTACCTTAAGAGCACTTACTCCCCACGGAAACTCATTTCACATCTCATCAGTTACAGCAATGAGATGGGGAAACCGATTTCTTGTTTCTCTGAGGTATGTGCTTGCTGGCTGGAGAGCACAGCCACAGCCGTGGCTGAACTGAGTCCTGGCCTGAGCTCCCCCACACCTTCTCTGCACTGAGTAATCTCCAGGTTTAGAGCCTGTGCCTCTTTAAAAAGCATCTCCAGGCATTTTTAAGAAAATGAACTGCAATGGGAAACAGGCTTTTATTTCAGGTCCCCTTTAGAAAGTTAGACAGCAGCAGGGCTGAGTATTTGATTAAGGTGTAGTGCATCCATTTTCATGTATTGCTTTGTCTTTCCCTTGCACAGAGCAGTCCGACATAACTCAGTATCATTTATGGCCTGAGAGATGTTTCCAGAAACTGTCAAGACTTGGCCTGTTTGGTTTGAAGGGTTTGTGACACTATGTGGTAAGTCATGAGTATTTGTCCAGGGTATTTGCTCTAAAGCAAACCCAGAAGCCATGGAAAACCACAGAACACCACAAGACTTCTGTGAGATTAAAAAAAAAAAAAAAAACAAAAAAACCCCCCACCAATAAAACTGTTTACCCAAGTTATGACCCCATTTAATTTGGAAAACTGCTGAGTATTTTGGTAAAGACATGGCAAACTTCCAGGCTATAAAGAAGATCCAAGGTCTCATGATTAACATCTCCCAGGCCAATAAAGAAAAAGCCAACCCTTATTGTGACATTCTCATATTCTCTTTTTCCCTGCTGTTGCATCACTTCTTACAGTTGGACATGATAGAAAAGAGCTGCACATTCCACTCAGGGAACTGGAGCAGCACTCTCAGCTGGGAAAATGAAAGGCTACACGTGATAGCTATTAGTCCTGAGAGGCTAGGCGAGGAGGGAGCGCTCCGTGATTACAGTGTGAGGCTTTGAACAGGAACAAAAAGGGAACTAAAAGGCATTAAGAGCATAAGGAGAAGATAACCTTGAAATCTCTCTGGACTAGAAGCTTCTCTTTCAAGAAATACCCTGGACTTTAGGGTCCCCACAGCTGCCAATGTGCAGCTACTCCAGCACTGGTTACAAAGCCAAAAAGGAGCCTGGAGAATAGCTTCTGGAGAATTTGCCTGCCTGTCTCTCACCCAGAAACATGAGGTAGCTCAGAAATGCTAAGGAACTTTTAAGTGATCTCCAGAGACATTTTTACTTTTGAGGACAAGCATATCTATGTGGAGGACACAAAGCTCTCGCAGGTTCAAGAGCTCAGTAGATGAAGCTCCAGGATAGAGGTTAGGGAGAATCAATCTGGCAAGAGAAGGGGTCTGGGCTCTGCAGGACTCACTTGCAACTACTTCCAATGCCTTCTTTGTTCCACTACCTAATATTTCCTTCTGGTGTCTTCTGCAAGTAAATCCAATTAACTGAGATTTGTGTTTGAATCTGGCCTACGTTCTCCTGCAGTAGGAGGTAGAGCTTTTGAACCAAATTAATGGTGCTGGGGATTTCATAAAGTGTGAAGCTCCGTCCTTTGTTATGCAACTGAAGGCTCTTTGGCTAAGGTTAGTGGGTTTCGAATTGCCTTTTAAGACAGTAAACTGGCTCCACAGTTCTAAAACTGGCATGTTGAGAGACCTATCCTCACTGCCTTTTCTGCCCGGTATTTAAGTAAAATGAAAGTGTCAAAGGAGAGTAAGAATAAAACTGATTAACTGTGCGTGGCTAATAATAATAATAAAGTGGAAAACATTTTGGACTAAAATTAATGGACACATCTTTAGTATGTCACACATGAATTTATCTGCATGACTTCCACTCATGTTAATGGGAGACACTTGGCTAAATATCTGCTCAGTGAGCTGTTAATTCATCCCTAAGGGATAAAATTTAAATTTAAACTTACAAAGGCCATTTAATGTTAAAGCTGAAACACTGTCTTGAATTCATATGGTTTTCAAAGGAGAAATGAGCAGGAAAATAAATTAGCAGTGATGTATTTGTGTGAAGGTTGAATTTCCTTAATTTAGTGATTAATGTGGGGCGGTCATAAGTCATGGCATCCTAGTGCTGAGCAATACCTGGCTAGTATGATATTCCTGTGTCCCAGCACTAGCTGTTTCCAAACATCTGAAAAAAGAGCTTGATAACATATTCATCATCAGAATTTTTCTTTCTAGCTACTGTCAACAGTAGACTTAAATTCTGATACAGGTGTAACCCAGGATTCCTTAGTTTATATTTTACTTCTGGTTCTTTCAGAAATCTTCTGATTAGGCACAACTCATTTCTAAATGTTGAAATTCCATACGGATTTACAGGGAAAAAAAACCCAATTCCTTTTTATAATTTTAAATTAGTTTCAGTATCTCTCTGGTTCTTTTCTTAAGGAAAAGATTATTTAGGAAGACTTAATTTTCCTTTAGGAACTATTCACTATTTTCTATCTTTGACTGCATCCTCTCTTATTACCATTCTTTTTTTCTAAATGAAATTATCCAAAACTTTTGAGCCGTTTTCCTTACCAATGTTTTTGATCTGTATCTTTCCCTACATCTCTCCTGATGTATGCTTGCTGCTTCTATGTATTTTTTCTAGTCCTGCTTTTATCCTTATAAGCACCAATGGCCAAAACCTACTGTAAGTCCCCCACCAATTTATCCAGATCGTAACGTTTGCTGTGTTATTATCCCTCCATCTCCACTCCTGCAGAAGACTGTCACTTATCTTTTTCTCATAACTTATCTTTTTCTCATCACTGCACTAAACAACTGTTTTCCTGAAACTCTTCAGTGATTCACTACTTGACCTTTAGCCCAATTTCCACCCCTCATTTCTCCCTCCTCCCCTCACACAGCCAGTGTTATATGAATAAATGGTTGACACCACTCATCCTAATGCTTGCTGCTTTTCTAACCTGCATTTATAAGCACTTACAAAGGCCTTCGGAAGTTCCTTCTCTGCTATTCAAGTATGTTATCTCCTGTGCCATCTGTCATTTTTGCCACCTCTCTGGTCACCTCCCTCCAGACTGAACACACATGAAATAACAATCTGTGTGCTGGGGGCACCCTCAGATAGCCCTTTCCTATTTAGAAAATTGCTCATCTCTTCCACCTCGTTGCTCTTTATCTCTTAACCAGCTTCTAATCCATGTCTGATCTTGTCTGGCTGACTTCGCTCTCTGCAGGAGGTGCCAGTCCTTTTAGCATTCTTGTACAATGTTGTGGTGCTGTATAAATATTTATTCATATATAAGGCATTCCGAGTTCATTTTATCAGCTCAGAGTCATCTAGGTGCTTTATACCTATTAATTTTTTTTCCAATTAACTTTTCTACGACTGAGATAAGACTTTCTGCTCCGTAATTACCAGGGTCACCCCTTTGTATCTTCTTTAAAATTAGAGAAAATATTAACTATTCTCTAGTCCTAGCATGTGGAGTATGCTGTATTCTGCAGTTAAGTGTGAGAAAGTATCTCTTCCCTTTGAAAAGAGCAACCACACTGCTCACAGTGTGGGCAAGTTCTGACCTTCAACAACCCTCTGGTATTGCAGCCCCAGGGCCTCCCAAGATAATGCCTTAATGTTATGAGCCGACATCACATCCAGGTTTAAACTCCATAAAGTTCATTTTCACTTGGGACTTAAGCCAAGTGGTAAATCAGGCTCTTACAAGAGACATGTGTCAGAAATAAGTCAGCGTGGCATGCAGCTACCCTTACCTTCCGACAACTGAAAGGCAACTACCAAGTAACTTTCCTAGACATGCTCATGTCAGGGAACATTGCTCATGTCTTGATCTGAAAATACTGCATTAAAGGCAAGAATATAAAATGCTCTCTCCTTGTGTTTTTCCTCTCTAAATGTGTTCTGACTGGATTAAAATAACGGACGTTGTTCCTATGCAAAAATTTTGCCTTCCTAAAAAATTGCTGAGTGGGAAAAATGCTAAGGCTGAATGATTCAGCTGCCTCCTGTAAGTAATAAATCTGGAAGGGAAGAGAGTTTACAAGGGACTTAATTGTAATTTCCAAGTGTGAGCATAAGTTTAAAGCAAGAGGTAGTGAAGTCAAATATCTCAAGGAACACATCTCTGTGTTACTAAAAGGAGTATTTCCAGTGGTATATGGATTCACCTTGTGTCAGTCCTTCACTGGGAAAGATCAGTCCAGCACAAGGCTCATTCTTGCAACAAAGCTCACCAGGATGCTTTGGTGGCATCCACTCAGAGACGGCAAAAGTTCTCTCCACCTTCTTCTAAATTAACTTGCCCATAAATACCTACCAATGCCACTTTCTCACGCATACATAGTTAATTAACAAGCAGCACACAGCTCTGAGAAAAGACTTCAGAATCTACGGAAGCCGTAAGAACCCACAAGAAGTAACAAAGAAAGAACGAAAATACCTCATGATATTTTTTCACTGTTTTCCCGGACACACAGGTGCACGATTTCCAGTTCGGAGTCCCACAGCCACAGTTTCCACCACAGCGCTGGACAAGGAGGCAGCGGGGGAAGAAAACGACATTTGTCAGCTTCAGCTCCTCCCTTAAATTGACAGAGTAGTTTCTCGGGGTGCAGCTGTAACGCTTCACATCATCATTCAACCTGTCCAGGTCAACTGCAATGCAAAAGAAGTTTCATTAGTGAGGTTTGAGTGGGACATTCCTCTGGTTTATAGCGCTCCCCAGGCATTCAATAAGACAGAATGATGGGGTGCTGGTTGAAAAATACGTGAACTATAGCCGTGATTTCTGAACAGAAAAACATAAACCTACCGATTTTAAATCATTACAGGCGGCCATCCAGGCTGTCATCCTTCTCCTACTGACTGCCAGAGCTGAGATCACACTGACTATAAAGGTAAAGGGAAGGTTTGCAGTAAAATATTGGCCTGAAAGCTGAAGACTGGTCATTTTATTTGCTTTGTCACTTATCTGTTGGATCCTTGGGCAAGAGATTCTACCTCTGCTACTCTCTTCCCTCCTCTGTCTATACCTGGCTTACTTAGATGCTAAGATCTATTTTGTTTTTATGGGCAAAAACAAGGCCCTTCCTGTGGTCAGTAGAGAAACATTTTTGGGGAGTGATTCATGCCTTCCTCATAAGAGCATTTAGGACAGGCTGCATGACTTGCTTCCTCAAGCTGCCTGTCTGTATTGTTTATGGATAGAATTTAGATAACTCACTTTTAGAAGAAGAAACCAATCTAAGTAATATTAATTTCAGCTGATAAATGTTACTATAATAGGCATACAAATAAATACAATTAAAATTAATAGGCTCATTGAATGCCAGTAGTTGGTTGATGTTTAAATGCGTAGTATCTGAGATCTATCATGTAAACAAGTAGTAAAGCCAACCATAAAATTAACTTATAGACTGTCAAATGTGAGTTTAAGTGCTGTTTCTAGCTTTAGCTTGTAAAGCTAAAACAAAAACCTGCTTTTATAAATATGTTTTCCACAATTGTAACACAGACAAAAGCAACAAATTTAATGAGTTCTATTTCGATAGAAGTTTCTTGATTTCTTTTTCCTTCCTTTTCTGCTTTCTTTTTTCCTTAGGATTCTGTCCACCAACTATGTTCAAAAGCTCAGTAATTCATCCAGGAGTGAAGGACATGTGAACTTGTGTTGAGTTCAACTCCAAACAGTAATTGCTAACAGAAGCATCAAGAGGATAACAGAGATGGCTCAAATGAAAACTGAGATAACAGTGTAGTGTTTGTGAACACATAAGATTTTCAGGGCAGGTTTAACAGGTCAACATAACCTCTGATTATGGGAGCACTTCTGCTTGTACTTTAATACAAATATGTGAAAACTTACAACAAAGACACTTCATACCTTCTGTGACTCAGGCCTCGTCAAGATCACTAAGTTAATTGTGGTAAAAGCTGTGATTTGTAAATATCATGCACATTTACATTCTGATCTGGAGATATTCACAAGGCTGGTATGCAAGAGGCAAAGGTACATAAATGTCAGGAGTGCTATTATAGAAAATCGTAGCAGATTCACTTTCCTGGCAAGGTGTTCTCTCAGTCAATGGGAATTTAGCAGATAAATTGCTATTTTATAGCAATTATGATACATCCCTCCATGAAATCTCAGTGGTTCTCTCCAGAGAGCTAGCATCTCTCCAGAGGTATAGATCACCCTCCTGCTATAAGCACAAAATCAATGGGGCTGGTGGTATACTCATGCACTGGGAGAAAAATACGCTGTGAATGTCCCTAGCCAGGACTGACAAGTCCAGACTATATTGATTTCTTTGTTTTAATAGATGATATTTTCTTCTCCACTGTCATTCTTCAAAGCCATCTCTTCTCACTGCAGATTTTCAGGCTAATTCTTTCCAAAGGGAAGTGTTCCCCACTCCTCTAAAAATTCTCATCAGGGCCTTTGCCATCAGCTTTGCTAACTGGTAAAGCAAAGCACTGTCTGGCTAGTATTCATTTCAGCCAACTGATGTGAAGAAAAAATCTACTAAAGGAAGAAGAGGGCTGAAAAATTTCTGCCTTCATCGTTAATGAGATTTCTTGAGGGGAAAGCCTGGATCATCCACCGTCTGATACTACAGCAATCCAGGGGAACGGATACTGATAAGAGCAGGCTGCTATCGGGACAGACTGGCTATGGACTGTGATGGCATTTACTGATGGTGCTGATTAGAGTAAAATGCTCAAAGGCTTAATTCAAACTTAATTCAGATGAGGTAACACAGGAAACAAGGCTTCCAGTAAAAAACAGGTCAGTAAAAAGGGCCCAGATACAGCTCACATGAACTGACATTTGTGTCCAGGAAAGGGTAGTTGGGAGACTGAACAAAATTTGCTCTATCACAGATGACATTTTCCCTCAGGCTCAACACTCCTTCTTCCTGCACTGAGCTGATACCTATTGGCACTGCTGCCTTATCAACAGAGAAATGAGTCTTTGTAATGGGACTGGCAGAGAGGGAAAGCACAAGCATGGAAAGGACCTGGGTGGGGCAGCTTTCCTGCAGAGAGCAGGCTATATCCATCCCAATGTTACACATTCTGGCCTCAATACTTTACTCAATTTAAATAGCAAGAGTTGACCTTGCAAAGGGCTTTCACTGGCTGGAAGGCTTTGCTCACTGCCTTCAAATGCCTAGTTTTGGTGACTTTCCAAAGTCTCTTTGCAGGGTCTCTCAGGCTGTAGCTGAGTCAGGACTGTGGAGAGCTGATGATTTGCTTGGAGAATAGGAGGGGATAACCAGATAATTAGCATAATTTTCTTTCTCCATGCAGTATGAAGAAATAAGCAGTTTTCAATGGGGACTGAAAACTTTCTCTGGACACATTCTTCATGAATTCTGAAATCAAACAATAGCAAAATACATTTTATTTAGTGTATTCTTTTCTATGCTGAACTATATTTGAAAAACCTATTGAAGGTTTTCCGACGGAAAATGGCATGAATTCTTGGTATCACATTCAAGGCATTCTGATCCTGACTTATTATCAGTTTTTGGAACTGCCAAATCCCAGAGTTACCAATTGAGATGTGAATTCTCTCCACTTTTCCTATGTCAGGGTATCAAAGCAGCAGAGTCCAGGCTGAAATCGACTAGTACAACAGCAGAAAGGTCTTATTTTATTGATGTTGAAAACATGGAAATAAATAACTTCAAGCAGAGAAGAAAAGCCTAAATAAACAGTTTCAGAGACACGCAATTCATCCTCCATTAAAATTCACTTGGAGGTAAACACCTACACTCTTTTTCACTCTGCTCTACAGAACTGCAGTGCTCGGTGGGATAAGGTGAGCACGCAGGGTACTCTGAACAATGTCTGCTGTACTCTGGTAGCATCACACTGACACACAAGAACAGTTCCCATTGCCTAATTAAATCCTAAGCTCTAGATCACGGTTTATTGCCCTCTAACAAAAGAACACATTTTATTCTGAATAACCCTCTCAGCCGAAGGCTGCAATATGCATTTTTCCTTGTCTTGGGATTGTTTTACTGTCTGGAGCTAGTCGATTTCCTCATCCATATAACAATGAGATTTTACAGTACAGTCAGTTTCATGCATCACTTCACTGCTGTGACCAAAATGTAACCGAGCCTTGGTGTGATTGGTGTGAAATCCAGCTGCTTTATTTATCAAGGACTGAAACCACTGGAGTCCTTAATTTAAAACTAGAACTAAAAGGTTCTTTAGGCTGGATGCAAATAACTCCCAAGTATTATTACAGAATGTCTGCATCAGAGATTCAGCTTAAAGGTAAGGCAGACATAAAAGAGATCCACTGGAGCACTAAGCTAGATACTCGGGGTCCGGTGTTTATCCCTTCTGCCCCCTTAAATCCTCTGATTAAAACCATCCTTATATTACACAGCTCTATGGCATGTGTTTACCTTGAAGCATTGATCAAAATATTCTGTGATTCTGTGGTCTTAATCATAGGTAGGCCCTGGAATCAGAGACTACAGCTAATGCTATGTTTTATCCAGAAAAAGGAAGGCCTTAAAGATTGAGAAGAAATCCTTTGCTCCTGGTCAGTGATTAATTTTAAAAAGGGACGTGGTCTGTTAGGGTTGCTTTTAACACTTTATGTATTCCAAATTCACACATGGTCTTAACATTGCCATATCGGAAGATCTTGCACTTTTTTCATGCATCAGTCACAGAGCAGAGCTAAGGTGTAAGAGATGGTAGCCACCTTGCCATGGTATTCCTTCCTATATGTCAAGGCCATCTACAATCAAGGCAAGGAGGATTTGGGCAGCTGCAGGCTGGTCAGCCTAACCTTAGCCCATGATAAAATTACAGTGTAAATCTTGCTTGGAAGCAATGCCCAGGCACATAACAGATGAGGGGATGACTGGGAACATCCAGAATAGATTTAACAAGACCGACCTCAGAGTCTGCTATGATGAAACAACTGTCTTGCTGGATGAGGTGAAAGCAGTAGAGGCATCTGCTGATTTTTCACAGTGATCCACAGTGCCCTTGCAGCCAAATTGCTGAGATATAATGGGAGAGGTGCAATACAAATTCAGTAGATAACTAGAGTATCTGAGAGACTAGAGCAAAATAGCGAGCAATTCCAAGTACAACTGGTGGCTGGGCTATTACTTGTGCTCCACACAGGGTAAGACTGAGGTCAATAATGTTCAAGATCCTCAGGTAGACTAGAGGTACTGTAGAAGCCATCAAAGATACTCAGAGCAGTGCTGTAGCTGACTGAAACTATGGTGTGGCTGAACCTGAGCTGGAAATGCTCAAATAAGCTGGAGAGGGACTTTTTACAAGGACAAGTAGTTATAGGACAAGGGGATATTGCTTCATACTGAAAAAAGGTAGGTTTAGATTAGATATTAGGAGGAAATTCTTTACTGCGAGTCTGGTGAGACACTGGCACAGGTTGCCCAGAGAGGTTTTGGATGCCCCATCCCTGGAAGTGTTCTAGGCTGGCTGGGTTTTGAGCAACCTGGTCTGGTGCAAGATGCCTTTGCCCATGGCAGGGGCATTGGAACAAGATGATCTCTAAGGCCCCTTCCAATCCAAACCATTCTATGATTCTGTGATCTCAACAATGTAACAATGAATATTGGGATTACTAACATAATGATATCCTCACAATTGTATGATAATAACAAATGAAATATTATTTGCCAGTCACATCTTCCACAGGTTAAATCATCTAAATGTGTTGAGATGAAATAATTGCTGAGATGAAATAATTCTTCACCATGCCAGATTTTGAACAACCCCATGGCTTTTAGACTTCAACACATATTGCTGATGGCTTTGACTGTTCCACAGCGCATGCTTAATGGCATCACAATAAGCAATTGGTTAAATATACCTGGAAACCTGGGGAGCTATCCAAGATCTCGCAATTTGCATTTACTACAGAATCCCAGCACCAAGACAAATCTCCTCAATTCAGGAACTATTACTTTAGAGGAACGATAGATCAGAATTTCAGTGGGATTATAGCTGTTTTCATGGAATAAGGTACAAAATATATAGGCCTACTATGGACTGGCAAACCAATTATCAGTTGTGGTACAGGTCAAGTAGCAAAAGCAGGCCAAACTATTGGACACGGCTTCATTGAAATCAATGGAAAAGAGCAGCTCATTCCAGTGATAAATAACACGCTGCAAGTTTCACTAGCATTTTAGGAAAGGGTTTAATAAGAAGATCTTTCGCTGCAGAGACCAACAATTACATTGCGTAACACGCAAGGGAAAATCTCATTTGTCACAGAGGGGGAAGGTGGGAATGTAGATCTGAATTAGATTGTGAAATTAATGAATGTATGCAGTTTGCATCCAAGAGACAACTTGGTTCCCAGCTGAAAAAGGGTGGGAGTAATATTCTGATTTTTAAGCACAGGGAATACTTTAAATTAACAGCCATGTAAGAAGGTATTCCATATTCTTGGAATATTCAAATCTGCCATGAATGAGCGAGCATCCAGCATTTGTGATGCCTGCACTCCCTGTCTGGTGCACTGAAACTTGCTGGCAGCCATCCCAGAATCTTTCAAGGAAGAGTGCATGGACGTCTGCAGTAATTTATTGGCCACTGCTTGCAAACCTCTGAGAAATTACATTAAAATTTCAACTTCT
Organism: Origma solitaria; assembly: GCA_013397895.1. Lineage (NCBI taxonomy): Eukaryota > Metazoa > Chordata > Aves > Passeriformes > Acanthizidae > Origma > Origma solitaria. Next base: position 703,437 of record VZRL01002658.1, on the reverse strand, counting down.
TGCTAGACCATTGTAAGTAATGACAATTAGAAACTATTGTTAAGGACATGGTGAAACTGCCTGATCTTGGGAACCTATTTGGCAATGAACAGAAGAAACACTCCATGAAGATCCGTGGTCTGAACTCACTGCTCCCCTTCCAGAGAGCACTGTGGTTATGCCAGCAAGTGTTTATTTATTTAACTTGTAAAGCTGTCACTGCAGACAGATGCTATTGCAAGAATGTCCCACCTGATTAATTTCCTCTGATAGCCAAAGGCTTCTTGCATACTATTTCCAAAAAAAGAAAATGAGCTCAGAGGCAGGGGTAGACTTGTTAATTACCAGAATCTATCTATATACAAGTGTTCCTGCTTCCTAGGTTTATTTATGGAAAAACAAAACAAAACAAAACAAAACAAAACAAAACAAAACATCCCATTCCTTTTTAAAAACACCCCCTTTCTTGGGATACCAGCCCCATGACATTCGGATTTACTTCTATGATGAGAAACAGTGAACTTGTTCTTTTTCCTTTCTTTCTTCATTTGTACACAAACCATTCCACAGGCAGAGGTCTTTTTTTAATTAAAAACCCTTATTCAATGGGAGGTAAAAAATCACAGACAACAACAAAAGATAAATGCAAACAAGCATGTGGGAAAAGTTAAATAATGTTTAATTTATGCTTGGAACTGTTTACAATGGTATCTCTTAGATGCTCTTCTAGTGTTATTAACCAGATAAATTCATGCTTTCAAAAATTTAAGCTAGGATGAAGACGTTTCCTTGAAACATGTCTGAACTCTTCTTATGACTGTCTAAAAGAATAGAAACCCATTTGTCAAGAAGTTCAACATAATTGTGAAGCATGGATGTTTACTTCTTTACCTGTGTTCTTGCCAAGAACAATATTAAATAAGCCAACAGCCAGTGATATCTTTTTGGAGATGCTTAATATTTGTTATACCCAAATTACTAAGCCACTGAGGTCCACAATATATTACAGCAATGCAAAAGGAATTATTTTAAAGGATACTTTGGTATGACCTGCTTTTTTCCTAAGAGCCTAGGATGTACATAAGGCTGAATATTCATAAGTTTCTAAAATGCAGCAATTGGTAGCAAACCTTTATGAGTATATATTTAAAACTGCAGAGGTTATCTGAAAGATCTATCATATTTTCATGCAGATGTTTATACACCACAGTTTATACAAGGCCCCTCATTTAAGGATTGTGAAAATCTGAATGCATCTTCCCCATTTGTTTCCTTTTCCATTCTGCCAGTCTGAGTTTCACTGAGATTTTACAGTCAGCTTTCACTGGAGTGATTAACAGCAAACCTCACTGAACATACACAGAATTAAATTTCAAACTTCTTGTGGTTATTAGTGAGACACATCTCATTCCAGTATCTCACTTCCATAGTAAGATACACAATAAAAATTTCAATAGTAATTCAATTTTGATTTCAATTGAAAGAAATGCACTTAACTCAATAGAATTGCATCAGTATTGTAGAGGTGTGAGATCAGATTTTGTAGACTGAATGGAGTTATCATAAATACAGATTTAATCCACACACTCTTCAACTTTCAGGTGCTTGCAAAAGATATCCAAGAAGGGATCAATCTCTGAATGTATATATTGATGTGTACAAATACATAGAATCATAGAATCCTTAGGCCTGGGAAAAACCTCCAACATCAAAAATACAACCATAAACCCAGCACTGCCATAATCATCTCTAAACCATATCCCCACATGCGACATCCACACACCTTTTCAACATTTCCTGGGATGGTGACTTCACCACTTTCCCTGGGCAGGCTGTTCCAATGGCCAACCACCATTTCTGTGAAATTCTTTTCCATAATATCCAATCTAAATCTCCCCTGGTGCAACTTGTGACCATTTCCTCTTGTCCTGTCACTTCTAGCCTGGAAGAAGAGGCTGACCCCCACCTGGCCACTTCTTTCAGGGAGCTGTAGAGAGTGAGAGGATTCTCCCTGAGCCTCCTTTTCTCCAGGCTAAACACCCCCAGCTCCCTCAGCTGCTCCTCACAGCACTTGTGCTCCAGACCCTTCCCCAGCTCCGCTGCCCTTCTCTGGACACGCTCCAGCCCCTCAGTGTCTTTCTCGCAGTGAGGGGCCCAGAACTGAGCACAGGATTCGAGGTGTGGCCTCAGCAGTGCCGAGCACAGGGGGACGGTCACTGCCCTGCTCCTGCTGGATCATGTTCGGCTGTTGTTGACCACCATCCCCAGCTTCTTTACCGTCAGGCAGCCTCCCAGCCACTGTCCCCAGCCTGCAGGGCTGCCTGGGGTTGTTGTGACCCGAGGGCAGGACCCAACCTTGGCCTTGTTGAACCTCATAGTTTGCTTTGGCCCATCAATGCAGCAATGATGGGAGAAAGCAAAGATGGAGCTGGAGCTTACTTTGAAAGAACAAGAGGTTCTGGACTTAAAATTTAACATAGGACAACCTACTCAAATGTTTAAAGTAACCTTTTTTTTTTTTGTTGTGTGGTTGGTCTGTTGGTTTTTGTTCAGAGAGTGGGTCCAGAGAGATTGAGGAGCCTCCGTTCTTGGAGACATTAAAAACCTGACTTGACATGGTCATGAGCAACCTTTTATTGATGACCCTGCCTTGAGCAGGGGCATTTAAATTCTTAAGGCGTCTTCCCACTTCATCTATTCCCTGATTCTGTCAGTTTCAGCGATGATAAAATACTGTCTTCTTATTTGATTTACCTTGATATTTGTAGATTATTAACTGGCAAATTAAGAAAACATACCATTTAAATATAATTTTTTACATACCCCTGCTATCAGAATTAGTATTCAGCAACACTGCCTCTTTAGCTCAATTTTGTGCCAGAACTTGGTATGGGCAGAAAGTTGGATAGGAGAAAAATTATTAGTGATTAATGTATACCATTTATATAGCATGATCTGAAAATGCTGTGAAAGATAGGCAGAGATTACATCAAATTGTTCTTACCTGCCTCAGGGCTGTTCTAACTTAGGATAAAAAAATAAAACCCAAGCTGGAAGCAGAAACAGATAGATATCTGAAATAAATTATGCTATAATCTATTGCTCTCTTTGCTGCAAGGTTATCCCAGTGCCTATAAACATTCCTCAGAGATCCACAGTGTCTGTCTTTAAAAGCCACCAAGCATTTCTAATTTAAGGATTTGTTAAAGCTATTCCCTACTCCTCACATCATCCAAGAACAAGCCTTTAATCTTGTCAGAAGTTTATGACTAAATAAAAACTCTAAACTGAAATTTTAAAAAGATTTCATTGTGGTGAGGTACTTTAGCCCAGAGAGCTGCTAACAGTCAGAGAATTTGGCCTTCAGTTTGAATACAAAGGAAAACTGTTATAAAGTTTTTCTTCTTTATCCTGTAACCAAATCACCACCAACAAAAAATCCTATTAAAATAAACCAAGTATTAATAACTGGAAAAATGTTTGTTTTCTATGATGGTTTGCTATGCAAGAAACTGAATCATATTTATAATCAATGGAGAAAATTTTATGCATCTGAATTTTCTGAGCACTACCAGATCAGATTGATACCTGTAGCCTGCATAATTAGCATCAATAAAGCATCAAATGGCATTTTATATTTATGTGGTCACTCAAATAAATGGAACAGTAGGCCAAATATGATCTGAGAATGAAATGAAATGTGGAGAGCAGAACTAGTACATGATCCAGGTTTCTAATCAGCTTCTATTAAAATCAGAACAGGCCCTTTATTTCTTTTTTATACATATCTATTGGTGCTAAATCCAGCCTGGATGAATAAGGGACACAGAAAACATGTTCCACAGACCCCCACAGAGATCAAACCGCTCTTGAAAGTCATACAGCGGCACTTAGGTGAAGTTTTTCCCCAACAAGGGCTGTTGTGGTTTCCTGAAATTTTTGACATGCGAAAGGGGAGCAAAGTAAAGGGATTCAGTTTTTCCTGGATCAGTGCTCAGGGCTTTATCACAGATTCCTTTGAAGTGCTGAGCCCAGACACACAGAAAGCAAACCTGTCTTGGAAATCGTACATCAGTACTGCGTATACTAATACACTGTAGGTGCCCAAGGTTATTCCCCTGCTGAAAGCCCAATAGCCATGGGACAGCCCACATTCCTACCACTCCCCTCTTCACACTCTGAGTCAATCAGGGTGGACACATGAATGGTAGGTGGCCTCTGCCAGATCCTGGTTCATGCCCAGCAATCACCAGGCTGACAATTGAGCAATATGGTGATTGTATTTCAGGGCCTTGGAACACTTGTCGACACAGTTTTCCCCAATACAGATGCAGTCTATATACCCCTTTAAAGAGCAAAGCCTGATAATTTGATAGCACATAAGTTACAAACACAGAACCACAATTCTCTCTCCCTTGTTAGCACATCCTTAATGTATGGGGGGATGGGATTTGAAACACAAATAAATGGTAGATTGCCCAGAACTGGAACTGTGATTTAGGAATTATAATTTTAAAGCTATAAAGAAGAATGCACGTGAATATACAACTAGAAAATAGATGACAACAAGAGAAATCAAATAAAATTATTCACTCCAGATCTTCTGTGAAAACAACACTGATTGTCATCTTGGAAAATCCTAACAGACCTCCTACATCTGTATTGCACACGAAGGGCAATTTCATTAGGCCCTTCAGTGCACAGTTATCCCAGGGCTCAACTGTGTCTTCTCAATAGAGTTTCTTTATCATTATGGCTTTGTACTGCCAGCTAAACGCCCCTTTGCTTTACCATTTGGTGGATGATTTGAACTAACAGAAGGAAACAAGAAACATAACCCAGAAATGTGTGCTTTGCTCAATTACAGACAAAGATGTTAAACCATCATAATGTTCCCTGCCAACATAATGAAAAACTGTGAGATGTTCACATCCTAAAAAAACCAGCTGCACATACAGGTGCCTGCACCAGATGCTTCCCTAAGCACAATGTGATAAAAGTGATTATTCCTCACTCAACAGAAAACAGTCCCTAAGCAGGGTATTTAAAGAAGGATGATAACAGAGGTAATTAGGAGCCCCATGCTTCACACACAAAGCAATGCTTAAGAGGGTAAAGCTGAGAACCATCTGTCTTTACATGTGGACCTGTGTTTTTATTTGTGAATTCATCACAAAAAATGGAAGTTTTCAGACTGATTTCTCAATCCATATCCTACTTAGAAACTGATTAAGGATTAAATAGAATATCCTTGGTTTTAATAGGTGGTTCCTTGCCCTTCGACTTCAACAGGAACATAAGCACCAAAATGTAATACCTGACCAATGAACTTTTCTATGAGGAGTGAAGGAATATCCTGGTCTTGTCCCAAAGTATGCATATAATGTCTTTTCTTACCTTTGGACTTCCTGTCATGGTAGCTCCTGCCTCGGTAATGGTGCCCACTGTCTGTGTACAGATTCTCAAGATCTTCTTGCCAGGAGTCCGGGTTGAAGTGCTTGAGCAAATCCTCCACCGTGTCAAATGCAGCAATGGTCTGATCCAGTGCTTCCGCCGTGAGCGTAGGGTCAGTCACTGATGGAGAGGGATAGGATACCCCCTAAGAGTGACATACATCTCAGTGTACTTGGAATAAATCACAGCACCACTTTAAACAATTGAAAACAGTTATTGAGAAACTTGTCTCATTATTGAGCAAAATAGCTACTTCGGGCCATCTTTTCAAGTCTTTGGTCCAGGACTTTCTTATACACGTGTTTTCTTTTTGTACGGAGAAGAGATACCAAAAAATTCCCAAGCAAATCTCAGAGGAGATGCAGGGAGCAAAAGCACTGCTACTGCTGGACTGTCAGTATTTACATGCACTCCTCAAAGGGAATGATGGTTTCCAAATACACAAAGATGTAATGGAAAGGTCTTTTGAAAGCACTCTGAAAGCCATGGCCACAGAAATAGAGATAGTTGTTCTCTTTGTCATTCCACAAGAGACAGATCAGAAACCACAGCAGAGAAAGACGAATGCAACAAGACTACTAGACTATCGTTCTCTGGTCAATTTGGACAGCAAATTTGGCATGGCTAAAGACTTGAAGAAATGGCCCTTTATTCCCCAAAATTAAATATATTACAAAGCACTGATGAATTGACATCTTTTACCAAAAATATGACTTACTAAGCAAACAGAAAAACCATGATCATTTGGATCTTGGGGGTGCCAGAAGCCCAGCCCAGAAAGTCAAACGTGTCCTGGGCTGCATCCAAAGCAGCGTGGTCAGCAGGGCAGGGAGGGGATTTTGCCCCTGCCCCACTGCTCTGCTCTGCTGAGACCCACCTGCAGTGCTGCATCCACATCTGGGGTCCCAGCACAGGCAGGACATGGACCTGTTGGAGTGAGTCCAGAGGAGGGACACCAGGATGGCCAGAGGGATGTAGGGAAGATTAAGAGAATTGGAATTGTTGAGCCTAGAGAGGAAAAGGCATCAGGGTGGCCTAACTGTCGCCTTCTACCAATGCCTGAAGATGGGGAGAAAGGTTTTACAGGAGCACGTAGTGATAAGACAAGGTGGAACGGCTTTAAAATGGAAGAGGGTATGTCTGGATTAGATATTAAGAAGGAATTCTTTACTGTGAGGGTGGTGAGACACTGGAACAGATTACTGAGAGGGACGGTGGATGCCCCATCCCTGACAGTGCTCACAGTCAGGTTGGAGGCGGCTGCGAGAAGCCTGGTCTAACAAAAGGCGTCCCTGCCCACAGTAGGGGCATTGAAACTAGGTGATTTCTAAGGAACCTTTCAACCTAAGGCATTCTATGATCTCAGCAATGTAACAACGAATATTTGGATGACCAACATAGCAATATCCTCACAATTATATTATAATGCCAAATGGAATATTTATTTCCAACTTGTAAGGACCAACCACCATTTTCTGGGTGTTCCCACTGAACTTCTGGCACAATTTGACTTTGACAGAATGATTGCAGCAATTTCAGCTTGACTGGAGAGGACTTGAAACATTTTTAGGATTCTCTACTTGGAATCACAATACTCACTATCCTCCTATCACTTTTTCCCTTGTCCAAGCACAATGCCAAATAGTATGCAAATATTATGTAAAATATGTGCAAGAAAAACTATTAATGCAGATCTCTTACTTTCTGAAGGACCACAATCAAAATACCTGATTTTGTCCAACAACAGGCATAGTATAGCACAAGAGTTATTTGGTCTTTTAAGTTAAAACATTGGGGACAAGCCCCTAGAAAACTGAATTTTTTCATGAAAACCCAGCTCTGAAGTAATGCAGCAGAAATATGCCATTTAAAATTAACAGCTTCCCAAAATTTTTTTTTTTTCCTCATCTTCCAAGTAAATGCGTATGTTAAACTACTAATCTTTGTGATTAACTTCACTCAGTTGGGTAGTAATGGGTCAATTCATTTGAGTAAATTCACTCACTTGTTTGCAGGATTGTGTCCTTCAATTTGTATTATAACAGTTTTAATATGTATCTTTTAAAATAAAACACTTGTCTTTAGTGGCAAGCTGTATCACAAAAGTCACAATCCTTGACATTTTCCTGCATATGTTTGCTGAAAATATCCACAGTCCAAATTATTAAAAAACCAGAAAGAGAAGAAACAGAAAACACAACACTAGTGCAGCCAAGGAAGCACAGCTGCCCTTTACTGCTCACCAGCAACAGCCCAAGAAGCTTCAGAGGACCCACTTGTCACTGCAGTGCCTCTCCAGCACAGCGCTAAGAAAGACACAGTGCAGAGCCCTCTAAAAATTCATGACCCCTTAAAAAGGAAGGCATACCTCCAAGCCTCTCTCCTGACTTCTAAGTGGCTTGGAATAGAGGCTGTCAGAGAGATGGAAGTCCCAGGGGCTGGAAAGCTCAGAGCAGCAAAGTGAACACAGCATTTTTATCTGAAGCAATGCTGCAGGAGAGAATTTGCAGCAGCCACCACCATGCAGTTTGCTAACACAGCTGCTGAGCTTAGAAAAGGCACCGGCACCCAAATGCTACTTTCTTACTGAGGAGAGGTTGGTGGAGCTCACCGCAGGGAAAGATCAAACCCTGACTGCCTTTCGAAAGTCAGGAAGATGGTGCAAGGATGCTGAAGCAACAGGAGCATAAAGATCAGGCCATAGGTGTGTGGCTTACTCAGCACAGGAAGGTTTTTTTCCACATATCCGACTGTACATTTCATTACAGAAGTGGAAGTCAGGCTGTGAATATGCAGGGCATTTCAAACTCCTACAGGCAACTGGGATTCCCCATTTTCTTTTCACATAAAAGATCCTACTCAAGAGATTTGTGTGGCCTCGTTCAAACACAGAAGAAAGCTTAACTTTTTCTCAGTGACAGCCAAATCGAGAGGAATTATTTCAACAGCTCAGATAGCCTCCTGGCAGCAACATCATGTGACAGGCCCAAAAGCAACTTCAAAGTTGCCAACCCAAACGCCTCTCTTTGTCCTGCCAAGAATGAAGTGCTGGCTTTAGGAGAGTTTGTGCTCGTCGTAATTTGGCTTCTGAGATCACATCCAAAGAGGGGGCAAGAGGAAGAGAGAAATGCAAGAAGCAATGAAGAACAAAGATTTTCCACATTATGTACCTCTTCTGCATTTCTTAAAGGCACTGAATACATTTTTAATTTAATGGAACACAAAGGTATCTTTTTTTTGTTATGTGCTCTTGTCCTTAATTTCTGTTCCCTCATTCTTTTCACTTTCCTCTCTCTATTGTGAACCTGACAGGCAATTCAATGTGCATCACAGTTTTTTGTTGGTCATAAAATTACTTCACAAGTAATAGAAACTAATCTTATAAGGAATAGATTTTGTTTCCTTTTTTTTTTTTTTCTGGGTTTGCCATGATCGGTTAAGGGCAGAAGTATTTGTTTTAACTTTCTGAGAAAAAACCCAAACAAAAACACCAAAACAAAATATAACTCTGTAATATGACCTCAGACATGGAAGAAAGAATTTGCTCACTCAGAAATTTTCATTCTGAAAGTTGTAATGTGTCTAGATCCTAAAATGAGTCTTCAGGTTACTTGTAGGCTTGAGAGATGAAACTCATACCTGCCACTCTAACTGAGCATCAGCAGAATTGTATGTCATCTTGTCCAAGACTAGCAGGTCTGAGTTTGTCCTTCTGCCCCTCAAGGCCATAGCAGAATCGCTGATCTTTTGCTCCTGAAGAATTTGGATGTCCTCAGACATTTTCCTTGGTGCCTTTGTGAAAAATTGGTCAATCTCCCCACTTTATTGAGAATAAAAAGGATTTGTGGGTGCAATGTGCACCCAGTTGAAAACAGTATGTTTAATTATATAGTGAATGGCATGGGAAAGCCAATGAAGTTCTGCATCAGGTTTAGCTGTAGGCTTCCATGTGACCTTGGGCATCAGCTTGCTACCTGTAATATTTGTACTGAACTTCCTTAGCTACAACACGTCAACAATTTTTCAGAAAAAAAAAATATGTGGAAGATGAACTTAATTTTTCAATATGAATAGGATACTGGATTATTGCCTGGTATATTGTGCATTATATGACGTTAAGGATGTTAACTAAAATGGCATTTAACATATGCTTAATCTCATTGACATAGTTACCTGATGAGGGAGCCCTAGGCTTACTTTTTCGAATATCACCCTGCCATATTTTTAAACAAAATATTCCATCTCATTGATTTTTTTTCCCAAGCCCATATTAGAATGAAAAATGAATTTATGTCTTTTAATAAAACTGTTCTAGCATCTCCTGCTTGGCACATGCAGTACATCTCAGCCCTGCTAACATCACTCCTCAAGACTTTCAGTCCGATTGGTTCCAGGCAATCAATGTATATAGTATCATGAAGGGCAAGTGTCATTCGCAAATTCAAGAGAAAACACAAGTGAGATTGGCTTAAGAACTTCTAATTTTGGCAGCACAAAATTTTCTCTCTACTTGCTGCCTTGATTGGACCGTGATCGTATTTTATTACCCTTATTTTATTTACTGCTCCTTCACCAGCTACTCTAGGCAGCTACTGTAACAAAGCTGCTATCACTAAGCTCTCTTCCATGAGTGCTCCAGACATTGGTCTCAAGTCTGCTTTAAACACTTATCCCCATCTCATGTGTCTTAAGAGGAGTTAACAAGAGCTGTGACATGGTGCGGAGCAGGCAGCAGAGCACACGGAAGAGGACTGCCCATATTATGAACTGTCATGCTACACTGCCATTCCCCAGCCCTGGGAAATGAAAGAGAGGACAGATTTTTTGCCAATGACACAAATCAAATGCAATGAAGAGAAAAATAAAATTTTATACTGGATTAATTGTGGGGTTTTTTCTTTTTTTTCCCTTCTAAATTTTTATCCTAAGTTGCAATTCACTGCTGAATGTGGATTAACTATATCTGACTTCAGATATCATATTTTATTGGAAACCCTTAAATTCTCACTATTGACAATGAAAGGCTAGATTCATTTTCCAGCCAGCCTGTTTTACGTATAGTGTTCCGTGTAGGTCAAGACATTCTGTGATGTAAAATTTTAAGTTTGTATCTTGTATTTTCATACTGGCAGGATGAGTCTGAAAGCAAGAAGTGTTTCCCAATGGCTGTCTCATGTGTTTACAACAGCTAATGGCATATCCTGAATCTTTTATCCCTAGAAACATACTGTTTGACTCCAGTATGAGTTGGGTAAACACTTTATTCATCCTCTTTCAAAGGTGAATACATGGTTTCTCTCTGCAGGTGCCATTTTACTGAGCTGGATTCAGGCCATGCTATCAATCCATCCATGGGCAAAACAGTGAGAAATTACTTACTGAGACAGAGCTTGTGACTGACTCCCAGTTGGTTTCTGAGGCTGCATGCTGGAAATCATCCTAAGGGGAAAAACACACAGGAAAAAAATCACCATTAAGGCAATATCCTAAATTAACTACAGAATCTAAAAAATGTTTCAGCATTCAACATCTGTCACTTTTTCTAACCCTTTTTAATGCAAGAGTCCCTTGCTATGTGTCATTCTTAAATAAAGCCACTTCCATTCAGGTTTCTCCCTTTTCTATGTTTATAAACTAGCTCCTTGTGAGCTTGCTGTAACAAGACTGGGTGAACATTATTTTTCTTATTATTATTCTTATTTCTCGTCTTATTATTATACTGTGGTTATTGTTATTATTAACAACAACAACAACAATTATAATAATACCAATATGATATATGCTGCTTTGCATAGCAGGACCTAATCTGGTCAAGGACATTACATTCATCTGCCAACATAAATAATAAACACCATCTCTGTATGTCTACAATCAGAGTATTAATGCAGTTGACAAACTGATCTGTTGGAAAGAATGTGAACATGCTAATTCCCTGGTACTACTTAGTCAAGGTGAAAAGCAGGGTAATCTAATCCATTTGAAAAGTAGTGCTAACATGACTGTACTGATTTTGGTACTTGTGCTGAACAGTACGCAATCATCACTGCACTATGTCCTTTACATCAAAAAACACAGACACAGTACATCCTATTAACAGTGTCATTTCACAGAATCTCTGGGAATTTATGATTAATTTGAGCACAGGGATGGGATTTATATCATCTATCTTTGGACATCTACAAGGCCAACATCTAGACTAGCTATTCTTGTTTCCTTTTACAGTCAACTAAACCTGGCATTTCCAGGGTGAAAATCATCTGATCTGTTTTAGAAGCTTAATTTGGGATGACAACACACCCTAAAAATGCATTTTTGTCTTTGCTGTCTCTATAAAGGGAACCTGGGAGGATGAGCTCAAATACAGATGTCAAAACTGTAGGTATTGACATGTGGTCACCTAAATCCCAATCCACTTGTCTGACCAGTGACGAGCAATTGCTACTTAAATAATGAAGAAGCCATTACTTTAATCTTTTGGCAGCTTTACTCATTTCCAACTGGAATAACTAAACCATGAAAAATGGGAAAAAAAGGCAGCATTACAGAATGGTTATTAAGCACACACATGCAGTGAATAGCTAATGAGCGGCATGAATATGCAGGTAAGGAAAGTGGACTGAAGTGACAGCGTACTAAGATTTTAATTTCTAATAATAGAATTTATAATGAAAAAGTTTAAGGAAGGTGGATCAATGCCTTGGCTCACAATTTCATACTGACTCAGTACCTGCTAAGCTTTTTTTTTAAGCTGGCAACTGAAAGGGGAAATGGAAGGGAAACAGCACAGCTGATGCTTGCTAGACTTGATCCTGCATTGGGCCATACATATATATGCATATATTAAATTATCTCTTAGGAATGGAAAATAGAAAATTGATCTCATAATCTGCTAATTCACCAATAAAATTTTCCTTTAGTCGAGAAGGAACAGAGCTGCTCTCAGATCCAGAATCAATATACTTGGATTTTTAATGTTTTTCATTTGCTACAGAAAAATATTTAAATGCCTCAAAAGTCACAAGATTGTTTATTCAATACTGTTACTGTTTCTTCCTCTTCAGTATTTAAGATTAGCAGAAATTAAGAAATCCCATCACTAAGCGACCACTGAAGCTGCAGGGCAATTAGAACATCAATAATTATGTGGTCATTTTCTGCTAAGAATATAGAAGCAAAACACTGGTGAAAATTTCAATGCAAATTTATTTCTTAAAAATTTATTTATCTTCTTAAAGAGATCTGGAAATGCTATAATCAGGTCATACATAATTTTGAATATGTCTACCTTGGCCATATTCTCTACACATTTGGTTGCCCAGTTCTTGACAAGCCACAATTTAAATTAAGTAAAAATGTGTTTGAAAAGCTCATGAATCCTCTGGTAAAGGCTGCCAGTTGCAAAACTTGGAAATAATTTCCTCTCTGTCATTAGCTTCCATTTAGCATTTCCAGGAAAAAAAGTGGCATTGAGTTCTAAAGCATTATTTTAAAACAGGAACAATTTGCTTCACTGAATGTTTTGAGAAGACTGTAGTCTTGCGTTCAAAGGGATGGTCCACTTGTTTTATCTAAACACAGATATCAAAACTGTTTCTTTAGTCTGTGATTCTTTGAGTTGGTTCATGCCAGGAAACCCCTCCAAAATCCTGATACAGACACGTGTACCACCTGCTTCTTGGATCTCAAACCTGATGACTGCACATTTTGACTCTGATTTTATTCAATCTGCATAAACTATTCACAACTCTATGGCTTTGTTCCACCACCACTCAAGGCAGCTGCAGTCATTCTTGGCTTCTCGGTGCTTTCAACCTCTACAGTTTGGAGATTATTATTATCTATGGCTTCTGCTTGCAGCTATTTCAAATAATAATATCAAAGTGGTTCTCATCATTACAAAACCCTCTCCTCGTTTCTCACCATTGCCCCTAGCAGAAGCTGAAGGACAAATCTATTTTCAGTGCTATCTATTCAATTCATACTACCTCATTCACATGAATTTGCCTATGATTGCTTTGGCTGTTGTTTGGCTGTTGTTTCTTCATTACTTAAAACAACATTAAAACTTTCAGTTAAAACATTTTAAAAACCACCAAAAATTCTCACATCTTTTCTAACTGAAATAGGGTGGTAACAATTTGGCTACATCACCTTGACAACAGTGCTTCTATTTTTGCATTTGTGTCATGGTAACAATAGAAACTTAACTAGAGACTTCAGCAAAGCATTGAATTAACTGTTCTACAAGCAGCAAAAAATACAGGCAAAACAACAGGACTACCAATCACCTTCTGATAGCAGCCACATTCAGTGAAGAAAAATTACTTCCAAACATCTACTTCCAAAATTACACCTCAGCAAGACAAATCCTGAGTCAGTCCTCAGAGTTAAATATGTATGGACATTGATATATTGTTCTTGGCTCTGTTTCAGACAAAGAAAAGCGACTCTCTCCTTCGCAGACTGACTTTGTCTATAGCGTGTCTCACACCACTGATCGCCAGTAAGTGACAAGGAGTGACAGGGAATACTCCATGTTTCAGCCAGGACTTTCCCAAGTGGAGACCGTGATGCAAAATCACAGCTATCAATGACATATATGAAACTGCAGAGCCACATAGCACTGGTTACTGAGGAAAAGGGTTTGCAGCCCGGGGGTCCATGACCTGCAGCAGCACAGGCTCTGCTGTGTTGAAGCCATGGGGCTTGGCAGGGGCAGTAGGGACAGAAAGACACTTGGGATATGGCTGGGAAGCTCGCCAGTTCGAGAAGCATGTTGTCATGACTCACTTTGTTGTACCACCCGTGTGGCAAAACATGCAAGTCCTCCCAGCTATGCCAAATTACTGCCTGCTCCTCGTATTAAAAACGAGAAGCACTGTGATTCTTCATATTTTATGTGGTTTATTACTGTAGGCTAGTCTTTTGTCATCTTGGTACGTGACTACTATGAGGAAAGATGCTTGGGATAGGCAATAACCACCACAGGGCAGGCACAGCACAATGGCAGCTCTCTGCGGCACAAAGAAGCAGCTCCATATCTCTACAAGCTTCTCTCTCAACTCTTTTTCCTAATCTGCAGGTTTCTGGGGTGACTGGATTAGATTTGGTAAGAAGTAGTTTATCTGACAAAACAACTACAAACTGTGGCTAATGAAAGCTGAGGCGATGGTCTCCTCTTCAAGGAGTGAGAAGGGTTCTCAAAAGAATTGCAATTAAGAAGAGTCCAGGCAGCATCCCTGACTGATGGCTCAGTAAGGTCCTCTCCTAAAGGAGCTACCTTCTCTACTGTGCCGCTCTATCAGAAGAGAAGGGCGGGAAAAGGGTCAAAGTGCAGGCATGTTCTTGGGGTAAGTAAGCATGAGAAAGGGGAAGAATGAAGAAAAGTAAGGAAATAATTAAGACAGAGATTCTGAAGTGTTGGGCTCTGCCTGGGGTCACCCCATTTGTGGTACTTACACACCATAACTATAAACAATCCAAAAGAGAAGCAGTTTCTAGAAATTTACAGAAGAACATGACTAAGGGATGTACTGAGGCACACAGTAGATCCTGCAAAAACAAATCATGGGAGAAATGGGGCATGTTCAAAGAGGTCCAGCACAGAAACAAAAAGAAGCTGTGAACTCTCCCTGGAATGTAAGAATTAGGGATGAAGGACAATGGAAGGTCTGCGAAGAAAAATTAGGGTAAATTGCAAACTCGAAGAAAAAAGGGACAAAATTATCCTAATATTTAGATTAATAAACAGAAACTCAATGATACCCATTTTTGAACAACAGTCAATAATGCATCTATTGCATGCAGAGTTATGTGCACAGGCAGCTGACAAGCAGATAAACTTATATTTGTGTATAGTAATAACAAATTATAATACTCTGTAAAACTTTCTTTTTTTCCCCTGCCACAAGCAATAGTACCAATATTTTCGCTAACAATTGGATTTATAGCTATTACATTCCCTACACAAAGCGACACATATTTCAAGCAAGTAAACTCCAAACTCAGAACATGCTGTATAACAGAGATGGTGTTACGTAAGTTAGAGGCGAAAGAAAAATTATGGTTCCGTTCAAAAAATTCTGTGACACATACACAAGTCTGTACACTTCAACTGATTAATTTTAATGCCTCACGTAGCATTTTAGCACACTCCAATTTCTAGAAATATACATAAAAGTATATAGATTTACACTTTGAAATATCTTTTTCTTGTACCACATTTTCATTTTGCTACACTTCTAGGTTTTAATTTAGTATCAGAATGGTACTTATTAACACTTCTCCTAAGGGTGCTGAAAGATACCTACAGCGGGCTACTCACTAGGAAGCCAGAGGCTGCATTTTTCTTACAGTAATGGTCAAACCACTACTCTGTTCAGCTCTGGTGACCAGACAATAAAAGAAAAGATACTGAATTTGGAAAGAATGCAAAAATGATAGTTCGTAATCTGGGAATCATGCCTTGCAATGAAACATTAAGTGGAGGCCAGTGTCTTTCAAGAAGGTTGGATGTAACTTGACCTTGCCCCTCCGGATAATAACCTCCACTCTGCTACAAAAGCCACTACCAATGTCAGCAAGCTCTCTCATTTGGCAGAGCAAGCATTAGTGAACCCAGGTAGCTATAATGTGAAGGCAGCAATATCCAAACTGGAAGTACGAGCAAATTTTACCGCTGATGCCAACTATTACTGGAACAGCTAAGAAATTAACAAACAACTTCAATCATACTGAATTTTCTTTTCTATTTTTTGATGCAGTCCCATAAAGGCAGGCATCTATGACATTTTTTTTATAGTCAGTAACAAAAGGTCAGCCACCAAACTGTCTGATCTCAGGTGTAATAATGTGATTCTTGCCACTTAAAAAAGACATAAATTGAGTTTCTGAAGCCCAGTTGCCACTACATATCAGTAGTTATAACCTTATCAGCTAAGTTAATACTAGTGCAAGGTGACATATAAAATCCCTCTTGATTTTTTCTGACACATTTACTAGCTATAAATGAACAGAAAACGTAAGATACTTAAAATTTCGAAAGTTTAAGGCTGTAATAACAATTTAGGATAGC
This sequence comes from Origma solitaria, assembly GCA_013397895.1. NCBI lineage: Eukaryota > Metazoa > Chordata > Aves > Passeriformes > Acanthizidae > Origma > Origma solitaria. The sequence continues at coordinate 686,930 of VZRL01002658.1, read as the reverse complement.
TGCAGTTTGTTACATTTATTTATGAAAAGTTGAAGTAAAACTGAAGCAGAAGAATATATTTCATAACAGTTATGTTTGGGCAATACTTCTCTTCATCCTTCACCTAGCTCGGGAAATAGGCATTGCTGGGTGCACATTGGAAGAGTGTCCAAGACAGTGAAATTTAAATGATCTGTCTAAAAGGTCACATAATACTTGTTCAAATGAGATGATAGTTATGCCTTTGAAAAATCAGATGTCATCTGACACTGTATGCCATTACACTACGGCACATCTGACACTATGAGCATCCTGTTTGCTGCACTTACCCACAAGAAAGTGTGCAGGACTTCATTAACCATGCTGTGCAAGTTGTGCATTACCTTTATTTTTTCTATTTATCACAGAGGCCTGTCCTCATATCTCCATGTACAACAGATTTGCTAATAGCTAATCTAGTGTATACTGCAGTTAAGCAATTATAAACAAAACACAAATCAACTAACATTCATTATAAATATTCTGCAATTCCTCCTTTACCATTTTTATCTGAATGGCAAATTTTGATTCTGCAATTAAACACTGGTACACAAAACTTGAAAGGCTCTTCCAGGCTGTCTCTTCCAAACGCCTCAGACTGGTGGACTGCTTCCATGCTAATTTCTTCTTTATTGCACTTATGTAAGTACCAGCTTTATCCTTTTTTCCCCTCCCAAGTTTGCTTCCTGAAGTAATTCTGAAGAGATCCTGTATCTCCTCTCAGCATCCGTTTTATTACACTAAACAAGCCAAGTTGTCTTGGCCCTTAGTAAGAAATGTCCTGTTCTCCCCCATTGTCCCTGAACTCAGTCCAAGAAAAATGTGGTTGCTCAGTACCATGGAGACCAAAAGTGTACCAAGTATTCCAGAAAAGATGTAACAACAGCCTCATAGGTCACATGCCTAGTACACTGAGAAATTTTATTTTCCCCTCTTCACTAACCAGTGAGATGCCATTTAGTGAATACTTTTGCTATTAATCTGTACATGAGTGACCTCTTTGCTCTGTCCCATTTCACTGCCAATCAATTCTCTGCTACTCAAGGTCATCCAGATTGCCTCTCCAATACTCTGATTTTCCCATTCATGTGCAACACGCTTCAGCTCTGTGTGTGCTGCAAAAGCCATTAAAATGCTACTCTGCAGGTCCCTGAAACATCCCAAAAATAAAACTGACCACAAGACTAACCCTTCAGAAACTCCTATTAGCAAGCTGTCCCTGGCTGGATTACATTCCCTTCTGCATTACAGGACACTGCCTCCCCTTCGACTGCCACATGCTATCTTCTCCAGCACAAGGGATTGTTTCCTGCACGACACGGGGTGAGATGCTCCTCTAAAGTCCAATTATGTTTGCTAGACAGCATTTCCTTCCATTCCAGGCTATCCTTCAGGCTGGAAGGAGTTTCTTTGATAAAGTGATGTGGACGTTTTTTTCTACTTTCCTGCATCTTTAACCACCTTTTTTGCTGACGAGTGCCCTGTAAGCATTCTAGGTCAGACCAATGAGCGTGAAGCTGCCCTGGCACTCTCCTTGCCATTGATGCTGTAGGCTGCCACTGCACTCGCTGCCTCCACGTGAGCCCTGGCTCACCTTACTGCAATCCAGGGATGCAATCCAGGTGTGTTAAGCTTTCACTGCATCTGCTCCCTACTCCCTTTCTATTCCTATGGTATATAAAGGAGACCTGCTTTCAGAAGGGACTCTCTGTGCCTTATGGTCTGCAGTGCCCATCTCTGGGCAGTGACAGAGGAGGGCTCTGAAGGCAACTTCTTGCTCCCCTTGGTTCTGTGTCTAAGCACACCTGGGCCATGGTGGCATCCCATTTTGCAGGGCTTGCTGGTCCCCCCATGATGCCCAATGCTGGCTCTGCCAGGGCAGCGGGTGACAAACATCCAGAGGGGTCCTGATCAGGATCAGGGCGGTGCTGCACAGCCAAGTGGCATCCAGGGCTGCCAGGCGGAAAAAAGCTCGGCAGAAGTGATCCCGTAAACCAAAAACTTGCTGTCAGGTCAGTGTCTAGTGCCCTTGCGAGGACTTTGGTGGACTTCTGCCACGCTGACTGGCAGGGTTTTGGAAGCAGCCTCCCTGGGAATAGGTGACTCTGCCCTGAGCAAAACTGAGAAAGCTGGTACTTCACTTGCCCGGTAGTGTCCAGGTGGGCAAAAAACTCTTTTAGAGTTTAACAGAAGGCAGTGACAGCTGGTTATTTCAGGTCCTCCTTCTTGGTGTGACTCATACCAAATGGGAACAATACTGAAAGGCCCCAGTACTGGGGACAGAGAAAAAATATTAATGAGAGACAACCTCCTAGGAGCAAGCTATTAATTTTCTGACTTCTTTCCCCTTGGGTTTCTACACATTTTTTATAGATTTAAACATGGTCCATAATCAGAGAAAAATAATCATTAACAAATACAGTGTAATTTCATTTAATATTCCAAGTTTTCCATTGTTTTACCAGGAGGAACTACTAAGTGCTCTGACATGCACAGTTACACTTTCAGATGTGATTTGGGAGAAACATGGAAGCAATAATAGTAATAACAAAAAACTCTAATGGAGCTAAGCAAATTCAATTCTAAAGCTGAGGACACAATGTAAAAGGGTACTGGTAAGGGACATTAGCTATCCTAGCAGCAATCCCAGCCTATTGATTTTTTGTGAAGGATCCATTTGTTTTTGAGCTCTCTGTCAGAGGATGCTGTTTAATTCTGCAGTAAGCATGCAGCAGGAGCATGTGTTATGTTTCACAGATAATGCAAAACAAAGCAATTTGTTCACCCTCCTGCTTTGACTGGAAGGCATTGCATTTTCTAGGACAACAAAAAAGGACTGCTATCCAAACTTTCTAAGGTGTTCAATAATCATAAAAATAGCAAGAATAACTAATCTTTGAAGAATAAAGGAACATTTTCTCCTAGCTTTTCCAGGTTTTTTATGTGATCAAAAGCAGTTGATTCACTGCACACAGCACAGAATACTGCTTATTGAGGATTTAGTTTAACTTGAGTTTCATCAAACAGATAAATTAAAGAAAAAAAACAAACGATTCCAACTGAAATTCCAGACCCAGATATATTCCTAAGAAACACCACTCCTGTTAAAGCTAAATACAAGTACCTTAGGAACAGTTTTGCCTCTCATTTCCCTTATGCATAATTCTACAAATACCAATTGTAAATGACACTATGAATAAAGACTAGGTAAAAAACACCTTACATTCGCCACCTTTCTGCAAACAATCTAACTAAACCATGTTATCAGTTTTGGGATCAGCTTACCAAAAAACAGCCTTGAAAATCCTTATAAAAACCAAACTGAGACCACAATCTCAGGACCAGGAAGGTGTGTACTGTGCCACAATTAATGTGTGACACATTTTATTTGAATTCTGACTAAATACAAGCATAACAAAATGGACTAAGGATGGCTGTAGAATTGTAACAGGTTATATATTTTCAAGTAATGAAAATCAAGACAAACAGTTTAATACAGTTTTATATTAATGACCCGGAAAATGTCACAGAAAATTGAAGCTGGAAAAAAAATAAAAAGAAGTTGTAAACATCATTTAACACAAAGAAATATGGTAGGACTACCAGAGGTCAGAAGCAGTGGCAGGTAAGAAAAACAAGCTTTCACTTAAAAGAATGTAAGTGGAGAAAAAGGTACAAGCCATAAACTCTATTTGATGGCACACATGGACTCAGAAAGGAACTGGTGCCAAGAGCCTGGATGAAACAAAGATAAAAGCCCATTAAATTAATCTGAAATGTGACACAGTGGCACAGCATGGAGGGTGACTTATGCCTGCACAAACAGAGACCTTCCCCAGGGCACAAGGAGGTGCTCTCCCCACACCAAGGGGACACCCATTACCACAAATCACCAAGCGATACCGCATCACCACAAATCACCACCTCCCAGGGACCATGGGCACAGGTGGGGCCTCTCCTCACTGGCAGGGGTGTGTGAGCATTAGCACATCTTCACCACCCTCCCATGGGTGCAGAACAGGGTTATGCTCAGAATAAAGCGAGGGTTGTGGATGCAAGCAGCTCCTCTGGAAACCAAAGACGGGCATACGCCAGACAAGAGGCATGGTTAGGCATGTGTGAGAGCAGTATCAGTAGAAATTGCAGGAGGTGGCTGCATACTCCATTTATGGAGATGCCAAGGTGACACCAAACCCCTACCATCCTAGCCTTGCAGTGCTCGTCTGCCCAGGCCAGGTTTTTTGGCTGCCCATCTCCATCAGCAATGCAGGCTTATGAGGAGAAAACAGTGGGACAGTGCTCTTACATACTCTGGCAGAAAGACTTTTCTCTGTGGTTCAAAAACTTGGAGTCTTTCCTGAACACCAGACAGCAGTTTTAAAGTACAAAACCCACAGACTGTTTAGTTCCTATTGCTGAATTTCAGTACACCCCTCCTGGCCACCCTGTCCGTCTTCATCCAGAAGGACTGGCCCTCCTGGGCAGCCACTGCACCAGCAGTAGGCCAGCACCCACGCAATACTCCAGATTTCAGCAGCTGCTATTACAAGCACTGTCTCTGCTTTTAATCTGTTCCTTAATGTACCTGGAAAATGTACCTGAACCAGCACTGAGCTAGCACTGTCAGCACACAAAGTTGCTGCTAAGGTGGGAAAACAGAGTGTTTACTTTCACATATTTCTGATGGAGATAAATTATGTGTATAGGGAGCAGAGTGTCCTATTTTCTGCTGCCTTATATTATCTGCTCTGAGTTGGTTTTTCTGCTCTCTCTTCAGAGCTTAATAATGCCAATTTTTCTGTATATACTCATGCATATGCAAAAAGAGGTGGAAGGCCTGAAGAAGAACATGATTGATACATTCAGGTTCTTTCCTCGCCATCAGCATAAGATAAGCACACAAGACCTTGTCTATACCATGCCTGCTTAAAGGAGAGGCGGCTCAGGGCTAATGCACACATGTAATACAATGCACATTTTGGAACTGGATCTCATTTCCAGTCAGGCACAAAAGTTTCACCTCATCTGTAAAAATCAGCAATTGCTTTGTGTTTGGCTTAGGTTCCCATACCTACACAGCATTTCACTTCTAGAGAAAGCAAAGTTTTCAGCAGCTTATTTCCATCACTAGTGGCCTCTTCAGCATGCAACACAAACCTCACAGAGCAGTCAGACTACTTGTCCTCATGGTGCCCAGGTTCTTTCAAGATTTTTTTTTTGGTTTTTTGTTTCAAGTTTATTGGCCAGACCTTGGTGTGATATACATTTTTACAGTCCCAAGGTGGGTTTTTTTATGCTGCCCTACAGCAGTGGAAAACTTAGCCTCATACTTTCTAACCTCTTTTCTCAAATTTAAGGGTTTTTTGCTATTTTCATTTTTCTTTCCTCAAAGAGAAGATTCTTTTTCAAATTTACCTGCACGTCTCCAAACAATGAATTCCACAGCTAACAAATGCCATTAACTATGTCACTCACTGTCACGAGCGATGAGAAAATGAAAGAAAAGATGACCTCCATGTAAGAAAGTTTGGGCTACATCTATATTAAGTGGTAAAATGAAGTAGAGATTGATCAGACATGGTATGACTCATGTCTTCAGACATAATTATTACCCTGCCAAACAGAGTGGCCACAACAAACTGTACATTGGAAACAGCCCAAGGCCTGTGCTGGCTGCAAACTAGTCATGCTAAAAATGTGGTGAGTGCAAACAACCTTGTGCCTACACCCTGGCTCACATCCATCGCGTTGAAAAGTCTCTGCTGACAATTCTGGACACACAGACTTCCTTATTAGAGGCTCTGATCCTGCGGGAGCTTGCATTTGGGTCTCATTTATATGACTGATGGCTGGACAACAGTGGTGCCTAGAATCAGGAACACACAATGAGGCAACATGGTGCCTGATTCCTACAGTCTGAGGGAAACTTTCGTTACTGTTTTTTACAAAACATAACTTGAGAAATACATCAGGACACAAATACTGATTAAAAGGAAGCATTTTTACAGCTGCAAGATCAGAAGTATTATTAAAGACAAAAGGCTTCTTCAGGTTAAGAAAGAGACCTGGAAAGTAAGTTTTATCTGCCACAAAACATCATTTTGTACAATTAAACTATATTCCCAAACAACAACTATTAAAATGAAAGAAAACCTGTTGTTATGGGTCACAGAAAAATTGGATGTTATTCAATTCTGCTGAAAATGATCTAACAAGAAGATACACTAATTCCACAAACCCAAAAATTATTTTTAGCTTTCAGTGCTACAGATGAGTTGCAAAATATGACCTTGTGTTGATACAGGCTCAGACTTTCTCTAATTAAGCTCTGACTAGTTATCGAACTGAAAATTGAGGAAAACAGAACTGCATTTTTCTTGGTATTACAAGAGATAGGAAATATAGTAGTTTGTTGGTATTTTTTAGCATGCCATGTATGCTCAAAATCAGTTCAATGTGGAGAGAAATCTATGGGGTGAAAAACAGAGAGGAGGTTGCAGGCAAAGAATTATGGTAACAACGAGGTCCAGAGCTGGGACATGTTCAGTTCTGTAGCACAAATCTCAGCGCCATGCAGGGGGTTATTTTATGTAACAGTGTCATTTAGCCAAAAATTTTCAAGTAAGATTTATCCTATCAAGTCTAAAAATTACAGGAACCCTGCAACTAATAAAAGATGTGTATGTGAATATACATGTGTAAGAGAAAACCAAAACCACTCTGCCATGTCTGTCACCTATTTCATTATGAAGACATGCATGGACCTCATCGAATGCTCAAAGCAAAACAGAAGGTTGCAAATTTAATAGAGATGTATGCATAGAAAACACAAGTACAATTTACACAGCACCGTGACTGTCTTTGTAAAGGTGGTGAATAGTGTGAAGGTTACTGAAGTTAGAGCCACTGTGCTGAGCAAACAGCAGCAGCCTGTGAGCAAACCAGCTTCCCCTGCAGGGAGGAAGGACCTTCTCTGATGACCTGTGCCTGGGACTACAGAGTCACAGTAAGAATTGTTAGAAGAAGTGTAGTGATCCCACAAGCTCCAGTCATCATGCCACCTACGAAGGAGGGGAGGGATGAGAACAGCAACAAGCTTTCTCACACTCATCAGACCAGAGGCTCAGTGTGGGCTGAAGCAGATTTTTGTTCTTTCACCTTCCCGGTTTGGCATCTGGGATCGTTGTTCTCCATTTTGTAGTATGGCAATTCTTACACTAGAGAGGACCTCAGGCAAATCTGGCAGGCAGAGAAAAAGCGAGCATCCAAATAAAACAGCACAGCAGACAAACCCCTTCGCTCATCACTCTCAGTTTGGCCATGCCGCCCATTCTGCTGGCCCCGTGTCCCAGACTGGAAGCTGGAACACCACCACCTGCTTCTGTACTGTCTTTTAGAAGTTAATCTTGCAGCATTTTACACTTGTGCCTCTTGTTGAGGTGGGAAGGCCTCAGGCTGCGAGAAGGTGTCAGGGCAAGCAGTGAGGGAAGCCAGCACCCTCCTCAAGGTCATGATGCTGCATCCAAACCCATGGACAATGCAACTGTGGGCACAACGATCTTCACTGAGGACATGAAAAAATCACTAATATAATCATTCCCAGTATCAGGGCAGCCAGGATGGCCACTGTCATGCAGACCCAACTAAGCAAGCTACTGACAGGTGATGCTGCATCCATAACACAGCCCTGGTGATGCCTGAACCACCAGACTCAGTTCTGTTCACTACCATAGAGACATTGTAAAAAGTTAGGAAAATCTGGGGCAGTTTTGCAAAGAATATCAAAAACTCTGAGTGGACTAACAGCCTGAATTTTTGAAAAAGATTAAATCTAAATACGGACACCATTGCTTGACTAAGCAAAAAGCAAAGAAGTGTGAAAGCACACTGCAAATACCTGAAGGAGATATACAGCCACAACAAAGAGAACAGACTTCTTTATCATAAATCAGTAAGAAATATAATTGCAGGCAATAGTATGGCATAAAAAAAAAGGAAATTAAAACTTTCTATAAAAGAAATAATGTCTTTGCAACAGTGATTTATTAGTCCATGGTTAAATGTTCTCTATATGCTTGTTATATTTAAAAATTATACTAGATGAGCAAGAAATGAATTTACAATATATAAAATTCTTGTCCTGAGGGAAAATTGACTGAGTGACCTCACATCAGAGTTCTAGGTTTGTCTGCATTAGAAATTATGAGGTAAGAAAAAAAAAAAAGCCTAAATTTAGATTCAGTAATCTTAAAACAATCAGTATCATCTGATCCAGAGATGTGAGTAGTTTACAGCAGTTACAGCTGTTGCAACAAACAAGGCAAAGATTTATTATGTAAGCAATTAAACACCCATTATATGCAATGCATTGTATTCCCTGGCTTGCCAAGAATGACAAAAACACATTGAACAGTGCTAAGGTTGAAACAGACCCTGCAACCCAAACTTGGCTAGAACAGTACAAGAGCAGGATTGTGCTGCCAGCCTTTGCAAGGTGCTGACACACAGTGAAATAAATAGTACTGGAGGAATACAGAACATGAAGTTGTGCCTTCGAGCCCCTCTCTACACACAAGGCTGTGAAGACACGTAATCCTTGTTTTGATTTAAAAGACAACTTGCAACCAACACCTGCTGTGATGGGTTTTCACAAGATCCTCAGTGCAGGCTGGAGGTCTAGCATGTTTCAGTGCACCATACCACTTTTGGTATTTTCTCCTGACAGACTTCCAGAGGAAGCAGACTGTCTTCCTACTCTTCTCCAACACAGCTGGTACACTTAAATTAAGCTGTGCACCTTTGTCTTTTGTAGAAAATCTAGAGCAGAGGCAGTTCAACAGGAACAGGGCCCAGGAAGAACAGGCCATTTCCTCTTCCCTTGTGGCCACGGTAGCAGGTCAGACTAGTCCTGCCAGACTGAAGAACCAGGAGATGTTAATTAACATCTCTTTGCAGCATTGCTCTACAATTAAACTTTTTACAGAATCAAACATGGCATCTCTCTTCTCACAACAAATATGCCATTTTAACTAGATTTCTAGAAAACACCCTCCAGAGCTACCAAACCAAAATAAGCTCTTCGTGTATTATGATCATTTCATCTGCTAATATTCTTCAACCATTGCTGAAGTGGAAGTAAAGGACAGAATATGGATTTACAGAGACAGCATTACATCCTCAAGTCAACAGTCTAGAACAGTCCCACTTTTCAAACAAACTGCTAATGGAATCGACAGGTAAATGAGCGCTGTTAAAAAAGTTTGATAGTGTAAACTCACCTCATGTTCATGCACACTGATGTGTTGTTTAGGGTTAACTTAGGGGAGAATGGTTGGATTTAACCCTTCTCTTTAGTGCAGATGCAAGAGAGGATCACACACCAGCAGCACTGATTGGGTGTTTATGGAAGGCTCAGTTCGCTACTGCATTTCCCATCTCTCCTTCTGCTGCCTTCCCAATGGTCAACTCTAAACAGGCAAATCAGCTATGAGGTTTTTCTGTGTCTTCTAACAGGAACTGCATTAAAACTGTGACTGTCTCATGTATAGCATCAAAACACCAGGTCCAAGCTACTTATATTTTCTGCTTGTTTGCACAGACATGGGAAGCAAAGTCAGGAAACAGGGTGGCCTTTCCGCTCTCCCAGGTTATGCTCATTATGGCACATAAAATGTGCCCCTCCATTTCATGCATTATGATTTTCAGTGTTGGATCCATCCTAACTTTCTGCTACCTACACATATTTAACATTAATTAAAAATATTGCCTAATGGATACCATGAGAAAGGTGTCCAACACACCTGGTAAGTAGAATTACAGATTTGACACTGGCAAGCTCTAAAAGAATCTGAAGTATTAAATCTTTTTAAAAACTGATTTGCCGAGAGTATTATTAAGACAAAATACCTTGAGTATCTTCCATCCATTTCTAACCACAGTTCATTCTCAAGACTTCCAGACTGTTAGGAATCATTGATTTGTTCCCCTAATTAAAACAACTATGTAAGGTTTTCCCATGTTTGGGAATGGGTTTAATTTCCTACTTGTCCAATAGACTGATTTTGCCGCAGCCATGAACTCCGGCCCGCTGGAAGCTTATAGTGATGGACTCAGCATTTTTGTTTAACAGAGACTGCTTGACTGAAACAGACATCTGAAGAACAGGAAGAAGATTAGCTTTCATATAGAATTTTTTTATGTATCCAGATATATCATGACTAAAAAATGACTATGAACCAGGAAGCAATATGTGCATGTGTCCTGGTTTCAGCTAGGGTAGAGTTAATTTCTTCTCAGTAGCTCTTACAGCGCTGAGTTTTGGATTCCAAAAGAGAATGGTGTTGATAACACACAGATTTAGGTTTTCGTTAAGTCATGTTTATCCTAAGTCAAGACTCTTTTTCCCTCCTAGTCTCTTGCTGTGCCAGGGAAGAGGCATGCAAAAGAAACTGGGAGAGAGCTGAGACAGGTGACCCGAACTGGCCAAAGGGATATTCCACATCACAGAACATCCCTTTTTGTTATCATCATTATTAATTTATTTTACTTTATTTTCAATTATTAAACTGCTCCTATCTCAACATATGAGTTTTACTTTGATCTTTCTCCCCATTCCACCAGAGTGGTGGCAGAGAGAGAGGAGTGGAATGAGTGAGCAGCTGTGTCGCTCTTGATTTCCACCTGGGCTTAAACCACAACAGCATGAAAGCTAATGGGACAGACAATCCACCGTGAAACTTCACACACACCCTCACTTAGTCAAATACAGGGACAGGATCATGGCCAGTTGCTATGATACTGTGGCTCCCTTCATTCAATTAAAATACTGAAGTCATTATTCTGCCAGTATTACACACTACTCAACAACTGCAACATTCCTGTGGCTCTTACCTGCTATTCGTACATGCTAAGATCTCATTGCTAATATAATTGTGTGCTTCTTGGAATTTGTATCTTCCGACATGCTTCTGCTGTATTTTGCAAGAAATCATATTCATACTGAAGCAGCTTTTGAGTCTCTGATTATTTTTGTCTAACAAAAATGATTTTTGTCTAACCCTCTTGTACTGCACATGATGATCTTTTCCTGCTGGTGTCTTTTGTACCTCTAACTTATCTTGGAAAAGTGGAAATTTCCTCTGGGCTGCTAATTTCCTCAGGAATTCTTTGAACAGGTAAGTTCTAACTGCAGGAAATGCTGTCCTTCAAAATCTAAAGCTGTCCTAAATGAACAATGCCTCTTAAGTCTTGTTGGAATTAACTATTTGAGGCAGGATACTGGATTTGAAAATAACACACTTGTATTTGTACAGTCCTTGGAAGGTGCAAAGTGGTGCATTTCCTTGTCCTTGGCCACCACCATGAGTTTGGTGAATTGTCATCCAGTGCATAGCACAAGACTGGGGTAAAGATGCAGCATTTTCAGCAGGAATTGGACATTAACAGGACTGCTGTTATGTTAAGACAGATCGATGACAACATCCTGCAAAGAAGACACGCTTTAACTGAGCTGTCAACAAATCAAGGACAGAGGAGAGCAAATGGCCAGTTCTCCCTCATGCTGTTCAAACAACAAAACTGCCAGGCACACATGCTTGCAGCTGAGAAAACACAGGCATTAAGGTCTATTTTCCTTTCTGATTAAAACAATTGTTTTATCAGTTGAAGTCTGACAGCTTCCAGGAGCTTCTGTGTGCTTACACGGTCCCACTGCTTCTGGTTCTGGTATCTTCCTTGCAAGAATGTCTGTATTTCCCTGGCCACAACTCAATTCCTCACTTCTGTTCCCAGTCGAGTCTTTTCACTTTTGAAATATATTCAAACCCAGTCCTCAAGTTCACAGTCAGAGGTTTTGCTAAAAGAGTGATCTAGTGAAATGGTATTACTTTTGTCTTGCTTTCTACCTGATCCATACCTGCCCTTCCTCCTCTCCTGGACACAGTCCTTCCTATTTCAAGTCCACTGCCTCTTTAAAATCTCCCATTCATTCTCCTCTTTTCCTTCCTAACCATGCACCACGATTCTTCTGGTTTACACAAATCCTTCCTTTCCTTCATTACCTCGTTAAAAATGTTTCCTTATCGCCATTCACCCTCCTGAGTCCAAGTGAAACTGCTGTCATGTGACTGTAATGAACAATGGACATGTGGACACCTTCACAGTAAAGAGGGAAGGCTTCCTCTTTCATGATATGCTTGCCAACTTTGGTATTGTTCGTCACAGCCTCTCTGCCCTTCGGTTTTGTCATTTTTTCTTTCAACTTTCAAGAACAGTTGCTTGTCTGGCGCTTTACCTGCCTCTCTGACCGTGGCATTTTGGTGTTTCTGCCGCCTTCTCTCTGTGGACTTGGATATTCTACTATGCATGTTTGCCTTACCTACAAAAACCTTTATTTCTGAACTTGGACTACACTGAACTGTCCTCCTTTGTCTTTGCTGCTGCCAGTGTTTCACTGCCATTCCCGGATGATCCTGTATCAGTCCTCCCCTCTAGCACTTGCAGCATCCTCTAATGCCAAGCCGGTATGTGATTCCTCTTCGCCCTGAAATATCTGAATTTTGAATGGCTTTAAAAATTAAGACACAAGACAGGGAGACTACTAATGAAGTTTAAAATCTAGAGAGTCACACAGCAGAAGGATTGGGACCAATCTTTGTGTCTGAGACAAGAGTAAACTCAGAAGGGGCATAGACCTTCAGAAGAGACCTGCCAAGGGAAGGACTACATTAAGGCCACGGTCTAGGGAACATTGGGGGAAGATGCAGTCTGGGATAGCTGACTGGGAAGTGCTGGGTCACGTCAGGTTTGGCTGCTCAGGCTGCAGCCCCCAGGCTCCCTGTGACTCGTGCTGTCTTCAGCTGCTGCATCTCAGACTTGAAAACCTGCAAGGTTTTCCACCCTTCAGGCAAAGAGATTGGGTGGGCAAGACTTGGGGGGGCAAGACTTCGGCAGTAAATGTTTAGGGTTTTGGAAGGTGTGACAGAATGCTGAAGGGAGAAAAAGCTCTTGGTTTGATGCAAATGTCAGAATGAATCTTTTAATTAGAAACTCTGGCTGCCCCTGGAGCAGCCAATGCTGCCTGTGAAACCGATCATCCAAATACGCCTTTTGAGCCCAAGAACACCCTTTCCTTACGGCCAAGCTATCTGACTCTCACTTTTGCTTTTTTTTGCATCCTTCACTATCTTTTGTTCTGCTCTGAGTGCTGTGAGAACCAGAATGTGCCTGCCTACCACACTGCCTTGCTTGTCTACCACACCACCTTCCCTTCTTCCTCAAACATTGCTGACGGACAGGTTAGGTCCTGTGAATTAAGCAGCAGATTGGGGATGGCTGGATTCTCAGGCACCCTTATTAAATGGAAAGCATTCCTTCTCCCCATATGAAACTACTCTGAGATCATCAATGTCTCAAGATGCACCAAGACATAATATCTCTTTTTAACATGCTGTCATTTTATGTTGTTTTTTTAAAATCGTAACACCTTTCAAAGTAAAAAAAAAAAAAAAGAAAAAAAAAGAAAAATATTGTGCATAGATAATCTCTTAAATTCCCTGCTTATGTGAAGTTGGAGAAGTAATGTTAAAGATTTTGAGCAAGTTTGATCGAATTAAAAGCTAGGACTTAATTACTTCTCTCCTGAAATATGAGCCTCTGGCAGATAATTTTATGAGGATAGCATGCTTTGAGCAAAACACAGAAAATGGTTTTCTGTCAGAACTTCAGAAAATAGAAGTTTCGTCGTATAGATTGTTATGTGTTTTGCACATGGGTTGTATTTATAAAAAGTCTTTGCTGCCTAGCATAGATAGGCAATCAAAACTCAAATCAGAGAGAGCAGCAGCAGAACTGAAAAAACATCCACGATTAAGTTCTTCTTTCTTCATTGTGAGATCTATTTTATGTTTAAACCACTTTATTAACCAAGACATGCCACTCCACCCCATTCCTTTCCTTTTGTACTCCCAGCAATTTGGGGTTTCAAGCAGAATATTACATGGGGTTTCAAGCAGAATATTTTGTCCTGGATACAGAAATGAATTATCTGTCTATTCTGTGAAAGATGTGACAAGCTAAACCAGAAGCACAGCAGCACACTCACGCAGTTTCCGCACTGGCTTCATCTTAAAATTAATCATTCCTTATGATCTTTATGAATCTGTATTCCTACTGGTGAATCTCTTTGTGATCATGTTAACTATTAAGGGCATTTATTTATTGACTTATTTTAAAAAAACCCTTAAGCCTGCTGTTGCACTACTCGTGCAAACAAGTCTAGTAAAATACGGGGAACCAATCACTTAATTCAGAGTGATATCTGTGAGTACAAGTATCAGGATCAGGTTCGTATTTTTCCCATTTTCATTTTCTGATTGCTCTTCCAATTTTGTGTGTTTTGTTCTGCGCTTAACAGGCAAGTATCAAACAGTGTAAGCCTAGAATTTGAGCAAACTTTGACTGGTCAGTATTCTTTGCATGGGAAAGTAATTGAATTTTATTGTGGTGTCTTACCCTTGTTTGTGACCAATACTCTCTTTTTGATCATAGGAGTGGTGACCTATATACGGGGTGTTTTTTTAATATATATTTATATATATATATATATACAGCAGAAAGATACTTCCCTGTAAAATTCCAAATATGGATCCAAAGTCAAAGCTCCCCCCTCCTCCATTCCATTAATTTCTTTATGGCTCCCTCATTCAAAAAACTTCATTTTAAACAAGCCAAAATTACTTAGGATTTAACATATTGATGCACATTTTGACACATAAGCTTTTCCTGGGACAAATGTTCTTATGTTCTTCTGTTTAATAGCACATGTCCACATGCATATGTGTATATACATAAAAAGAAGCATATGTAACCTTACATCTTTATATATACATGCATTTTATACAAGTACATATACATATGCTCCTAGTTTTTTTGGTAGCCCTTGTCTCCAGTAATGATTTTAGTCAAAGTTCCAAAATATGGATTTCATTTAAGATTAACCAAACAATTATTAGGGCAATAGCAATTTACTGTTACGAATGTATAACAAATATGTGCCTTTTACAATGAACTGAAAATAATGTTTTTAATTAGCAAATGGAATCCAACATTTTCTAGCTGTCTCATTAAAATGAAATTAGATGCAGAGTTGGGAATTTTAATTCCAAATATTCACCTTTATTGTTGAAACATGTTCCTGACTGCGTTCCTAGACTGTTTCACTAGATGTCCATGCAAATGAAATTGTAAAACATGGGATCCAATCTTGTTAATATTCCTTTCCAAAATTATGACAATGGAAGAACTCCAGAAGGAAAGGGGGGATTCTGTAAAATGATTATTTATCTTCCTCTATTTCATGTATTTCTACACTGCTTGTTGTGAATGATTACGTCCTTAGAGTAAAAAATAATGTAACGAGAAAAATATATGAGAATACCTCAGTGCTTTCTATAACACAATTTAATGTTTCAAAGTCAACTCAATGAAGAAAAGCATGAAAAAAAATCGAGAAATAATGGCTTTAAGTGATAACAGTAGGGAGGAATTCCAAACAAATTTGCAGCCAAGTGAGACTCACACTCAATAGCTGTCTAGATCTTGCTCCAGACTAGAACTGTGAAGCCTAAAGGAAAGGCAATTTTTAAAGAGGTTTAAAGAGGGAAAGATTTCTCTGTGAGGCTACCCAGACTAAGCCTACAAACTGCACAGCTACCATGGGGGGCTTTGGATGGGAAGTGTAGAGGCCAGCCCTCAGCTGTGAATACCTACCTCCTCCTGCCACCAGCACAGAGGAGCAGGGACTTTTTCCAGACAGGCTAGGACACTTTTGACTCTTAGGCAACTTGGGGTCAGCAGTGGGAAGTGGGACACACTGAACTCACTAACAAATTCCTGGAGTTATGTCCACCCTGGAGCTCCCACTCCAGGGAGTGCTGTAACTTTGTGAGGAAAGAACAGATCCAGGACAGGCAGCAGTGTGTTGGATCTGTCCCTTGCCTTCAAGACCACCATCACTGCCCCCCTCCAGCCTTCCGAGTCCCTCAGACTCACAGAGGGGAGAGCACAGGCAGAGGTGCCAAGACACAGAGGAGGAGGGAAGAGGAGGAGGAAGGCAGAGGGAGACATCCTTGACAAACAAAAGTTGCTAAATGCTGTATTTAGATGGTCAGACTTTATTTCACAGATTTTTCTCCCCTCTCCCTTGTCTCCTATCTTATATTGGACAGTTTAATATTCACATAGTTAAATATTCACATAAATATCCATATAGTTTTCAACCTTATATTGTTAAAGACCATCCTTGTATTTCTTTAGTCTAATTTTCCAGAGTCAAAGTTCTAATCCCATCAAGCCCTTTCATCCCACATGGGTTGTTTACTTTCTATACCTTGTTTCACAAAGGCAAATGTGATACAAATAATACAAGTCTAATTTATTTCTTCTCTATAAAAATAATCCCCTTTTATTTCTCCAAATGGTACTAAAATGTGAAGTTAATACAAAAACACAAGTACACAAAGATAGTGAAGGATGTTTCTGCTAAGCTCTGGGGTGCTTTACTTGTGCCTCATGTAGAGTGCTGAACTAAGGAAAAGCTTGATCTGCATCAAATGTAATGAACTTCACTGACTTCTCTGCAGATTTATAAATGAGAGGCCAAAGAGTCAGGTTCCTTGGCAGCATGAGTAACAGCAAGAAATTCACCCAGTCATTCTGGCACGATGCACAGGAGATGGAGCTGATCAATAAACTCCAAATCACTCACTTTATTTTCTCTGGAAAATTGTCGGAGTCTGGTATACAAATAAACAACTACCAGGCAGATCTAAACTCTAAACATAACAAAAAGCAAGGGAGTTACAGATTTGCACATATATTGTGCACCATGTTCCAAGAAAGGCCCCAGAAGTA
Source organism: Origma solitaria (assembly GCA_013397895.1). Classification (NCBI taxonomy): domain Eukaryota; kingdom Metazoa; phylum Chordata; class Aves; order Passeriformes; family Acanthizidae; genus Origma; species Origma solitaria. The sequence goes on along the minus strand of VZRL01002658.1, from coordinate 670,001 downwards.
GCCCTGTGTTGGAGAAGGTTATGAAGGAAATTAAAAGTAATGCAAAGGTCCTTCATTTAATCTCATACAAAATACCATATGTTTTTGCATGCTTCATTAATGCTCCCTGGTTAAACTATTAAAAACACACAGTGAGTCCAACCTTCAGGGGTCAGCAGTGCTCAGCATAACTATGGACTGCGTTCTAGGTGGCTGTGGGGCCTATGGAATAAGGGCTGACTCTGCTCAGTGTTAATCCTGGAGTTTTAGGTTGGACAGTTTAGAATCTGAAGACCAGCTAAGTAAACATCATCCCCCATCTCTCAAATACCACCAATCACCTGCTCTTCTCTGAAATAAAGTAGTATTTCATTCAGAAGGTGCACTTAGTGATTACTCTTGTAAACAGATTTGCTAGACTGAAAATTCTCCATTTACTCATAGTTTTGAAATGAGATAAATACAGTAACCTTTTCTGAGCTTTCTAGTGCAGAGAGTCCTGTGTCTTCTGAGTGATAACATTCATTTTTGGAAGGCCTAATACCATCAGACTGTCTGTATGTTTTCGGGAGTAAAACTTGCTAAATGCAGCAGAGTTTCTGTGGCTGTGCTGAAATACAAACAGTATAAAGAAAGGCTGCTGCTTTGCTGTCTCATTTTTATGCCTAGTGGTCTTTCATAGACTGTTCTGCCTGAATTTGAGTTTTAGTATAATACCTTCAAATTAAGAGTAAATTAGAGCTCAGGATGTACTTTCAATTTAATGCCTTACTCCACTAGAAGCCCAACAATTTAAATGCAAGGGAGCAAAATCTTTATAGTTTCGCTCTGTGTTGACAATGTGCTTTATATGGAGTCCTTTTAGCATACACAGACATACATGCATGCAAAGACAAAAGGTTTAAGTGAAATGACTCAAACAATGATCTTTCCTGTTACAAGATTATTGCTATTCCAGGCTTTCTTATTCTTGTTAAAGGACAGTGGATTGAATAAAAAGGGAACAAGAAGTGTGATGGATATGAAAATATAATGATGACAGTATAATAAATTGATGCTTACCATTTCCTGAGTGTTTGCAAAATCTGCCTCTTTCGAGCTACACTGCACCAAAAGCATTATAATATTAATCAGGATAATACAAAGGAATACACATTTGTATCAAAATCTACTTAGAGTACCGAGCATTCCTGCTCCCTAAAAACACCACCAAAATAAAAACAAAAAAAAAAAGAGAAGGCTTTCATCTCATTGAAACAGTACATGATACACTGCTAATGCTTCTGCATATACAGAGGTATGTTGATGTCTGGTTAAAAAGACAGAATGAGCCTTAGCACGTTGTTTTGCATGCACAATTTTATTGCATGCAGAATGAACTACTCTTTATCTAACTGAAAATCACAGCCATAACCCCTCTAGGTATTTTTATTTGACCTCAAACAAACATGAAAAAGGTGTTCATACAGCAGCCATTTCTTTGCTATTTCTGCAGTATCTCTCAAGGCACTGGCAGTGTTGCCTCAGTGTAGAAAGTGTTAATGCTTCTGAAACATATTATTAGAGTAAATCTTGAACTGAACTTGACTTTATTTTATATTTAATGACACAATGTCAAAATTGCTTTGATCTGCATTAATGTAGTTGCTGGAATAAAAATACTTTCAGTCATTTAGTGTTTTGATCCCATGGTTAGCTACACCATTTAGTGTTCAAGTACTGATGCTCTTTTACACTGCTATCTGTCTCTCACCCCTGTTAGCCCTAGGTGACTTACCACAAGGGAGTAACATATCTTGAATCCAGGTTTAGCCACAAAGTAATCATCGGATTTGAAGGTTATCTTTATGTGATTTGTTCTTGACGTTATCCTTGGAGGCACTTCCTTGTGCCCGCACCACCGTCCTCGAATAACTGTGCTGGTCTCTGATACATCTTCCACTTCCACAAAGTCATACCTGAAAAACAGTATGAAGAATTAGCTTCTGCTAACTCTGGTTACAGAGGGTGGTTGCAAATTGACAGGAGCACAGCTGGAGACACAAAGATAACTGTCACCCATTCTCCACTCCAAAACATCAGACTAAATATTACAAATGGTGGACAGGCTTGTGTGCCACAAAATACACTAAGCTGCAAGCTACTGCCTGAGTGCTCAAATGACTGATTTCTGTGCTCCTGGAACATGACAGTATTTGCTACCACGTTAAAATAGCAGTAAGAGGCACTTACACGTGCTTAGTATACAGTAAGCATACGCACTGCACTTCATGTGGTGGGTAAATAATTTAAAGACCTGATAAAATATTATTTAAGGCAGGCTGCCCAACCTGAGCAGCTGCAAGCACTCGTGCACGTTCTGGTGGCCGCCCAGCTCCCTGCAGCAGCAGCCACAGGCTCCTGCCTGCTGTGTCAGTCAGAAGGCCAGAGCTGGGCAGCCACCGTGCCAGGAGCAAAGGGAGATGCTGGAGGGACACAGGGCAGTGCATGCTGCTGAAAGGTGCTTCTTAGGATCTTACTTGCAGGTGGCACACTGCTCCTGTAGTTGGTTTGGAAAGCTCTATGTCCAGCTTTCAAGCAGAAAAGCTCTGCGTGCTGCAGTGGGGTGTTCATGTGCATGTTGTCAACAGGGAAAATACAGCAGCACATCTTGTTCTGTGAAAAGTCACATCTTGGCCAGGCACCTGTGCCACAGCAGTGGTCCCTGAGCCCAAAGAAGGCTCTTCCAGGAGCAGAAGGCACTAAACTCCAGGGATGAAGGGACACACCGGCAGCACTCACTGCTCCAGCCTGTGTATTTGCTTGCTTGGGTATAAATGACCATATAAATAAATTAAAAAATGAGTACAGTTATTGAGCTGGATAATAAAGAGGGCAGAGAATAAAGGTCTGATCTTACTAAATCTATGACAAAAAGTCTCTCAATATCTTTGGGCCAGAATTAGGCCCCACACATTGCAGCCAGCAAGGTAGAGGTGATGACAAGAGGGGCAGGTTGAGTGCCATCCTCACGGTACAGTTAAGCCTTAAAACTCTGGAGGTCTTTACCAGGAATGTTTCTGATTATCAAATCATCTGCTCCCTCCAAAGAGGGAGTTCAGAACTGTTAAGCTATTTTTGCTAGCAATGCACTGCTCCCTGCCCCCAGGTCTGTGGGCCAAGCACCCTCCTCCTTGCCCAGTTGTGGGAGCTCAATAACTCTGTAAATAACAGACCTGCTTTTCTTTTTCTGCTGAGAGCCCATGAGGAAAAAACCACAAGTGCTATGTGGTTTCAGAATGTCAGCCCTGCTGCTTTTATAGTCACCAACCCCAAATTGCACAGAACAGAAAATAACAGATCCACCATGACCAAATCACTTAAACCTGCCCAACTTTGCTGAAATACATTTTTTTTTTTTTTTTGGGTAACATACAAAAACTTAGTTCCAGGCAGAGGTAAATTTGCCTCAATCTCTCTCCACCATCCTCAGCTCCCCCTCCCTGGTGGTGATGGATGTAGTACCCAGCAGAGCTCCCAAGAATCCACCCCCTGGGCAGCACAGAACTGTGAACGCTTCTTGCAACACAAGGGGTTGCAGCGTTCAGCAGGAGATAACCTTGTAAGCTTTGCTGAAAGCTGTCCTGACTGGCCTCCCCACTTTTGGAAGCCAGAAGTCAGACTAACTAGCAAACCCAGGGAAAAGCCATGGACTTTCAAGCATTGTATCTGCTTTCAACAGCAGAGGCCTTGCTGCAATGATCACGGAAGGAGGTGTGTTCTCAGATGTTTCAGTGCATCCAAGGAGCCTCAGAGGCTGGGTAATTTAATTGCTTTTCAGAATCATCTCTTATTGAGCGCCTGTGAAAATGCTAACAGCACTTCTAGAATGTTCTGTAAGACCTTGAATATTTCCTCTCCTTCTTCAGAAGCTCTGAAGAAATATAGCTCTGCTAAAATATACCTTTTCATTCCTCAGCCTGAATGAATTTCAATCAGTTCAGTCTTAATAGTATGCAAATTACAATAATTAGCATTAATGAAAAATCAAAAGAAAACATTAGGAAGTTTCTGGATAAAAAAGCATAAGGTCAAAAGCAAATACAAAAGCAAGGTAAGATGCAGAGGTCCTGAATTATTTGTCCAGTATGCTCAGCCTTCAACCATATGCTCAGCTCTCGGCATCCATTTAAATTAAAACAGACCTGGCTGTCTCTCTAAAGCAGCACTGCAGGGATTGTCAGGGACTGAAGTTGCAGAAAGGATCTAGTTTTGAAAAATATATTGAGCATTAGCAAAAAATATAACTTCACACAGTACTAAACAGACTTAAAACCATCACAAGCTGTCTGACCAAGAAATTCCTCACTCTGGAAGTAATACTACCCAAATAAAGGTCTTCCAGAAACTCTAGGGAAAGCTTTATTGTAGAAAAGGATGTGATATTTCTCCAGCTTCTATAGATACTAAGGATGATGGAAGGTCTTTGCTTTTGTCGGCATTCTGAATTAGCTGCTCTGGAAAAAGCAGGGAGACTGTCTTCCAAGAGAGTCTCCAAGCACATAATGCCAGTAACAGCTTGACTTTCCCTCACTGTCCCACCACCTTTAATGGCTTTTGACAGAGAATACTCCACCTTTTTTTTCCACAGTAAATCAGCTCTCTGTTTCAAAGTTGCAATGCTTTAATGTCAGCCACAGTTTATCCACCATGTAAATATTAACAGGCTGCTTCTGTGTGCATTGGGCTCTGAATCTGGGAAAGCGTTTGGGGTACTGGGAGGTTACTGTTGTTCCTGACTCTGCTGCTGATCTTGGACCAACATCACCAGAGCAGAGCAGACCTGCCAAGGAGCAGGGAAGGAGAGCCAGTTTTAGGCTGTATTTTTAATACTGCGCGGAAAACAAACATGCAGGAATGGTTCCCTCTAGCAGTAATGCAGAAAATTTAACGAAGAAAAATAAGGAAAAAAAATCCACCTTGTAAAATGCCTGCAGAGATGCCAAACCCTGCCAACACAAATTAATCGACAAAGAAGATAGGAAGAGGCTGGGTGTGCAGAAACACTAACAGCCTAGTTCTGTGCATAGATAAGGTGTAAGTAACCACGAGATCAGGCAGAGTTGGAGGCTGAAAGGAGCATTTTATGTAAGTAGCATCACAGCAATCTGCCTTTCAGAGTGCATGGGAATCCTGAGTCTGTTTCCTCCCACAGGAAAAACAGGGAATAAAAGAAATATAAATACACGGATTTACACTGTTTTACTGAATGTTGGCAAGATTCACCTTCGCTCTCTACTAATGCAAAGCAGTTTATCTGCCTAGGTTGATCAGCCACATCAGCTGAGCTTAAGGTCACTTCTGGTTAAGAGGGGAACCAAAGCAACTGGGACACAGTAGGGTATGCTTTAATAGATTTACAGATATATCAGCATGCATCAGCACACTGATGTTTGTGGACCTATATTTAAAGGTTTTAAAAGGAACTGTACCAGTGAAGAGTAACAATAAAGCAAGTAATTTGAACATCATTATATTTTTAATGCATTTTTATCCCTCTCATGAAGGACATATGTGTGTCCCTCACACCCCAATATAAATGCTTACCTACTCACTCAAACCTTCTAGAGTCCTCCACCTGCTGAAAAAGATGTTTCTTGCCTGGCTGAAACATGACAGAGGTGATAGAGGACAAAATCCTATTACAGTAGTACCTGTGCTGTCAGATAGCTGGATTTGAGCATACAAGTACCTAGTGCTTAAAATGCTATAGAAGGACTAAAACCTGACAAAACTGCTTCAGGTCCAGGAAACCTCAGTTTATTTATAAACTCAAAGATCAATTTCAGTTGGGAGGGCCTCTGGAAGGTCTGTCCTCCTTGCAAGGACATCCTAGACCCAGCCAGAGATGCCCAGCTGTTGGTTTGCCAACCAGTGAGCTCGAAGGTGGTTTTAGGAGCCCTTTGCAAACTTCCACTTGCCACTCACCTGCAGATATCATTTTCAGGTTCCTCCAGTCCAAATTGATTATCAAAAGCCAGCTGGATCCTGGTGCTCTCTGGGGAGTGGAGGCGCCACGTCAGCAGGAGGTTCCTGGGGTAGCTGCTGGGGAAGCGAGGACTGTGGATGCAGCCATTCCCTGCCACACTGATGGTCTCTTCTTTTCGGTACAAGTCTGTGAGGTGATTGCTCTCTGTTAGTAGTCACAACTTGTAGAAATTAGTATGTTGTTCCAGTTACAGGAAGGCAAAAAACACAACAGTTTATAACACAGCACAATTATTTACATTTAAAGTCTATAAAAAGTTGGGTCTAGGAGCAGTTATTATTAAATAGGAAGTACAGTGCATTTTCTCTTAATTCAACCCCTTATATACAGTAAGAACAACAGAACCCAAGTATACAGACTCTTTATTTACAAGAAATATATCATTACTTTTACATTTATATCGATTACATAATTTCATTCTCACCACTTTGGTTTTAAAACAGAATTAAACTTTAATAAAAGCTGCAAGCTTGAGAACAATGAAGCAAGACAGACTGAAGTAAAAAAGGTAAACAGCCCTGCTTCCCGAATTCGGTGCTCTGGGAAGCAGTGCTCTCTGAACAAAAGCAGCAAAAGTGAGTGAATTTCAGTTTTTTTACTGTGATTAAGTATTTCCTCCCACAAACATGTGTAAGGTCATGTTTTCATTTTATTTATATGGTGTGAACCATTTGCTGCCCACGGCTCATTAAGACAAACAGCTACTCTGTGCTTATACCGATGTAACTGAGGCCACGTTCTGTCCCACCAACCACCTTACTCAGGAACTTCAAGACAAATAGCCAAGTCTCTACTTAATTAAAATTCCACAACTTCTGCCTGAGCAAATATTCAATTGTTCCTAAAGTTTACTTAGACTGAGGTAAAGCCTCTGCTGCTGTAAATTCCTGTCTCCAAGGATAAAAGGAACTGTGGCAAGACCCAGCTCTCTAAAAGTCAAAACGTCTTCTCAGTTGCACCATGCACTTACATGGCCCAGCTGTTTCTGATACTGGAATTTGGGTCAGTTTGCATCAAAGAACAGCCAACAACCATTCTTCCATGCATTTTCAACTTTAGTATGGGGAAATCCTGAGGATCAGAAGGCTCCAAGGCAACATGCAGATCATGGCAGATTTCAGTTCCCAGGCAAGACACGCACCTCCAGGCCTCCACCTGTAGGACAGCTACCTGTGTTCCTTCCCACGTTATGTATGGGGACCTACATGTAAACACCCAAACTCTGGTGTCTTTATCTTAAACGGAACACCACTCCACTCTGCTGAATGCCACGTCAACCTCCAGTTCCACTGCAAGCGAAAGAAACAGAAAACTGGTGCCTTCTCCTGAACTCAGCTACTGAGGAAGAACAAATGGGGGGGAAATATCTCCATCAAACCACTCTGAATGCTGGAAACACAAAACCAAAGCAGCCAGCTGCAGCCGTCTGTCACACACACTAATCTACGTCTTCACTCTTAAAATAAAATCTAACATTTGACTGAAGTTTTCTAAGCTCTTTATATGAAATAAATGCACTTGTTTTGTAAATGCTCTTTGAAAACAGGAATCCAGAGAAATGGTACAAACTTCATGATTAGTACATCTATTTTTCAGGTTGCTTTTCACTGGTTCCTGGCTGTAAATACCTCCCTGCACAGAGCAGTAAGCAAAGCATGGTTGAGTAACAACAGTTCATTGTACTCTTCTGACAGGGAATTAATTCTAGCTTCCAAACAACCTGAAACTTAGAAGACAAAAGCCTGTGTTTCCTATAAAACCATACCCTCAGATCTAATTGTGACATCTTTCTAAGATGCTTTCACACCCTGAGTAACCATTTCTAAGCAAACACACCCCTAGCTCACAAAGTGGACAACTAGCCAGTTTTGTTTTGTTCTGTTTTCACCAAAAATTTTGCATTGGAAAACTGCCAATTTGGTAAAAATAAAGACCACCCCCCTATCAGTTTTGTTGCTATTTTCATCAGGGGCATCTGTGCTGAAGTCTGTTTTGTATTTGCTTTTGTTCTAAAAAAAGGGGAAAAAAGACATCTGTGGGGTTTTTTTTCCCCTAATCTGGAATGAAACAAAATGTCCAGCCAACACTACTGAGTTCTTACTGAAATACTGAGGACTTCTGGACTCTGAAAACACCCAGTACACCAAGAGGACAAGATATTTCACAGGACTATATCCAAAACGTCCAAGAAAAGGGATAAAAATAAAACAGATTTGATGATAACAAATTCTAGGGAACAACCATTCCCGAAGTCAGAACAAAAGTTACTAAAGTAAAACGCGGCAAAACTCATCCTGTGCCTGAGAGTTCTTCACTGTTCTTTCCTGGATTGCAAACTACTGCCATTTTCCCTGTGTTATCACACATTTCACTGTGTGGTTCAATCTGGTTCATGATTTTGAGGAAAAGGTTCCCTTTTCCCAGGCAGTCCTAGCACAGGCTTTACCCTGGCGTTGTCAGCTGCTGAAATTAGAGTTCTGGGGACAGTATCTCTTAAATGTGCTCATACACATACCCCCAAACTAAACATCTGTGCACTTTACACAGCACTCCAGCTGCGAAAGAATACTGCCTATGCTCTTGTATGCCAAGAAGAGGGTCGGCCACAGCTTTTTGTTTAACCTAAACTCAGAAACCCACAGATCACGGTGCTCTGCCTGCAAGTCAATCACACCTGACCCAGACCAGTGCTGAAATGGTACAGCCCTGCAATATTCAAATTGAACAGGTACATGGAGCAATAGAGCTGCAAGTGTTACGAAGCTTAAAAACGAAAGCACAGTGACTTGTTATTTCTATCATGGTAAATGCAGCAATTATAAAGTCATTGTAGAGGAAAGGCCGGAGAGAAGCATGGGGAGAAAATTCTCACTATAGCAAATTAGGAGATATTAAAATATTGCACTCTGAGGAAAAGCCTTTTCCACAAAGGAAAGAAGTATGATTGATGAGAATGGCCATAAATACTGTTTCGATAGTTCACATGGGATGAAATCTAAAACTACTCGGAGCCTTCACCTGACGCTGGAGCAGACTCTTCAGGAGCTCTGAAACAGCCTGATTCCCTCTCACCTCCTTCACCATGCAGTAAATTACAACCTGAAGTGGTGCAGCCAGCGCTGGAATCAAACACGCTAGAATTTTCTGAGGGGATTTTCATTGGGATTTCACAGTGTTAACAGGCTTAGATAGAACACAGTCAACCCAGACTCACTCTCAGGAGGTTGGCTCCTCATGAATCATCAAGCATCTGGGAAACAGCTTGAGGAGATGTGAGCAGCTCCCCTACTTCTTGTAGCAACAAAGATACGAGACTAAAATAAGACCTTTCCAAGCAGACAAGCATTGTCCTCATCAGATACACTGGGGGAACTCATGGAAATCACACATTAGGCAAGGGGAAAGTCAGGATAGAAAACACTTAAGAAAAGATATAGGCAAAGGAAAAGACAGCGCGTCTTTCAAGGCACTGAACTGTCCCATGTTGCAACACAACACAATGCAGCACTACACAAAGTCCCGAATGTCACATTCTAACTGCATTCCATAATGCTTTATGGGAGTAAATAAAACACGACAGTGCATAATGCACTGCCTGTCACATTTACTAAAAAGCATATAAAATCATTTCACAGTGAATAAAAGCAGGTGTTAAGTCATAAGGCAAAAAGGCCATTTAGGCCATACACAGAAGGAGGATATTCTAGCTGGCAGGATCCACAAACACATCCTTGCACTGGGGAAGAAAAACTATCTCATAAGGAAGATGAGTGGGAAGGAATCTGGAAGACATCTTTTTTGGTAAGGCAATTTCCTGCAGAGAGTCTGAGCTGATTGGGAAGCAGCTTGCTCTGTATTTTATTTATCTGAACTAATCTCTCATTTTGTTTCTCTTAATTCTTTTGCAACCACTAATTTTAAACATAATGGCATACATGATAGTCCAGCTGCCCAAGTCAGAGGAGCTCCCATTTAAGTGCTCAATGCAGCTGCATTTTCCAAAGTGATTGCTTCCCTCCCCCTGCAAGGAGTGCAGCTGGGTGTCCAAGTGGGAACCAGGAGATACAGTTCAACATTCAAGCACCTGTGCTTGTCTCAAGACTGTCCCCATCATGGGTGCCCAGTACATTCAATATTTCCCTCTCCCAGCTAGGCCATGCTGCATGAGCAGAAAGATTCAGGAGCACAGATTTCATCCTGTGCCTTCTGCATATGCCTGCACTTCCTGAGAGCTTTAGCAGTGTATCAACACTTTCCTCTTAAAGCTACTCCTAGTCATGACATGCCTATTACTACAGACAGAACTCTGCTTCTGTCATCATCATTCAACAGACAATGAATTCCATCACTAAAACAATAGTAATAATGATAGAGGAAAAACCCAACCAACCTGAAAGGCAATTTCTAGCTGCTAATAGCTAATCTGACATCTGTTCTACAATACATCCAGCAAGGAGAGTCTGTAAGTGTCAATTTCCTTAGAAAGACAAGAATTCAGAAAATGACCTTGTCTAAGGACCTAACCAACAATATGGAATACTTAGTTCCACTTTTTTAAGGTTTCTGGAATTTCAGACTCACTTCCTAAGGTGTTATCTTGTGTGCAGTTTTGCTTCTGTCTTTCTTCCCCTTCTACAAGTGGCTGGCAACCAACCTTGATACAGTGGTAAAGGCTGAAAAAATACCATACTCTGACATGTTTTATGACAAGAAATATACCCTCTGAAATTCCACAGAGCATAACCTGATGAGCTCATCCTTTGGTACAGCTGAGGAGAGAGCTTCTGGGAACCATGGTGAAGTTCATTTTACTGCTTGCGAAAGTATTTGTTTTTTCAGGAAAGGACATTGGGATTTTGCACATGGGAGTTTTCCAGATACAACTCTCCTCCCCCATGGTTGTTGTCTTAAAAAAAAATAAAATACAGCAGTCAGGGGTTTGCCACCAGTTTTTAAACAAACGAGATAACCTTCAGGGAGAATAATAGCTCTTCAGTTCCTTCTGTTGAAAATTAGCCTGATCTAAATAGCTGAATCCACAGAGAAGCAAAGAACAGTAAAACACTTTTGAATCCAGACCACAAATCAGTTCATCTCGAGGACAGGCATGCCAAGCAAGCTGTATTTACAGCAGCCTGTTCAGGCAGTCACTGGCTTTTTTTTTTTTTATTCCCCACCCCCCTGCAAAAAGCAGAAACTTTACTTGTTATCCATAAGATTCTGTGTAAATCAGATGAAAAGATGACAGAGTTCAAGGTCAAAATAGTGTATTCCATAGCTAGTCACAGCTTGTTGGGAAGATATAAAACTGTAAGGTCATTTTCCTTGTTAAAAATGGAGTTTTTTTGGACTTGCTTTTTTATTTTTTGTGGGTTTGTTTGTTTGTTCAAGTGGATATAAACAACGAAATGAATCCTTGACAGTGAACACAACATCACATTTCTGCTCTCTAATGCAGAATATAATTCTATATGGTAGTAGCAGTCCTAGACATCTCTGTCCTTTTAATGACAGAGCCCTAACACACCTAAGCCAGCTTGGCTCCCACCACGATTCACCAGCAGTTCTCCGAGAAGGCAAACCAAGGGAGGGAAAGGATTGGGATGGTCGGTGATGAAAAATACAGGGTATAGCACAATCCTGACAGGCTAAAAGTCATAAATTGTCTCTTATGAAGGCACTAAACTGAGAAACAGTCAATCTGGTATAAGGATGTGTATGTAGGAGTATACTGGGGGAGTGGCTCCATCCAAAGCATCACTTCAAGTTGCTTTCAGCTTTATACAACTACAATAACCCCATTTACTTCAAGGACACTACAAACTTATAGTTAAGCTCATACTTAAGGAGTTTGCTCCATCAAAACCCAAAAAAAAGAGAATAGCATTTTAACACTGCCTAATGTGTTACTTACCACCCAGCAAATGAGCAATTAAAAAGTGAACCCAAATCCCACTAGAGTTTACAAAAGACTTTCAATTTGGTTGGTTTGCCACTGGACTTCAAAGAAGAAGCTTCAGGTACCTGCTCCTTCTCTTTCTAACAGGGCTCTTCTTTTTATCAGGAGCATGAAACATACTCCAGGCAACATGAGAGTTCAAATTTAAAGCACAACCACTTCCATCACGGAGGCAATATCAAAAGATGCTCTGTGCATGTTCAGCCAAATTCAGACCTCACACACAATCAACTCCCTCCAAGTCCCTGAGCTGTGTGAAGATCTTTGCTAAAAGAATATATCCATAGAGAATTTATCTAAGAAACAAAACACTGAGCTGCAGTTGAAAGAAACAAAATTAGCCAGTGCACAACACCAGTACAGGAGGTATCAAAGAATGAAAACACTCCAGACATCTAAAATTCAATTCAGAGCCATCATCCATTTGAAAACAGAATCGTTAGTAGTCTGCCTGTGGTTCTATGCAGAGCAACTCCACTAGTCTTGGTGTTACACCAAGTCAATCTGTGGTTGAACAGGACCTCAGCAAAGACCACTTATGAGAATATTAAAAGAGCAATTGATAGGAAAGTCCAGGAACATAATTCAAAGAGACAGCATGTCTCTATGCTTCTCACTATAATAAGCATCATTTTATTTCCATTTAATGAAACTATTTTTCCATTGTAACTGCATTTTGCATTCATAACTAAAAAAACAGACCTGAAATGAAGAACAGGCAGTCCTGCATTTTGGTGGGGTGAAGGCTGTGACCCTTCTTTTGTCTGCTTTGCTGGGGGCCTTGCTCAGACTTCAGAGATGAATAATGAGAAAACAATTCCTTTATTATGTTTACAAAGATACCAAACTCAGTGATGTTTGTATGTAGCAGTGACTTACATTACTTGCTTTTATTTTACTTCTTGATAGAGATTTTCTTCTACACAAAAGAACATGCTGAATGTCTTATAGTAAAGCAAAAGCGTCTATAGAAAAGGAACATATGTTAGGCCAACATATAAAACACTTTGTTAACTGCTAGGTCTTTCATGATGGGTGGTAGTGCTGCAATGCATCTCTCTGTTAGACTGTTAAACCAACAGCAAACTGAATGTATTTTTTCTTGGGATTTCATTATTAAGTATAAAAGAGGAAAATGTGTATATCAAGAATCTGTAGCTCTAATTATGTGCAGTAAGACTAATGCACATATCCCCATGATCATGAGCATAAAAACACATAAAACCTTGAGAAACTGTGAGGAAAAAAACACAGAGGGAAATGACTCTCCTGGTGCTGCAAAGAGCTTAAGGGAAACATGATAACCGAAGCAGATGTTTGCAGTGAGTGCCAACATTTTTGTGAGAAGACTGGTACACAAAACTTGTGTAGTGCCTTGGACAAGATGATGCCAATTAGAGACACAATTGCAATTAAGCACAAATATCAACACTGGACATCGGCTCATACTGTTTTGCAAAGAAACAGTGCATTGTGGACTTAGACACTCCCAGTTTTCTGAATTAGGCAGCGGCTTCAAGAAATAGACCTTTGTGGGAAGCTTCCTTCAAATTCTCCTGGTGTAATGAAAATATATTCCTTTTACGTTTTCCCTTCATTACTTTTCTTTTTTTTATGAGCAAACAAGGACTTTTTGCCTTGAAAGTCTGGTACAGCTCAAGTCTTAAAAGAGAATGTGTTTTCAGATATTGTTTTAGAAGTTGTTATGCTCAAGCACTCCTAAATCTGAACAAGACATGGAATTTCCTTAAAGAAAGAAAAATATCGACAGAAGGAAAAAGAAAATCCAGTCAAAAGGGGAAAGGCTTCTCATGTTGAACATACTGTAGCAGACAGACAGGCAATTACAGAGTGGAGGTCGCATGTTGGAACATCAGGCAGTAAAAGGAGAATCTGTTTCAAAAGACAAATCAAGGCAATTTTCTCTTGTGATGTGCGTTTCCCTACCCTTTATGTCAGCACTGAAGATCCAAAATCTCTGAAAGGGAGTGAAAGGTCGCTTCTTATAATGGAAAGTCTGGCAGTAGTATTCTAAGAAACATCATTTCCGTGGACTCCGTTTGCCATGGACATGTCTTCTGTCTCTTAGGGTCCATATATCAACAGACTGCACAAAGATAAAAGCTTGTGGGGATACTTCAGCCCCTTAAAGAGAGGTGCACTAAATACCTAATACCTTAAAGTTACCTAAATCTTTTCTAAAAAGGCAGATCTCATTGTATTAAAATATGATTGCTGGTAGGGTGCTGCTTTTTAAGCAGTAGTGTAACAGCTAAAAAATAACTCTATTCCAGTGAAAATCAGGACATGGCTTAATTTCCTCCAAGAAAGCACGAGCCTGTGTTGTGATTCTTCTATTTGCTTGAGACAATTCAGACTACTTCTGTCTCCTCTCAAGGGACGGATGGGTTCTGGATACTGCTTCAAAGATGGCTCGTCCATTTTCCAAGAAACAGATGGAGGTAAAATGCAGATGAAATTCTTGGCACAAGGACCTGGACTAGCGATTTAGCCATAAAAGTAAAGACCCAGCAGCTTTCTACTTTCTACTCCAAGGCATTCTGTCATGAGTCTCTGGCAGTTTAGACCAGAGCACAGCACACCATGGCATCCATTTTGCCCCCATGCCTGAGTTTTCTCCTGCTGAAAACCACAGCAAGGGTGCAAAGAGGGCAGAAGACATTGAGATCTTTTCCCAGCTGAAGGCAGAACACAAGTAGGGCCACAGGGGCAGCTTTACATCATTCAGATAAAAACCGTGTTGAGAAACAAAATTCCCACTCTGGAAAGTAATTTAAGTCATGCATACTGAAAGTACTGAGAACTTTAAGTACGGGGATCTTTCCTGTAAGTGCTTAGGATTTTCTCTGGAGGTTTGGCATCTGAACACTGCAGAGCTGTCATGTGGATAGATACTGCAATTCAACAAAGTTTCCAGGCACATAAAATTCTTGGCTGTGGCCTTCTTTTATGGTTATGATCTTGCAACAAAGGATCATCTAGGCATTTCCTTAGTCCTTCACCTAGGAACAAAACCACATGTGGTTAAAGAGCAGCAGAGCTCATTCACTGCCAATATATAGGGACCAGTGGCTGGGAAGATGATCCTGGTGTGTATCAGCACAGCCCACAAGCTCAGGGGCTGCTGTGCCACAGGCAGCAGCCATCTCTCACAGCAGCACACACACGTCCTGATCACCGTAAGCCAAAACCAAAACTGGAAATGGAGCTGGCTCCAGAGGTTTGATTTACACACCTCAGCTTCCCAAGCCCTTCCTGGAAAAACAGCTGTTTGGCTGGCTACCAAGAGGAAGTGATTGGAAACATTCCTTCTAGGCTGTATGGTGGGGGATGATAAAAAAAGGAAGAGCCCAGCCTACTCTTACGTGTGTTAAGTTAGAGGCACAACAGATTCTACGTGAGCAGATGAAAACGCACTGAAACCTGTGTGGAGGCAATGATAATCAGGACTTTGCTAAGACTCTGCAGGGAGCTGACATTATGTATCTTTATGTTCTGAGCAGGGCTGAGTTGTACTGCTGGCAAATCAGGATGTAATTAAATAATCCTTCACTTTCATGGACCTTCAATGAACTCTCACTCTTAAACAGAAAGCTGGAGTCCCCTGTGCAATGGCACTGGAGACAAAGCCAAACTTCAAAGCTTTCCTTTGACTGTGGATTCAGTGAAATATTTGGCTAAGAAAAGAATTCAGCAGTTACGATGAAAAACTCAGTCAGCTTTGGCCGCAGATCTCATCAGCAGGAACATAAAGTGGCACATCTCAGTCCTTCAGCTTTCAGAAGACACGTGAGACAACTTAAGGCTACCCAGTAGACATCATCAGCACCCTCTCACATTAAAGCCTCCAGAAAAACATGGTGAATCAACCAAACCCAGTTTGCCCCACCCTGCTGAAAGCCCAATGTTGCGGAGAAATGCCTGCAGATATCACGGCAGAGGATTTAAGGCAGCAATCTCAGGCTCTGCTTCACCCTTCCTGATGCAGATTGCATAGCAAGAAGGGAGAGATGCACACAGCGGTGGTGTGCCTGTGGCTGGACAGCAGGTGGGACTTGGTGCTTGGCTCAGGCATGACCAGAGCAGGTCCCTAGGAGCATGTGGAACCCAAGGCACCAATGCCAGGACACCAAGGCTTGCAACCTGCAGTGAGAAGGTCTAAGCTCCACCTGTTTTGGACAGGGAGGTCAAAGAGGACTATTTTACTCCTGTCTCAGCCCAGTCCTCTGCTGGCACTGACGTTGTACAGCTGGGTGAACACCATGTGCTGAGGTCCTGCCCGCTCGGAGGGCACAGCTGTGTGTTGACCATTAAGCACAGCTCCGAGCAGCTGTTTGGCCAAAGAGGAGCCAGATAAGAGGCTTATGTGACTGTGATAAAAAGGGTGAGAAAGTCCAATAAAAACAGCACTCTCAGATCATTTCATTTTGTGAACACCCTCTATCAGAGCTATTGAAGTGAGACAGGGACATACTGCACCATTTCCTAGGAAAACTATTTTCCACACTAGTGCTTGAAATGCAGAAGGCTACCTTGGCACTCTTTGGACTGCCCAAGCAAGTGACTTTTACTCAGCTTTGCATATTTTTATGGCACCTAGGATTATAGTCCAATAAGACAAAAAACAGCATCAGTACTTTTCTATTCATAAAAGCAACAGAATATACAATGTAAAAAAAATGTTTTAGTTCATGTGTTTGACACAAGAAAGAAAAAAAAAATCATCTTGACAACATATATGAAAGTTGGATAAATGAAATTTGATGTCAAAACTGTAATTTTCTGATTTCTATTTCTTGGCAAGAACTCCAGAGACCTTTTTTGTTGTTGTTTGTACTTCCAACCTGCTTTATTTATTCCTGCTTAGTTTATCTCAGTCTTTTCTATGGAAGCCATAGAAGAATAGTCCATCAAAGGATGAAATTTTAAACCTTTCTAGATTTAGAGACTTCAGAAGTCCTACTTTACAGCAGACACTCTAGACTACTCCGTAAGAAGGAAAGGCAACAACCATTTTTGGATCCCCTTGGGTGAAATGTTCTGGGTCTTTTTATAGTTTAGACTGTAAATAAGAAAACACCACAACTATGACCTTAAATATCATCTGGTATAAACTGTAATTAAGTAACTGACCACTTTGGTAAATGATAGCTTCACTGTGTGCTACTAAAATCTGTTGTGAGCAGCGTAGGGACTCTAAGTGGCACAACTGTCCTATCACTGACTGGCCTCTGTATTGATTTACTTTATTTAAAGTGGTTAATTTTTTGCATTTTCATGGTGCTCCCCATCTCACAACAGCTCCATCTTTCTCAGACCTTCACTTCTGATTTGTTACTAAAACGAAGTTCCCACATGGTAAACCTCATGAGCTGTTAGGGACACTGATACACAACATGACTGGCCATTTGTCCTCTCTGCTCACAGCTGCACTGGGCAGCTGCAAGGACCACTGAGATGCTGGATTTGGCTACAGCAGTGGCGCGGGGGGGAGCAGACAGGAGCTGAGAGAAGCCACAGGAGCACTGGTGGAATCGCAGTGAGACATTTCATTCCACCTCCTCTCCACAGAGCAGATTTGCCAACCCAGTCCTCGGCTTCCATGGCGCGAAACATGGGGCAGCACTTCAGAGCCATCGTTCTCAGTGTGCTCCCCAAGGGCATCACGGGCTCTGGACAGGATGGAATATGCAATGGCCCAGATCCATGCTCTCTCTCCCTATTACAAGTCTGGGTGAACTTTTTAAGCCCACACATATGCAAACACCACCACAATTAGTGCAGCAAATATTTGCCAAGGAGAAGGCAATCCCCACTCTCTCCCTCTCTCCCCCTCCCTCCCTGCCCAGGAGCAGCAGGGTCAGTCCTGGCATGCACCGGCATGAGGAGGTGGCATTCCCCAAAAAGCAACAAGAAACCCTGAAAAGCCAGCAGAACCCCAGGTTCCAACCAGCTGAGGGTTTGTCTGCGACACAGCTGCAAGGTAGAGGCTGAGAGTCTCCCTGGATTCACCCACTTTAACTAAGGGACTGGTGGTCCCCCACCTGCCAATTCAAGTCTAGCCACGTACACATTTGCTTGGTTATTTCATACATAAAGCTTTAAATAAAATGCCTTTCTTTTTTGTTCCTACTTTTTAATGGACGCAGAGAACCATTCTGCCAAGAACAAAACAAATGGCCCACTAAACCCATCTCAATGGACAATTTGTTTCTTCAATGCAGCCTTTAAGTAATAAAGAAAGAATAAACATAACATTCTCCTAAGAAATAAAATGAAAACACTCTAAAAAAATCCCCACTTCTCTGAGGCATACTAAGATGTTAATAAACTCACCTCAGGCTTTTACAGAAGCAGTTCGCTCACCAAATCCATTTTCATAGAGCAGTAAGACAACCTGGAACCAGACCACCTGCTTGTGTAAATCAGCAGCATCCCTACAGCGATCACAGCTATTTACACCAGCTGAGGATCTTACCAGAGCAGCAGATGAAAAGGGGAAAACTCTAATCTGAGCAGGAGCAGCAAGTGCCCAGTGCAGTGATACACTGAACTCATGAGAAACTGAACTAAATCAGCTCATAGGGAAAATCCAAGGTGTGTCTCTCCAACCTATTAAACAGAGTTGAAGAAATTATGCATGTTTCTTTTATTCAAAGGTTGAGTTGGGGAAGATTCCTAATTATTTCAACATGGATGGTGTTGTTTGATCCAATAGGCAAAAAAAAAATTATTTCTAAACAAATATTACTCTATTGGTAACTTTTTTGTCATTTACAAATTATCTTCTGTACATAAATGTAATAGCTGAATTCAGCAAAATTTTTTAATTTAATTCACCCTTTTCACACTTTTAGTGCTGCTAGAATTTGATGGGGTCAGCAAGTCAGGCACCCTTGAAAATCTCAGCCATACATACTGGGGATTTCCACGTGATTCAAGAGAACGTCAGCTCATCGAGCAGTGCAAACCAGTATCATTCAAGTGACCCAAATGGGGCTGGTGTGATTTGCAGTTCTGGAGCTGGGGCTGAGCAGTGAGCAAGTCAGCAGCTCTTCAGCCATGCTTAGCAAGAGCTCAGAGCTCCCTATCATAGCCAGAAAGTAAAGGAAAACACTTAGTCCTTTACCAGAATGAAATTATCAATGCTTTCATCCAGGCAACATCATTCCTGTCATGTTTTTTTCCTTTCCTGGTCACACCTTTTGAACAAAATTTCCACGACTGCACAGAGCTAGATTTTGAAGAACGAATTTCACATTAAAATACATAGTTTACCATTTATAACATCACTCAGATGCTATACCATTTGTAGATTTTTAAAAGCTAATGTAATGTCTGTTACTGACCTAAACACATAGATACTTTGAGGGCCTTATTTCAAAATTCACCTAAAATCTCGTCAATAGCAGATTCTTTATATGGTACTTGACTTTGGCATTTTTTTCCCCTCCCTTCCTTTTATCATCTGAAATATTTCCACATGAGTATAAAAAGACTGCTTTTAAGAAGCAAGTCCTGAAAGAAATGCTAACTAGTCATGAAAAGCCTAGGAATCAATTACATATATGCTGAGTCTTTCACATTCTCCAAATACATGTTGCTGTTTTTTCAAGATGCAGATTTATCAGTGTTTGTATACTCTAACAATTTGTATACTATGACAAAGAAATCCAAGGGCAGAAGGAGACAGTTCAAAAAAAGAAAAAAAATAGGAGGAGGTGGTTTCAAAAAAGTCCATTGGCAACAGCACTTTGTTAAAAGAAATATTAAAGGAAAAAAGGTCAAGCCAACTACAGGTTTGAAAAAGATAAACAATGAAAAGAGAAATTTAAAAAAGCAAGGATTTATTTTCTTAAATGAGAATGAATAGAATGGATTCAGGGATTAACTTATTTCTCCTTCAAAAAGACACGAACTCATAAACTGCACCAAGTGTTAGAGAGAAAAAAGTTTGCCGAGGATAACTTTCTACCAGAACATAACACATGGCTGACTATGAGAAAGCCAGAAGACTGTATTTTCTCTCAGAAACTAAAGGAGCAGGACACAAAGACTGTCAAAGCACTTGATGTTACCGTAAATATCTAAGGTTAGTGGAAGGACATGAAAGAAAGTACTACTCTCCAAATTCAACAGTGGCAGATAAGAGAAGGGAGTTTTCTTGGCTGCTGGAAAAGATATGAGACATGTTAGAGCCAGAAATTATTAGTATCATGGTAGTAGCAGAAATATTGTTAATATATTTAGTTCCTGCAGACTAAGACCAAGGCTCTGTTATGGCAGGTGTTGACAAATATAATGGGAAAAAGACCACAGTCCTAGGATGCCATGTATTGAATAGATATCACCAAAGCAATCTAAATTACCTTGGGATTCAGATAAAATTTGCAATTCAGGGAGACTGGACAGTGGATTGTTTTATAAAGAGAATCAATACATTTGTCATTACTCATATTATTTGTACTCCAAATTGTGGCTAGATCCAAAAATACCACTTGGGCATAACATTTGTACTACAATTCTGTCAGAATTGTATTTCTTAACTTCACTGTGAAACTTCCACCTTTTTTCTTAGGTACCTGCGAGCACCACACCTTCATCTTTACTCTCCACCTTCTGCTGCAGCCCACCTCCAGGAGATCCCAGATATTGACTGGACATGAACTACCCCTGATTCTACGTTTGCAAGAGGTAATAGTTATCTTCTTGCAGATTACAAAAGCTGTTCATCAGGTATGGCATGGTGCACTGCATACTGTGACAGAAGTCAAAATGTTGATAGTTTGAATTTCTGTACATGCAGAATTACACATTCACAGCCCTTTTTTTGAGAATCTGCATACACAGCTAAGACATTTCTGCATGCATGCCTCTGGTGATTTTTTCCCCTTAAATGAGTACATCTGTGATTAAATTATAATAGTTTTCTACATAGCATTCTTAAAGTTTAGACAGATTGATAGAAGAATATATTTTACTCCCATTACTTGAAAAAGCTCTCTTACTGAAAGTAAACAGTGATTAAAGAAACCATAAACATTGCTTCATTCAGAATTAAAGCTACTTCAGCTACTCCTTTCGTAGAAACAACAGAAAGAAGCGAGGCAGACGCGGCGCTGTTACTCCACAGAATCTGTTCACAGCACAAATAGTTCTTAAGTGTTGTCATATTTTAACAGGAAGAAATGCAATTAACAGAATAGGTCTGGATCTCAGTATGTTTTACTATCCTGCTCACTTCCACTGCCAACATGAATATGAGAAACCAAGCAGACAGAAACTGAAAAACTCGAAGCACAATTAAGTTGTAATTAGTTATTGTGAAAGGCTCCCTTGGTATAATATCCTTTATTCTAGATTCTGTTTGATTATTGCAGAAGAGACTCAATGGCTTAACCACATTTTGAACAAAAAATAGAGATCTGGAGAGAAACAGCCCCATTTTCTTGCCAAGCAGAATTAGGGGATCAAAAAAAGAGTGGATGTTCATGTAAATTCCTTCTTAGGACATGATCTTATTCTTCTTGAAACTGTGCTAGTTTCATCAGAAACGGGACTGGGCTCCAATTTTTCATTCATGATGGATTTTGTTTCTGTGCTTCTTCTCATCCCTTCTTCATAGCTGGGAAATATATAAACCATATAAACAGATGGGATTTTGCTACACTAGTTAAAATGTTGATCAATCCCATCATCTGCTTTGTGAGCCATCCTTCCCCTGCCTCCCCTCCTTCCACAACCACACAGAAAACCCCAGCAGATTGCTTGTATCTCACTGGTCACAGCGACAGGCAACACATTTCTCAATCCGCTCCCCGCTTTGAACAGAAAAAGGTCTACAGAAGGTTTTCACACCTAACTTAACCACAGATAACACAGTGCTCAGGATAAAAACGCGGCACTGGCTCCTGCTGTGCAGTGTATGAGGCAGGACAGATGCTCCCACAGCTTCTTCCTCCTGGGTTGGCAGAGGAGCACGCTGCAACTGCCTGGGGACACCTTCAGTGGTGACATGTCTCTTCACAGCATGTTGCTCTTAAAATGCATCATGGCAGCAACTTGTAGGCCTCGGGATTCAAGGCATTCCCTGAGCTAGGCACCATATGGCTACACAGAACCCTTCTGCAAAAGCTGCCATGATGGCATCTGGCAGGAGAAGAAAAGAACTGGAGATGGAGCACAAAAAGCAGGTAACTGCAACAATGACAAGTGACAGAAGAACAAATAAAAAGCAAGTCATATTCACAATCCATTATACGTCCAGTGTTTGCCAGCGGAAAAATGCTATGCGGTCTGAGAGCAGAAAAATAAGTTTGCATGAAAAAGTAACATTTTTAATTAGACTAACTGAATTGGCTTTAAAAAATCAAAACGCCTTTGGGCACACAGGATTTTCATTGATCATCTCTTTTTTTTTGTGTCCAAGTCCCACTGGTGAGGTTTAGAAGAGGATTTATTGAAGTCTCCCTCCTTCTTATGCCAGAGTGGTGAGTGCAGGAAGGGCAGATGAAATACACTCTCCAGACCACTGAGACCAGAGCTTTTCTCCTGGAAGTGAACACCTTGAGGAAAATGGAGAAGGGCTAAACCACTCCTGACTCAAACAACAGGCTTCCCTACTGCATGCCAATGAGACGTCAGGGCAGGACTCCATTTTTAATAAAACCCATAAATAGAATCATACCTACTTTATTACAAGCATTTTTAGAAGTAATTAACACACACAGATTGCAAAGCTCTTCTCGCAGCTGTGATGCTGCTGTTTTCTAAAGATGCTCAGGAAGACATCACACCGCTCCCTGCCCTAAAAGCTGCTAATAAAAGCAGACTTTAATTCTGAAGTGCATTCAGAGCACATGGGGGAGCAAAATCAATGCCTGGTCAAACAGATCAAGGAAAACAACTTCCTGACAAAGTAGCTGTGTTTTTCAGACTCCTGTGTGCCCTGTTCAAGTGCTACAGAAGTCAATGCAAAAACTCCTTTGGGAATTAGATAAAAAAAAACAAGGGAAAAAATCAAATAAAGAACAAAAACCTTAACCAAAGCACATTTAAAATCCAACCAATATACACCTCATATTCTCTGGACCCAAGTGTTTAAGTACATGAATCAGATCAAGGTGCACAAAGTCCCTTCAGTCGGTGCACATATTTGGGAGAGAATTTTGCCAACCATCAAGATTTGAACAGAAATATCTCTTCTGTTTAACGTTATCTGAAAGAGCTATAGCTTCTAATATTTAAACATCAAAGGAACTGAATATATCCCAGAAAAACTATTAATCTTTAAAGGCAGAATAAAGCCAGTATTTTCAACACAATGAGAGATTGAAGATTTCTCTGCATTATCTTACTATTGTTCAATAATGTGTGTCCATTCAGGGGTAGCAGCACATGTTTAAAATACTGAAGAAAAAGAAATTACATTCCAGCAGTGGCAACAGTATGGATGCTATCGACTCTTGACTTCGATTCTTTTGAAGGAAAAAAGTTGGAAAATGATTTTTACGGTAAAAGTAGTTCAAAAAGTAGAGAAAGATAGGAAGAAAAAATGCTAACATTTCTCTTTTAAAGTGACATCTGATCTTGAATATAAAGATTCAATAATTGTTTAGAAATCAGCCTTTTCATAAACCCATAAAGGAACAAACACTCCAGCATTACATCAGTAACTTTTTCTTGTGAATAGTTTACCACTAGAAAGTGGTTGCTAATAACATATATTAATCTCTGAATTCCTTTAAAAAACTTCTAAAGTTTTCTTAAAAAAATATATAGAATACAGGCAAACAAATTAAAGAGAAGAGAAGCAGTGGACAGAATTCATAATAAAAAAATTACTGATCTTGCATGAGCATTATGCACTATGCAAGAAAAAGGACTTGCTCCTCTCAGAATATAGTTTTTTTATACAATAATCATTAATTTTTGCTAGAGAGAAACCATGGGCAATGCTCTTTTGATCTTCCTAACTTCATCACCAAAATGTGGAAATCTTATGCCTACTGTAGTCTTACATGTATTTGCATTTTGCAACTGGATTCAAATAATTGAGAGCCTTTTTCTCATAACGATCATGCTTTTCTGCCACATTTTCAATTATGTTTTTCATGTCTGGATATTGCAATTACATTAGAGAAAGAGTCTCAGAACTGACTAGGGACCCAAGACCTGAACCTGATGCACTCTCTCCTGCACCATTTGCTTCAGCAAAGTCTTTGCATAATACCAAATTTCCAGAAATAAAAGTTAACAATTGGGACTGAAAATATTTTTTTGTGGCAATCAACAAGATTTATTCAGCACTAAGATAAATAATTTCCCAAAGAGAAAGAATTTTTGCAGACAATGATTCAGTAGCACCCAAAACTCAAAGCAGCATTATTTCTCTGTGTTTTATATGCATCACTGATGCAAAACGCAGTGAATACTACTGTGAAAAGGAAACTCGATAATGGATGAAGAGACTTATTGTTCATGTCTCTTAGTTGTTATTAAAGGTGCTAACACACACTACAGTAATACCTAGACAGGTCTCAGGGCCACACAGGACTGCCCTCATTCAGAAAGTCCATGGCTGAAGACAGAGTAAAATAGCATGGGCAAAAGATGTACAATTTGGTACTCCCTTTTATCAAACTTCGCTGAAGAGGTGTTTCCAGAGCAGTTGTGAGGTAACACACAGCAGTTAGGTACCTAATTAATAAATAAATAAACCAATAACCTAATCACACGAAACCCAAATCATTACCTAAATCCATGATCTACAGGTCATAATCACACTGTCAGTTAAAAAAAAAAAGAAAACAGAAAAAAGGGGACAAGGTAAGTATTGATATGTATCCAAGAACCAACAAATACATTACTGTCAGACAAAGAGTTCACAGCTGATAAAATCAAAACAGAGCATCATTAACATCCATTTTAACTTTGGCAGGATACAGGCTATAGCCCAAAGTCAAAATGTGTTAGGTTAGAAACGGTGGTTCTGCAAACAGCAGAACAAATAAAGATTGGTTTCCTACTGTCTCTCTCTTGCTCGCTCAACTTCTGAGCCAAATTATACTGAGATTCTGTTATCTTTGCCTTTCTCCTTACGAATTTTACCTCACGGCATTTGTCAGCATTCCAAAGACCACTCCAGCAAAGAGGTCCCAAAGACACTACGGCTGCAGCACTTCACTGATCTCTTCAAGGTCATGCAGTAAATGCTGGCAGAAGGGGCAGAATAACCTAAGACGGACAGCAAGTACCTGACCTTCAAGGGCTCATGGTGAGCATTTTCCAAGGCCAGCCACACTTTGAGTTTCAGACTGAGTGTCTTAATAAGACAGATCAGAGAGATCTGTGGGAACCAGATAATGCCAAAATTGCCTTTTCTTAACCTCAAATGTGAAGAACAGAGATCAGGAGTTAACTGACAAAATGTTGCATTGGGTTTGCATGGCCAGCTTTTGGTAGCAGGGGGGCTATAGGGGTGGCTTCTGTGAGAAGCTGCCAGAAGCTTTCCCCATGTCCAGCAGAGCCAATGCCAGCTGGCTCCAGGTTGGATGTGCTGCTGGCCAAGGCTGCGCCAATCAAAAATTATGGTAAAGCCTCTGTGATAACATTTTTAAGAAGAAGAAGAAAAAAAAAGTTATGGTGCAGATGTAATTGCAGCCAGAGAAAAGCAGAGTGAGAACATGTGAGAGGAACAGCTCTGCAGACACATATTTGTGGTAACTGATTCCTGCATATGGTAAAAAGATATGGCACTTGGCTACTTACAGGGAAATATTAATAACTCAACACAGAGGTGTTTCCCAGCTTGATTCCAGCAGCAGGTTGGAATATATGTTCATGAATCTGATTAATCTGATTTCTGTTAGATGCCTCCAGGGATAATGAGTAAAACTAATTAAAGCTACATCAAAAAAGTAATGGCATTCTTTCGCCACTAAATTCAGGTATGAATTTAATTCTCCAAATGCTACATCTCAGGGACTGTACATGGTATTTAAAGGATCTTTCAAATCGGCAAAATAATGGATGGAGAAGGAATGCAGAGAAAGTAGTTCCAAGCCGCATTAATTTCTAACCCTGTGCTTTCCCAAAAATTATTATCTAACAAAGCAGTCAACATCTTTACTTCAGTTTCATCCAGTGTGACAGCATATTTACCTGTTTGACAGGTATGAGGACCAAAACTTGTCACCATTCATTATGGATCCCAACCACTTCTCCTACTTGGTGCTTTGAAAGTACATACATATCGAAAAAAGCAGAAAAATAGATCAGCAATTGTATCAATTCATTCCACTTTGGAGCCTAAGCACTGGAAGGAGTGTGTTTGTCAGTGCTTGTTCAGTTGATGGAAAAGGTTGATGTGTGCAGAAGGAGCAGCTGCAAACACAGTATTGTCTGATCTTTCTGTCATAGGTACTTTTAATGTAACCTTCATTTAGAACCTCCATTTAGAAAAATGGAAGGGTCAGCTTAACAAAAGAAGGCAATTACAATATCAGGTAAAGAAAAGAGGGTTAGAGCAAATAATCAAACTCACAGTTTTGGTGGTAACATTGTGAAGTTTTGCACAATCTAGACAATGTCTTGAAACAGCAGTAGTAGCAGCAGACAAGCAATAAATATGTCGACCATTACGAGGGGAGGTTTTGTTTGCAGTCTTTTTTGTGAGGTTTTTTTTCCCTCCAAACACCCCATTTATACAAATAAAACAAAAATTGCCAATTTACAAGACAGATATGTACAGTTCAATTACAGGAGGGAAAGTTTTCTGTGACCCATTAAAAAAATACCAGGAACCTTGCAGGTTTTTCTTTTGCGGCAGCACCTTGGCCTCATAATGTGAGTCAGACAAAACTGCTATGGGATCCAGCAGCTGCTCCCCAATATTCTGAAGACATTCAGATCACATTTAGTCAGGCATACAGCATGGAAAATATTTTTATTTTAAATAGCTGGTTTTGCAAGTCCATATTCAATAAGCAGCACTTTTGACCTTGAGAGCTAGCTACTCATAGAGCTTCACCCATGCTCAGGGAGAGACTGATTACTATAGTAATGGACTTATGGTATTTGTAGCCCGTGCCTGGTGGAAGAACTGTGCATAGCTCAGCCAGCCCTGGGATGGCCCATGGGATGGTGGCACTTTGTCACTCACAATTTGTTTGGTTTGCTCCGGGTCCTGAGGTCCAGAGCCAGGTCAGGATGCCAAAGTCTGACAAAACTGTCTTGGTGCAAGCATGTGGTCCTGCACACCAATGTCCACGTGCATTCAGAGCAAGAAGGCTCTCTAATGGAACTGAAGAACATGTTGGACTTCAGGTCAAGGAGTTCTGATATGCTATAGTCAGCGTAAAAAAAACCTTACAAAAGTTATTTAGAGCTACAACACAAGAAAAAGTTTTTCCGAGGCAAGAAATAGCCCAAAGAAGGGGATTCAATTTTCTGATTTTAGGAACAAATATGACCTTTATGGAAGGCCTGCTTTGTTCCAGAGGTAAAACTCTAATAAAAATGACTTCAAGTTTTATTACTTATGCAAGTCCTTTAGAAGTGCCTTAAAACCAAACATATAAGAAACATTTATTTTAAAAGGCCACATTCATGGTTTTAAGGGGGCAGAGTCTGAAATTCCTCATTTGCCTGCTTTCCCTCCTTCAAGAGGGAGTTGCAGAGCCAACAGCGTGCCAAGCTGACAGAGTGCCAAGCTCCTTACTGATGCGACAGTCACAAATCTTGTACAAGTGTCACATTTCTGAGGACTGAAAACATCAATATTCTTCAAGACTAAACAAGAAGAAAATGGACTAAATCACCAAACCTGACACTGCAATGCTCACATACTTCTCTGCATACTTTTTCACATAATGCAACAGCAGCCATTAAGAAACCATCACTGCCAGGCAGTGAGACATCAAAGCCTTGCTGCACACTGCAAACCCGGGATAATGAACTTAAAGTAATAGCTGACAAAATGCTGAGCTCTTCTGTATCAAATAAAGTAGGTATCTATGACAAAAGATGTACTGATCAGGAGAAAAAGAAACAGGTAGTTCCTTACATCTCATTTATTTGGGTTCTATCATCATATTTCTGGCCTGTAATGTTGGCAGCACTTTCTCATTCCAGGTCATGTATTTGTTATGTTTGCCTTGAATAAGCTGTATCTGTTGTCTCCCAGCAAGCTGCATAGCTGAAATATGGTCTGAGAGGTCATCTCTACCTTTGTCACATGGATTGTGCATAATTCAGATCTATCCTGAAAACTCCTGCAGACATCATTTTCCCAGGCCTATGCCTTTGACCACATCACGTCATCTATATGTCACTGACCCACTCTACTCTGCCATATCAAATATGTAGTACTTGTCCTGACTCCCAAAGACTGTATAATTTATTATGGCTCACTCATAACTTCTGA
This sequence comes from Origma solitaria, assembly GCA_013397895.1. Lineage (NCBI taxonomy): Eukaryota > Metazoa > Chordata > Aves > Passeriformes > Acanthizidae > Origma > Origma solitaria. The sequence goes on along the minus strand of VZRL01002658.1, from coordinate 641,588 downwards.
TGTGCTATCAAACAGTTGATTATAAACTATGTTCTATGATCTGCAGTCCTTGACCACCATAATTAGTTCGCTATATAACTTACAAAGATGCATGCCTACATCAGCTGCTGAGGAACTAATTTATGCTCACTTACACTCTCCTGGCGTATAATACCCATGGAAACTTACAGTGATCAGGTCACACCATATGTTGGTTATTATGCTAACTTGTTTTAGAATGGTTTGCATTGGGGGGCACTTTCAAAGATCATCTAGCCCAATCCTCCTGCCATTGGCAGGGACATCTGACATTAGATCAGGTTGTTCCAGGCTCCATGCATCCCGGCCTCGAATACTACTTTGTGGGAGGGATATCCACAAATGCTCTCAGCAATGTGTTCCAGCATCTCACCATCTTCACTGCAGAAATATCTTCCTTACATCCAATATAAACTTACCCTCTTTTCAGTTTAAAAACACTGTCCCTTGAACTGTCACTACAGGCCCTGGTAAAAAGTTTCTCTCTTTCTTGTAAGCTCCCTTTATGTGTTGAAAGGCTGCAGTGATGTTCCCCCTGAGCCCTCTGTTCTCCAGACTGAACAACCCTAACTCTTCCAGCCTATCTTCATAGGAGTTGTGTTCCACCCCTCTGATCATTTTAAGGGCCCTTCTCTGGACTTGCTGTAACAGATCCACGATTTTTTTTTTATGGGCTTAGGGCCTCAGATGTGGATGCAGCACTTCAGGTGGGGTCTTATCTCAACCTGCTGGCCATGCTGCTTTGGATGCAGCCCAGAACACGATTGGCTTTCTGGGCTGTGAGTGCACATTGACAGGTCATGTTTAATTTTTTACCCACCAGTACCCCCAAGTCCTTCTCTGCAGGACTGCTCTTAACAGTCTGTAAATTTAACGTGACCCTGCTTGTGTTGAACTCCATCTGGTCAGAGTAACCTCCTCTTCTTTGTCATTCACATTGCACTCAGGACAAAAAAGATGCCCAACGGTATTGATGGTAGAGGACAAGACTGGTTTTCTTTGGGGAATGTGACCTAAGCAGAACCAGGACCGGGATGTGAACATGCTGAAGCGCCTTTGCTGCCTGAAAATAAGGCATCCCACTAAACCTGTCACATAGGCTCCATTTACATTCAGTGGATTGAGAATCAATTAAGATGTTTATCTGCTGGCAGGAACACCTGAGTCGTCTCCCTTTAGGATGCTCATTGTTTGGTTTGGCAATGCCCACCTTGAAACAGGGGGCTGCAGGCAAGGGCATGGGGCTGTTGGTTTCTCCAAGTCCTCTCTGGAGACTCTGGGGAGCACCCACTGCCCTGCACTGAGGATCTGCTCACACCTAGACAAGGTCCGACAACCTCCTGGCTTCAGTCCCTTCATCACAGCTGGGTACCTAGACCAGGACCATCACAGCACCTGGTGTCACCAGGAGGGCTGAGGACTTTGGGGATTGCGGCCACGAGTTTTAACCAGCTACTAGAATTTAACGTTGCTTCTACAACAACAGCAAGTTGCATTTCAGGGAAGATTAATTGGCTTCCTGGTCTGCCTGCCCTGCTGTCAATACACTGCACTCACTGAAGTAACAGGGGGCTTCTCACACACAACTTGAAGCGAATGGTTTGTATTAAGTTTTAGTGAGAGGCAGAGAGCTAAACCACCTCTGGAGTACTTTGATCATGCCTAACTGGGGACAGCAGAAATTCTAAAAAATTTACTATTCTTTTTCTTCTGGACAAGACCACATATTTCAAGTTTTTTCTTCCCCTCTGCTAACTCAAAACCAGAGAGACAGCACTCGTGCCTCTAACAGACTTGACACAATCTGCTACACACTACAATACTTGACAACACAGACAACTTTACCTGATTTTGTAGAAATATATTGTTTCTGCCTCCTTTTTAAAAACCAGGAGGTTTGATTCTGTGTTCCCACCGAGTAGCACAAGCTTGGATATTGCAGGCATTTCTTTCTCCTTTTTGCTTCTCCATAAGCCTCCCCAAGCTGGCATAGCTTAACAGGAACAAAGAGGCTAAAAAGAGTAGGGCTTGATTTTTTTTTTCCCCTACCACCATTTGGTGCTGCTGTGGCATCAAAAACCTTGCCTCTCCACCTCTTTTTTTATTAAGATAAATGTGATGGCCTGCCCCCAAACCATGTGATCACTCTTTACACAAGAAAAAAACCCATCTGCACACACGAGACAAAGCACCTAATTCATCTAAAATCACTCCTGGGGTGTCTATCAGAATTACCTCACCCTGAAACATCCAGTTGTAGATAAAGCTACAAAGCACTTAGGTTAGAAACAAACCTCAACAGGGCACACACAAAAAGAGGACTCCCACCGTCAGTGACCGCTGCTGGCTGGGTTCAGTGGCAGCAGTGTGGTTTCCAACTTCATGCTGCCAATTTTGGGTATTCTGAGTACCATGACTTGGGAGTCAGGAGTCTGTGAGAGTGAAGCAGAGATCCAAAATGTAGCAGCCAGCGATGCACAGGTGCATGCTCCAGCTCACATGCTGGGGACAACACACGTGACATGAGGGTGCACATCACCCACTGCCTGACGATGGAAGAGCAGAGCGTGGGGCTCCCTCCTGAGCACTCCCTTCCTCCTGGTGATCATTGGTAAATACAGTGCTTCCCTTACACAAGACAGCAATATTCTACACTGCTCAGCCAGCTGGGATGTCATAGGCAGCACAGGCAGCTCTGTGCTCCCCATGGAAGCCCTGGTGTGACTGCTTGGAAAGTCATCTTCAGCCTCAGCCAGGAAATGCTGCACTCACAGGAGCTCCGTGGAATATCGACTGAGCACAGACAAACACAAAACTTTTTTCTTGGATATGTGTAGTAGCAGCACAACAAAACCTACCTTTTTATAGAAAATTCAGCCCCTCATCCACATCATCAACCACCCCCTGAAAAATTCCAAGCCCTCATCAACATACAGAGAAGTTGTAGCTACTCAAAGTCAACGCATTTATCAAGATCAGAAAACAAACACTTTTTCCCCCTGCTTTATTCCCAGAAATTCCTGACATTTTCTGGTCATCATTTTTCTAAAGAAAATAATTAAAATAATATGGCTTAGGGCAGATATTCATCTTGGAAAAACTCATCTGAAGACGTCAAAATGTAGCACAGTCATTATTCTTGAGGGAAAAAAAAGAAAGACAAAGAAAAAGGAGGAAGTGAATGAAGTCTTCATAAGAGATGTCATTCCTAAGAGTGCTCAATGGGACCGTGAGTGGACCTGAGGGAGCATGGTTGTCAGCACTTGGGCTCTCTCTCCAAGCACAGAATTAAAAGATAAACTCTACACATATAAGTGAAGCGAGTGTAGCTTTAAACGCACATGGATATGAGCAATAATCCTACAGATACTCTTTAAGAGCACTCTGGCTGTTTGTCCAGGAGCTTCCCTGATCCATCTCCACCACAGAGCCGCCTATGCTTTGGTGTGACACAAGGGTTTATCAGCACTCCTCCAAGAAAAGTGCTTAACTGTGCCACAGCTCATCTCCAGTAATACAGACAGACCCTGTAAGACTCACAATAAAATCCTTATCTCATATGCCATAGAACACTGTATTTTCCCCTCAACCTTCCTTGTTCCCTCTCACCCTTCTTTCTACCTATAAACACATACAACTCATGAGTGTAATCTTGTATAAAATTTTAAAAGACCAACATGAAATGCCGATCACATGACAACATTCAGATTTTGTAGATTAAGACTTAATAATCTACAAAATGTATTGTGCACACATCCGCACACCTCCACAGAAAACGAGAAGCTGAACACATACTGCCACAGAAGAAATCTTTAACTGAAAACTGCCTTCATATTTTGCTTCCTGCAAGGGTATAGTTCTAAATGCTGTAAGTAGAAAAATCTGCATTGCTAACTAATATACATCAGTCTCAACTAATTCTACCCTTCAGGCATTGATGCTTTTGCTCTTTAAGGTTAATCATTTAAGAAGACAATATTTTGACTTTTCAGAGTACTGTATATTACAAGAAGTGTTGAAGAAAGAACTTCACTGAAATCCCTTGATGAAACATTCCTCTGAAAAAAATCCAAAAATCAATAAAATCTTTGAAGTGTTGTTTTGAAGTACAACTGGTCTTATTTTCTGATGTGCCAGCATAAAACTGACTTCTGAGCAATTTCTACAGAAAGAAATAAGTAGGAATTATTGTCTTATATGAAATGAAAGCCATGATAAAACCAATAAAAAATGTATACAATCTTCTAGATAAATGCAATTAACTACTTTAAAACTTAATGACAAAGACAAATTCTTTAACTCAATGAGGCATGTATTCAGCATCTACCTGGAATTTTGGGCTGGGGGGAGATTTGAGCTCCCTGTTCCCAGGATCCTGACAACTGCCTTGGAAAGGGAGTTGGTCTGCTGGTAGTGCCTGCAGCCTCCCCTGCTTTCCCACCAATGCTGGTGTGGCTCAGGAAGATGACAACGCATCCCACAGGAGAGGGAACACCCAAGCGCACAGCTGAGGCAGACTTGGAAGTCTTTCTGTGCTTAATAAATGTCAGGTTTTAATAGCATGCATCATTATTGTTAATTGTACTCAAACCCAGCAGGGCCCATGCCCATATCACATTCATCAGTTTGTACAAAAGCTAACAAGCTTTAGCTTCCACATGTGCAAAGCACCCTGAGTACCTGGCACAAAACCAAGGAAGCTGTAGCAAGCTCGGAGTCAGCCTCCACCCGCAGGCAACCAGCGACAGGACAAAAGCAAATGGAGTCATGCTGCACCAGCAGAGGTTCAGGTTGGACAGCAGGAAGAATTTCTTCACTGAAAGGGTTGAAAAGCATTGGAATGGACTGCCAAGGGAGGTGGCAGAGTCACTGTCCCTGGAGGTGTTCAAGAAATGACTGGACGTGGCCCGTAGTGCCACAGTCTAGTTGGCATGGTGTGTTTGGTGAAAGGTTGGACTTAATCTTGGAGGTCTTTTCCAATCTTAATGACTCTGTGAGTCTATGATTTGCACCAATGATCTCCTTATCTATTTATTCAACCCTTCTCTAGAGTGCTATGATGTTTATGGAATTGTATAATGTCAATTAATCCTAATGGGTAATTAATAATCACAAAGCCCACAAAGGCTACTAGAGTAATTTGGAACCACTAAATGATAATGCTACCTGATAGGGCTGAAAAAGACTTTGTCATCCTTTCTTATAAAAACAATGAACAATTCAGTGTACAGCTTACTATTTCTCTTCAGAATTTCAGCAACATCTTCCCCTATTTCCAAGACTATCATAACACTTATGGGATACGGAGAAGTATCACAGTAATGTTTTAGCTGATTAAAATATTACCACATTTTCATGTTGCATTGGTAAGACGTTGTTGATTTAACATGGTGGTTCTTAGGCATGTCACTCCCTTAATACATTTTCACACAGTTGTTCTTTTTTTTTATATACCACATATTTTTACGTGTTAAAGTATCTTTGTGAGATTTCTATTCAGAAGGTGCTCCTGGAGTGCAGGTTAAAAGCAGTTGGGAGGGGAGATTTATGCCATTTTCACCCAAGCTTCCATCAAGAGGTGAACAAATCAAACACTCTGACCACTTCCACAGGACCATGGGCAATGCTCACAAATGCCCCTGAGTATGGCAGCACTGCCCTGTCCGTGTCTCACAGCTCCCACCTCTGAAGCCACCTGCTGAAAAGCTGCTTCCACTCCCCCTTTCACGTTCCAAATCTTTTTTCCTTTTGAAACATAATTCAGCATCACCCCCACACTGCAATGGCCTGTGTAACCTTGGAATTAAATAATTTGCAGTACCCAATGGGCTGTCAGCATCAACATGTCCATGCCACCTCAGGCATATGATGATACACAGAGTGTCCCTCCATCCAACCAGACTTGTGTCACTCTGACGTTCAGGCAAACAATGTCAGGAACTATTAACTTTGCTAAGTTCATTATGCATTGAGTGTTTTTCTTGGAATTATTCTTGTTTGTAATCTTGCACTGTTTAATGTTATACTCAGGAGTCTGTGATTTTCAGAATGGTGTGGAATCAGACTTTGAATACCATTATTACAAAACCAGAATAGCCATCTTTTTATTTCCTCAATTCAGAGGTAAATAATTGTAAATAATAAGAGAAGAAACAGATGGGCAATCACAGCAAGCAGGAGAAGATATGGTCTCTGTTTAAACAGTTGCTTACTCATGCCACCAGAACACCACTTGTGCCAAAATGAGACAACATCTCACTCTTCCATTAGCTACAGGATTTCATGCAATCAGGCAAAATGATGGGAATTATGCTGATATTACCATGAAGTCTCAATGTTTTTAGTTACAAATGTCAAAATTCCATGACTACTGAAATAGTACTGGGCTAATTTGTAAGAGAAGTGTGCATGCAGGCAGCCATGGACCTATTAAGATCTCCAGTTTCATGCAGGTGACTTTTTGTGCCTTCAAAATGATCTTTAAATGCCTAATCTTTTAATGATCTCTAAATACAATACCTTTTAACACCTTCTGCAATATTAGGGGGTCTTGGTATGATTAATGGGAAACAGCAATTCTGAAGTAATGCGAAAGCCCTCACAACATCTCTGTGCCAGCTTGTCCTTAATAATGGGTCCAGACTCCACTAACAGTTTTTGTGTCTTAGAACAGTTCCTGAGATATTCTGAATACTCAGTCTGATATGTATGGGTGACATAAGGGACTTCATTGTCTTTCACCCTTTTTCATACTTCTGCAAGGAAAAAAAAACTTGGCTTGATGCCTTCATTAATATTTTGCAGTTGACAAATGATGAGAAATGCAGCCTCAAGTGAGAGAGAAATAAATTAATTTTCTGAGCCACTGGTAATAAGTTTTGAAAGACTGTGTAGATGTGATGAGCTCCCAAAAAAAGAGAAAAAGGAAAATGGGGCCTCTGTCTTTCAAAAACAGTTAACAAGTACCTGAAGAGCAAAGCAATGTGTCTCTGTCCCTTCCAAAGGCAGGCAGCTGAGTCCCCAGCCCTCTACTTAACCCAAGGGTGAACATACTACTTGGGTGTCACATTGAAGAAACATCAAAGAACAAAAAATTGATAAACTACACATGGTACAGCAACCAAATTGTGACATGGTGGAACAGCATTTTTCTGCATCATGACTGCTTTCACAAAAGCAATGAAGAACCTGAAAGTTTATCTGCAGTGCAGAAAATCCCATCCAAGGGGACAATACTATGTCCCCAAAAGAAGTGCTCCACATGAAGTGTTTGGCTTTATTTTTAACTCATTTAATAATTTACAAAGAAAGACTATCAACAATACACCTAACCAGAATTTTACCTTCTTGAGTCAAAAAAACCAGTAAGTCTGTCATTGCAAACCATCTGTTAGACATAGGTGGCAATTCCTCTGCTTATAAATCTGATGCTGCCTTTTATGAGCCCTTGCTGAAGTCATGGTGATGAGGTTGTTACTTCATAACTGAATAATACAGTTTTATAGCTTGTAAATTCCCTGCTGAATGGCTTGATGCAAACTTGTGGAAAACAGGAGGGCAGAATGGCTAAAGAAGACAACTGTGCAGAAATCTGCCATCCCACTGCCCAGAGGCAACTTCACGTTCTCTCTCACCAAAGGCTGAGTCTGCAGCTTCAGAAGGCACTAGAGATTTGAAAAATATTTCAGGATGCATAACAAAAATGGTGCAATGTGTTTTGTCCCTGTTTTCTGAATTCGGTTGGGAGTAGGAAGAGGGCATTCAGAGTCTGTGTTGACTCTGGTTGATCCAATAACATTTTTCTCTCCAAAGTTATTTCTGTTATATTTCTGAGTTACAAACCAAAATTGTTGCACGTCAGGTCTGGGTCTCTGGAACTTCTTGGGTTGTAAAAGCACCCTGCTACATACAATTCCTGTTCATAACAGCAAAGAGGGTCCTGGAAAAAATACTAGCAGAGAAACTCAAATTTTTTATAAAGAAAACGTAAGTGCTTTATTGCAAAAGATAAAGAAGTGAAACTGCAAAACAGCATTGCAGCAGAGTAACATATGGAATTGAATGAAACACTACAGCACAAGAGGGACAAGAATTCACAGAGAAACAAAGTAAAGAAAATTAGGAAGTATAAAAGATTAAACTGTATTTCTAGGCTACAAGTTAACCCCCATGGTACTTCGGGGTATACATATTTGCAGATAATGCGCCTAAACAAGAGTCTGGAGAAAGTTATTTCTGTCAATGAAAGGCAGATTTTTCTGTCACCAGTGCTGAAGTGGCCATTTTATTCCCTGCCAAACTACAGACTGCTTTGAAATAAAAGAGGTTTCCTTTTTTTTATGACGACTCTAAACCAGTAACAGCTGTGCAACAAAACAGATGTGGGACAGCAGAAGTGGAGGAAAGTTCACTGGATCGAATGTAAAGGAAATAATTATGAGACAATACACTATTCTGGAACACGAAGGCAGTGCAGAAATGCTGACATCTTTAATGTGGGCTCCCCCTTCCCAATCGCATGATCTGCTGACAAATGCAAGCGGTACTGAATCACATTTCCTCGCTCCTGAAAGGCACCGATGCTGCATGTGCTGCTGGGATGGTCTGAATTTTAATGCTGCCCTATCACAAGAAGAAACAGACACAGTGATTCTTACCATGATGGTGTCCTGCCCTTTCCTCACATAATTTTCCTCACCTTTTTCATTTCCTACAGTCAAAGTGAATACCTGCAAATGAAGAAAAGCACTCTTCCATTTTCCACTATCTTGTTGGGTATACCCCATATATTACATAGAATACTCATTCACTGTGTAATCAGGGTACTTATTCACAGTCAACACTTCAGTCACCAGAGCTCAAGGGAACATATTTGAGCTATCTTTAATTCAGCTATCTCAGTACTGATAGCAGGGTACCTATCATAACACAGAGCACATCACAGCATGCCGAATATTGCAGCTCCTTGAAAGTTACCACAGGTATTTCTAAGAGAGCTACAAGCTCAGCAGCATTCGTAAAGAGGGGTTCTTTTTAATTATTACTGTAACTATTATAAGTTCACAAATGCAGAAGGGAGGATAATGATACAGAGAAAGAGAAGAAAGGATGAAAACCAACATGAATTAGCTGAAGAAAGAAAACAAAAAACCCAGGCTTCTTCATCCCTTAAGTCATTCAGCTTATTAAGTAGCATTTTTATTACGTAGTATTTTTACCATATTGCCAGGTAAAACAATCTTTTGGCCTAGACCTGCTCTAATTGGAGTCAACATCCAAACATTTTAAAAAACAAAATGAATGGGATGACTTCCCAGTGCTGGAAACTACATAGAAATGCGATGACAAATTCTAGGAATTTTGGGAATTCATTACTTTTACTAAAACTTAGGACTCTGAAAGAAGCTAAATTTGAAATTATGTAATGGATTGTTACACATTTGCTGAAATTTTCCCAGGAAATAAGAAAGCATATGCTTACTTTTGGGAGAGAAAGGCATGTAGTCCTGATCAGTAGAATGAATGGATATGAGGGAGGTCCTCAGGTATGATGCAAGCAACATCTAACACTATTATTTATTTCTTCAAGATAAGCACATGTGCAAGTTATTTGTGCTGGGAAATTGCCCACATCTGACAAGTCATATCAGGCATCATGTACACAACAGAAAGAACATCAGCGAAATGACAACACAACTTACAAAACAGACTTTGAAATTTCTTACTGGTCAGCCTTGTTTGATTTAAAGCATTATCTGAGTGACCCAGTGTTCTGGATCAGAGATCTTCACACAAGGGAGGATACACAGACAGATGAGCTCTCAGTCAGCTCCTTTTGCTCCCATTTTGAGACTTTTGATCTCTCTACTTTTCTTGAAACAATCCTACCTGATGCACTTTCAGTATCTCATGAACTTCATTTTCACCCAAATTGTTTCCTTAGCTAGATAACTGACATGATCAATATATTATGAAACCAAAAATTACCAGAATATATGATGCAATATCTGGGAGACTTCAACAATGACACTGGAAAAAGTTGTTTGAATTATATCCCAAAACTTGCACAAAGTCTCAAAACTTGTGTAAACCTGTGTTAAACTGAAAACTCTTCTCATTCCACTGGATTACCACATGTCAGAGGTCTTGTACATGAAATAGAGATATGGAATAAAAATGAGCCCAAAAGCCAAAGTCTACCATAAAAAATTTAGCCTTAAAAAGAAATACTGCTATAAATACCCATGAAAAGCATTCCTGGCAAGTACTTACCAGAGGGAGTGCCACAGATCTAGGAAGAGATACTAAAGATGAATGTTGAAGCTTAATTTTCTAAGAGAGATCAGATTTTTAATCTCTGTAGCCTCTAGACACAGAAAGTGAATTCAATAAAGTAAAAATACAGTGATCAAAAGCTTGGACAGTCATAAAAATGTTCTGGGGGAAAGGAATAATATTGAATAACAGAATATTCTGTGTTGTCCTGTGATCTGCACAGCTCCTTATCAACAACAAATTTACCTACCTGAACATACCCAGGGCAAATATTGTCCCCAGCTTCACCAAAGCCACTCAACCGAGGTCCATGAGTTCAGACATATGCAGAAAAAGGCAGGATTATGTTATTCTATGCAACCCATCATTTATGAACCATGGTAACAACATCCACTTGCAAAAAAATAAATAAATGGAAATATCTAAATAGACTGTTACTGGTTAATTTTTATACAAAATTATCTCTCTCTTTTGGAGAAAACAGCCTTTTTAAACGAATGCAACATAATTCATGGGTGACTATGTCCTCAGAGAACAGTAACATTAGAAATAATTACGAACCATCTTAATTAATTAAAGCTGTTTTTCCACCCACTTAAGTTTATAATCTATTGCTGTGCTAGCCAACTGAAAAGCGACACACTGACAGTAAAGAACTGATTATATCACCACCAGCACTTTCTGAAAAAGCCAAGAGCCAAACATCAGCTTGTCCTTGGGAAAGAATTCAAGTCTAGGGAAAAAAGTCGAACTAAACCTGGTAAAAGCAGTATCAGATCCAAGACTTGAGGTATTTGTGTACTAATGTCTCTTCCCAAAGCCATATTTCAAGAAGACATGTCCATACTGGCACAGGTAACAAGCCAGGAACAGATCAATGTGACAAGCACACACAAAAGACAACAGAACCAACTTAACCTCTCTGCAATGTGAGGGAACAAAGACATGATTTTCCTTACGTCCCGAATTTTGGCTTATCTTTAAAAAGGCCTTTCACAAAGAATGGTGCTCACATGCTCCACATTCAAGGCCACATTGTCTCCAAGTGATGTTAAAAATTTTGGCCAGGAATAACTATACTGTGGCTCTGCTTCCATAAGTGCCACAGCATAGAAATACACAGTAATACTTGGTGGATGAGAGAAGCAATGTTCATGCAATGGCACCTACAAACACAAAGCAGGCCACAGTACAAATATTTCAGACCAAGACTTGTGGGGAATGGTGCTGTGAACTTTTATTCATTCAAGAAAAAACCTGGAGTTGATCTTCATCAACAAAGACTGATCAGAAATGTGAAGGCTGGGGGCAGCCTTGGCTGCAAGACCATGAAATGATAAAAGTCAGGCTCCTGAGAAGATGGAACAAGGCAAACAGCAGGATCATAACGCTGGACTTTGAGAGAACCAGCTTTGGCCTGTTAGCGGATCTGCTTGGAAGAACTCCATGGGTTACCATCCTGGAGCAAACAGGTGTCCAAGAGCTGGCTGACTTTCAAGAATCACCTACTCCAAGCTCAAAATTAGTCCATTCCTAAAAAGCAGGAAGTCAAGTGCAGGTGGCAGTAAGCCTCCATGGATGATTGAAGGTCCTGGTGACTGAACTCAAACATAAAAAGGTAGTGTACAAGAGGTGGAAGCAGGGGCAGGAGAAATGTAGAAACAGCTTGAACATGCAGGGATGGGGTTGGGAAAACCAAAGTCAATCTGGAATTTAATCTGGTGACAGGCAACAGCAAAAGTTTCCACAAGTATATCCACAGCAGAATGACAACTAGGGAAAATGCAAGCCTACTGCTGAATGGGAATTGAGACCTGCTGACAAAGGACAAGGAAGAAACTGCATTTTCTACCTGCAACCTGATGAAGTATAGTCTAGGTAAGTGGGCAGTGAGCTAGACTGAAAACTGTCGGGCTCACAGGGCTGTGGTTGGTGACATGAAATCCAGACCTGGCCTGAAATCCAGACCAGTCACTAGTGGTGCACCCTGTACTTCATAGTGGCATCTACTAAATACTACCTCGTATCCTCATTAATTACCTGGATGATGGAAGAGAGGGCACCAGGAAGTTTGCAGATTATACAAAATTGGGAGGAGTGGCTGGGACATCAGATGGATATGCTGCCATTCAGAGGGACCTCAAGACAATGGAGAAATAGGCTGACGAAGACCCTATGAAGTTCAACAAAGAAATTATATGTCCTGTACCTGTGAAGGAACAGTACCAAGCACCAGGACAGACTGTGATCAAATGGCTGGAAAGCAGATGTTCTTGTGCATATACACAAGCAGTCTACACAAGCAGCACTGCAGATGCCTTTACAGGCCTGCAATACTGTGTGGAAGTTGTACCACAACCTCTGTTCTCTGGCCAAGAGACAGAATTGACCCAAGTCCCTATACAGCAGAAAAGCAGTTATCCCTTATTCATCATTTTTCAACCAAATGAAAAGAGAGAAACTGTGATGCGTGTGCTGCACAGACCAGGAATGTTGGGAGGCAAGCGCCAGCCATCAAACCACATCTGTACTCCTGGTGTATCATTTTACATCGCTCATGGCTGGAATGTGCTGCAGCAGCATGGCCCAATTGGCAGCTGGCGTGTCAAACCCAGTGCCTACATTCAGCCTTTTCCCTGGGCAGCACAAAGAATGGCTGGCTGAGCAGCCAAACGCTTCCTCCCACGCCAGCTCACAGCCCTCCAGGCTCTGCTGCCTGGCTCTGAGGGAGCAGATGGGAAGAGGCTGCTGTTTCTGGGTGGGGAGAGAGAGAGGGAATAATCTTCGGTTGCCCATGGGGTGCGCAGCATACCTAAGGAGAGAAAAGGTGTGAGTGAGTTGCTGCTGCCTGCTGCCTTGGGGTAGTGGGGAAGGCAGGTTCTTGGGCAGGCAGTGTGGATATGGGAAGATGCTGTTAGAAGAGTGGGTGATGTTTCAGGTGGAGAAACAGGGCTAGCCTTCTCTGGGATAACACAGAGTGGATCCAGCTGTCGAGATCGTTCTGCACAGGTCTATCTCCATAAATTCCTTCTAACAGCACTAGTAATGAAATGTCTTGTTTCTAATATCACAGTCCTATGCCATTTAATTCCCCACCTTCCCACTAGAGGTGTGAGCACATCACCTCCCTGCCCTGGTCAATGCCCAGCTTCTCTGGTACATGCACGGCTGCAGCCACTCTGCCATGCAGCCATGTATGCAAGATCACAAGGAGGGAGCTACCAGTCCGGCAAGTCTCTTCCAAACCTGCATGTTCCTTCCTTATTTACTCGCTTCTTTGACATATGATATTGCTTAAGCACCTTCAGTGCTTTGACTGAATCCTTTAAACGGGAAGAATCCTATAAATAGGAAGAAGAGGCATTAACTTTTTCTCTACCAAGAGACCATTAAGAACTTTTACTGGCAATTTCCTGTCCTCTCAAGTAAATTGTTCAGGTTAATTTTACTTTACCATGGCTATGCAAAATTATGAGGTAATTTTCCACCAATGCATGCAAACTGAGCTGGATACACAGATACATGCAGTATTAGACAGAAGAGACACAGCATCAGAATTTATATTAAAATGTAGTTGATAACTTGATTTACCCAAGACAGAATGTGTTGGACACTGATAATCAAGAGGAAAACATATTTGATGCTCAGATTCTATGCACTCACTGTGCCATAACTGCACTCACATAGAAATGCCTGTGCTGACCTCACTGCTCCTAGGCAGGCTAGTACTCTGGCTGAATGCATAACACAGCTTGCAAAACAATGGCAAAACAAAGGCAAACTTGCTTGTAAGACACACTCACAAAGCTAATTCCCCAGAGTCTGAAGTGAGGTGCCCATCTGCTCTTCTCCACTGGAGATACACTTCCACAATGATAAACAGCTGCTAGAAGAGCTTTGAGAGACAGTAACTGAGAACAATATAAACTAAGACAAGTTATATCAGAAAAGTGACTACAAAAAACCACGCATTTCTGATAACAAACCAAAGGGCCTGCCTGAGATGTGAATACCCTCTCCAGCTAGTGGCCCCATAATGGCACCCCTAATCCACTATGATTCACAGCTCCAGGGAGTATTTTCTAACCCACAGGAAAATTATCCATCTCTAATAGCTGCAGGATGCTAGACAGATGGGGAATTAAGGCCACACACTAAAGATACTGAGTTTTGAGTGGCTATCTTTCTTGTTTGGCAGTACAACTGCTATGCCAGACAGGGTGATGTGGCCTCAGCTGTCAGGAAGGGAAGAGTCCCCACAGGAGGTGCCTGGAAACAGCTGGGAAACCTCCCCACACTTTCTGCTCCATGATAAATCAGCAATAAAACAACGCTTTGTAAACCAAGCAAATACCTGGATTTAGTGTGGGCTTTCTTTCCAATGACCCTTGCAGCATTGTTGTACAATGATGGGAAAGTGCCACAGTGTTCATTTTACATCAGGGGAACCGGCTGCACTTCTAATGGGAGCGACGGGAACTAAATCCAAAGCTGCAGCACTGGCTCCATGGTTATCTAGAAAGTTTTACCATTAATATCACTGAAGCCAAATTTCACTTAGTTCCTCTAAGTCCTGCACATTCCTTTCACCCTCTTTCTTTTGGTATGAATTTGTATTTAGCTTTTTTAAGGTGGAGAAAGAGCTCTGTCCCTTGGATTCCCCTTAGCAGTGCCCATTTCTTTGTTACAAACACTCTATATAGCAGAGAAACAAAGACCAGTCTTGCACTTCTGAATTCAGGAGTCCTAAGGTGGATATAGAGAAAGATGAAGTCTTTGAGAAGCTAAGAAAAGGAAAATAGCATGAAATTCAAAACAATAACCTGCAAAAATTGATTAACTTCTTTTGTTTGTATTTAAACTGGCAATGTGCACGGGATACAATGCAAACTTTCTCCATGATACCCCTGGAACATGCCATCTCCTGGATCCACAGGGGTCAATTCTAGGAGCAGAAAGATAATTCAATGCCTGTAATCATTCAGGTTGAAGCCTCTGAAGTGAGGCACATGGCAATGTCAGTATCGCTATGCCTTGAGCATCATGCAGCACGTCTCCTGTTATTTTCTGTCTTATAAAATATTCATTACTTTTTTTCTGTCCTACCACTAGCTTCTGCTAGATGGTCTCTCCCATGGTTGACTCTCCGACCTTGTGTTTTACCCCTCTCAAAATCTCCCCACGACTTTCCATTCCCTGACCCCATCATGTTAGCAGTTCTGCCTTCATGCTTCCATACAGTGCAGTCCCAGTGCCAAGCCCTCCTTCAGCCCCCTGGACCCCATTCCTGCCCTCTGGCACCTTGATCCTTCCTGAAGTCATTATGTTGGTTTAACACAATCTCACCCAGGCAAAGCATTCACAGAAAAGCCATGGGACTGTTACTTGACTACAGACTTTGCCAGAAGTCCTGGATTTGGCTTACTGAGGTTATACTCCTCCAGCAGAAACCAGTTCATGGATTCAGGCACAGTGCCAGAACACGACAACTCATATGTGGATAAAAGGTATTTCTTGAGTTAGCATCCCAGAAGGACACCAACCTCTCTTGTCACCACAGACAACCAGAATATGCTCCCTCCTTACTCCGAACTCAAAACCCAAACAAGCAAAAAAACTCAACCCGACCAAACCAAACCAAACTCAACCAAACCAAACCAAACCAAGCCAAGCCAAGCCAAGCCAAGCCAAGCCAAGCCAAGCCAAGCCAAGCCAAGCCAAACCAAACCAAACCAAACCAAACCAAACCAAATCTTTGACAAATCAGAACTGTTCTCAAAGAAATCTGTGCCCCCAAAGGTAACACCATACCTTTAAGCAACATCAAGCCACATCATATCAGCAGGAGCTAATTAATTTCCAGTTACCACAGTGCCTTAAAGAAGGTTGTAGGGAACAATCCTTACAGAAGGAAGCCCCACTCCATCCCTGGCCAGCACTTGGCGCAGGGCCATCACTCACCATCACCTGGAAAAGCAGCAGTGTTCACAACCACCTCTCATCATGGGCAGAGGAGAAAAGCAACTCAGTTTGGCAGATGCCAGGATGCATATGGGATGATGGCTCGATCTGGCCAGCCTGCATCCAGCATCGTATGCTATCAAATACAGTCAGCATGTTATTGGTTTTTTAAAAGCCACAGTGAGGAGACAGCATGCTCTTCAATGATAGATGGCTCTAAACAAGCTCATACATAAAATTAGAAGCAATCTGTAGAACTGCAATTTCCATTCTCCCATGGAATTGAAAGGAGGATCATCATTACAGCAGCAATTGTTAGGGCTGCTATATCAAAAGGTCAATGTGCAATTACCTACACCCCTCAATACACACACACAGAACAAACAGCAAACCATTCCCATTTCAAGAGCATGTAACTCCTCCAGACATGCCATGTAGTATACAAATCTGAGCCCAAGAGCACTCACTCACCATAGTAAAACTAGAAGGTCTATTTGTAGGTATATTGGAAGTTGAGAAGGTCTAATAAAACCTGGGTACATTTCCATGTCAGCTTGTTTCACACACTTCAGCAAAACAGCTTTTACTTTTTCCTATTGAGAAATTTTGCACCCTATTAACCTTCTTTATATTGTACCAGGAACATGAGCACAGCAATATTATTCTCTTGTGCAGGAACAAGAGGCCAGAGTTTGATCAGGGACTGATCCTTCTCATTGATCCTTTCACTCTCAGTACATTTGCAGAATGTAACCAACTTACAAACCAAATTCCTACAGGATTGAAATGTCCATTGCTACCAGCAGTAAAAGGTGAACTACTTTACTGAAACAAAAATTTTAAACTGGCATTGAGCCTTTAACATTAAAAAAGGATCTTCTGAAATCAAAGATATAATTTCTATTGGTTTCAAGATATTCTTAAAATTGCTAAATGTTTTGTGATTGTGATCGGAGCAAACTAAATTATCTTCTTTCACATAAGAGCTTCAACTTCTAAAATTATTATCAATGAGGAAATGATATACTAGTTCAATAAGATGCTCCACTATAATGCCCCACAAGAATATCACTGAAATGTTGGGTGATGAACACTGTAATATTGAACACTATATGAGACTGAAAGAAAAAAAAATGAGAGAATCTTCAGTGCATTAAAAGCAATTACCAACTACAGTAAGATCAATGACATGACAAACTACAACACAGGAATGGTTTTGCTTCCTTGAACTGCTTCATCTACTTTCAAGTTCCAAACAGAAATCTAACTTGGAGTTTCTGAATTTCGTGACCTTCTAGTATAATTTGCTTAGTTCACAGCAAAACCGTGCAGATAAATTTATCAGTACAGTTACTCTGATGGCATAAAACTCATCTGATCTGTTGCAATTCACTCTGTTAAAAAGCAACAATACACCACAGATCAGGCACTGACATTATCTCAACCTAAAATGTACATTTACTCTTGACACCAAACATGGTATTTGTTTTTAAAGGACAGTTGTAGCTAGGTCGTTATACAAAACTACAGGAGAATAAATCTCCAGTGTGTCAACAGCATCATGCAGCTTGGTGTCTGTCGATGGCAAACTTTCTGAGAGTGCACTAAATCCCACTGTCTCCTCTTGGACGCTGAGCCACCGACCATAACTCTCCAAATGCAACAATCCAGCTAATCCCTTTTGCAAGCAGCCATACTCCTCTCTCACTCTACTTACGCAGACTTAATATTTACTACCTTCAAACCTCCTCAGGGCTACCTATATTTGCCATCTGCACAGGACTTCACAGCAAACTATTATTACAGAATGACTGCTCCCCCGTAATTACCAGTTTAAGAAGAGAAAGAGGAACTCATGTCAGGAACTCAAGCCTCTTCAAGTCTTTAATGTGTAAAGAGAAAGAACCTAGGAAATTAATATGGAACTATATTTTGACTTCCAGTTTATATCTGGCATCTTTTGCCTTATAACGACTGCTTCTCCACTAAAAGAGAAGATAAGAAGGCCTCATCTCAGTTACAGTTTACTGCTTAAATGTGTTAGAGATATTTTGTGCAGTGTCAAAAACTCTGGCAAAAGCTAGGTCATTAAAAAAAAAAGAAAAGTACATCTCTAAATAGCATGATTATGTTAAGGATAAAAGAAAAATGTATTGTGGTTGAAGTCTGGCATGTGTTCGGGAATGCAAAACAGAACACTCTTGCAGGGGAGACATTGGCAGAGTCTCAGTTATAACACACAGTTATTTCCACTATAATGTAATTCAGATATTTCAAACATTTAAAACATTTCTACTCTTTGTACAACCACAATGCTTTTGAAAATCCACTGCATTAGAGGACTGCATTTATGGGGCTGAAGGACAGGACACGGCAGGCAGAGACGACATTCATCGGTCATGGAGCAGGGGGATGCCTCTGCCTGAGGCAATGACACAGTTCCAACACACATTTTTACATGCAGCTATAGAATTTCAGACTCCAATAACAGAGTCAGCTTTTACCACCCTATGTCTGAAACAGCTTTGTCAAAAGGTGTTGAGTACCCAGGTCTTTTTTGCTTCAAAATAACAATTTTTGCATAGTAGGTGCAATTTCTTCTTGATCACAGCTAACCATTAAAGTAATATTAAATTTTAGTACAAAAATAGTAAGGAACTTACGAGTATTTCCTATTTAAAAATGGGACCAAAAAACCTTGAAGCAAACAAAACTTAATGATAACATCTCTCCCTATTCCAATTAAAAGACTAAATTATAAATAAAACCATTCAAGCATTTCATTCCTTAAACAATGAAAATCTTACTCAAAAAAAAGGAAAAAAACTGAATATATTTAACATTGATTCACTTTGCACTTGATGAAATGAAGAGGAAACCTATTTCTCTACCTCTGAAACCAGCAGGTTTTAAATATGACTACGCTTTGTTTTCTTTCCATGCAAAGCATATCTAAATCACTGCTCTACACCACCCACACAGCCATACTCTCATGCCCTTGCCAGAGCCCAGCTTTATTCTTGTCATCTCAAAGACAATCCAGGCTCAACCTCAGCCCTATGAAATCAAGCTGAAGCTTCCCTTGCTGTCACCAGAGCACCAGAAATACCCAATGGATGGCTCACACTACCAGAGATACTGATGCTAGGACTGGGTGGACCCCCTTGCAGAGGTGGATAGCTCTTTCCATCAGCTCTGGAAAAAAATTGCAGAAGCCTTCCCTAGGTTTAATGTGCAATTTTAAAGTCTCCCAAGCCCGGTGGATACCAGTCTGACCAGGAAAGAGATCTGGCACTTGTCACAAAGGAATGTCAGAGCACAGCAGTCACACAGGGCTGGCTGGTGGAAGGCCCAGGACTGTCACTGAGCTAAATACCTCCTGGAGCAAGCACCAGCCTTACTGGGGCATTTACACTTCTGATTTCTCAGAAACAGTGGTTGCTCAGCACAATTTCATAATGACTTAAGGGAAGCCACAGAGGAAGGTGGGGTAGAACAGACACTCAATACAAAGGTGTGCATGGTCCTTAAAAAAACAACCCTTACACCTCAAGTAAGTTTTATCCTCCCCAATTATCCAAAATCATTTTACCATGTGTCCTCTTTGCAATCTATTTTCCCCTCCCAAATGCTAATATATAACTGAACAATTGGCCATGACCTCTTGATTCACTCTGCTACTGACACCAGTATTTTTGGAGCATAGGTAATGAATATCAATGGCACCAACACAATCCTGCAGTTTCTTGCGTTGTTCCCTCCAAACAACCATGATGTTAGTGAGGTCACTCCCTTACAGTAGGAGACTTTCCTACAAATAAAGGTCACTTCCTTGACCCCAAATGCAAAAGAAGATGCCTATAAAAGTAGCACGGCCATTCCAGCTGAGGCTGTGAGAGTCCTACGATCAGTTTATTAGAGGACTGCAAACTGCTTTGCATCAGTGCCAACTTTCTCATATATGACTATATACTATATAGAGTGTTTAGCTCTATGTATTTAAGCAAGAAGAGAAACCCAAGACACACTATTCACTCCAATTACTCACCAAGATATGAAGAATCTCTCATCTCATGAGCATAATCAAAATCAAAAAACAATTGTAATACATATTCTTCTGAGAACAAGCCATGGTTGTTCATAAAGCTTTTGAATTGTCTGGCAAGTCCTTTCTGCTTATTGACAGGCTGTAATTGCTGCCTCTTAGCTGAAGTGAGCCTCCAGCCTGGTGCCTGACCTTGTGCCTGACCCCCACTTTCATCTTTTATATTGACTTAGATAAAATCTGGGCCTAACGCATTTTGGCAAAGCACCACAGCTTGATACTGTTTTGCTTTCGACAGGCTTCTCCTAACTCTGGCCACTTCTGTGGTTTCACTCACTGCAACTATCTGGTATCATCCAGGGATTGAAATGTGCTAGTGGTACGCTGCTTGTAATAAAAAATAAAAATCTCCAAAAGCCTCCTTCAGGCCAAAGGAAATTCACCGCCCGCCCTTGAGCTGAGCTCTCCTCATTCGTGGTCTCACTGGGCTTGAGTCTGGAGGCAGAGTTTGGCTCCAGGTCAGAGCAGAGGCTGCCAGCGTCCAGCACGGCTCGGGTCTGGCACAGACCCCAGCAGAGAGCTCGGCAGCAGGCGTGACAGCTGCGACCTGGGACAGAGGTGGAAAGGCTGGAGCTTCCAGAGCGACCGCAAGGAGAAAGCTGGCAGTGCTGCGGGCAAACAAGATTTGAAACAGATATTCTGGCCACTCTTTGCTCATAGGTTTGGAAACAGAAAGATCATCAATAAAGTTTCTCAACAAGAAAAGCCACAATGAAATCAACATTGTGATAGAGAGGAATGCAGGCTTTTGCAAAGATCCAGGATTTCTAAGCAACAAATTCCAGAAAAAGAAAGCAAAGCTGACACTTCACTTGGGTGCCAATGCTTTCTGAACAGAAAGACTGAATTGGCTTCTTTGTGTCGTGCAGCTATCCCTGGCACAAAAGTCTCCCAGAGGACAATGGACCACTCCTGCCCTCTCTTCCCGCTTTGAGTCCAAGACACTTACCAGCTTGAACCCACACAGGTAATTTTCTCTCTTCTCTCCCTCAAAGCAGTAGAAAATAAATATATGTTATGTTACCCAAGGTGGGGCTCATGCAAGTACCGTCATCTAAAGCTGAGGTATCTCTGTTACCTCAAGGCCTTTTCCACAGCTGGCTAAGAGAGGCTACCTTGCAAAGGAGCTCAACCTCCAAGCATTATAGAATGGGATGCATTTGCTTTTTAATGGCCAAAACTGGATAATAAAATTCCCACCAGAGTAAGTGTGCCATTTTTCAGGTACCTTCTTTCCTACACAAGTACAAGACAATTGAGAGGAGCAAAACGGTTGCCAAAATAATATTAAAATAAAAATGGTCTGCATCAGTTCAGGGTAATCCCCAGCTTCAGATGAGGTCAGGAATTCCTATGGCAGTGAATGGGAGATCTCTGAATTTCAGAGTGGGGTCTGCAGTGGCGATGTGACAAAGCTACCAAACTGTTTCTGTGTCAAAGGATTGCTCTCCTAGCCCCAGTGCAGTGTGTCTGGGACACTTCTCTGCTGACAGGAGAGTGTACACAGACTGTGTCTGGGATGAGAATCATCTGCTACAATTTGCTGTGTTCAAATGGTAGAAGGCAGCTGGCTTCAGCTCTTTTATGCCAAGCAAAATGATGGAGAGGAGAGACAGAGGGGAAATGCACTACTTTAGATGTTCCTTGTAGCCTCACTCCTCTGCTCCCCTGATCCTCATTAAATGTTTGCTCAATCCATCAAATTTATTCAACTATTGTTTTCCCAGCTCAGCTGTTTTGCAGGGACTCTGACAACACAACCATTCCTGACAAACATCTGGGATCCCCAGCAATGTACTGCAGACAAAAGTACAAAATAAAAGACATAGTACAAAATAAAAGAACAAAAAATGGTAAAAGATGTGGCTTCATCCAAACTGTAGACCACAAGCTTCAGAACCTCTCTTTTCCATGCACACAAATGAAGAAGGAAGGCTAAAAAGGTACCTTGAATGAGCACTGCCGTGCAAACTGCTTTTTAGAATACATACACTTTGAGAGTAGTTTATATGTATCATAATAAAAAGTGAGCTGGGGTTGATACATGAGCCCTCAAACAGATAATTTTAAAGCCTCATAAAGGCTAGGAAAGGCTACAATGAAGAGGAGATCTAAATAAAAAACACTAACTGATTTAAAAAAACCCCAAAACACTAGAAACTGAACTGGGAAGAGTGGCTGGAAAGCTGTCTAGCAGTAAAGGGCCTGATAGTGTTAGTCGACAGCATCTGAACATGAGCCAGCAATGTGCCAAGAAGGCCAATGGCATCCTGGCCTGGATCAGCAATGGTGTGGCCAGCAGGAGCAGGGCAGTGACCGTCCCCCTGTGCTCGGCACTGCTGAGGCCACACCTCGAATCCTGTGCTCAGTTCTGGGCCCCTCACTGCGAGAAAGACACTGAGGGGCTGGAGCGTGTCCAGAGAAGGGCAGCGGAGCTGGGGAAGGGTCTGGAGCACAAGTGCTGTGAGGAGCAGCTGAGGGAGCTGGGGGTGTTTAGCCTGGAGAAAAGGAGGCTCACGGGGGAACCTTACCTTAAAGTGAGGTCAGGTTTGATCCCTTGTCCCAAGTAAAAAGATGAGAGGAAATGGCCTCAAGTTTCACCAAGGGAAGTGTAAATTATATATTAATAGAAATTTCCTCACAGAAAGCTTTGATTGTCAAGCATTGGAACAGCATGGCCAGGGAAGCAGTGGAGTCACCATCCCTGGTGGGGGAAAGACTTCTACACCTGGCACACAGGGTTCAGTGGTGGACTTGGTAGTGCTAGGTAAACTGCTAGACTTGATGACATTAGAGATCATTTCCAAACTAAATGACTCTGTGCTTCCATGAATGGATGCTTAGGGTTCTCAAGCCTCTGCACAAGTTTCAGCTGTCTGTGACCTAAGTACCAGATGGAACTTGGCTCTCCAAGAGTGCCTCTTGGACAACTACAGGTGAGTAACGGTCAATTAAAAAGGATCAAGGAGAACCTAATCACTGTATTTTTAAATTACGCTATTGCATTTGAATTCATCTGCCTCTAATCAGCCTACTTAAACTCAAAATGAAAACAATTATGTCAATTAAAATGTATAATATTAATACTGTTTTACTTACACTGGATAACTGAAGTAGTACATACTTGTCAAAGTTTCAAAACAGGTCAAATACCTAAAGTGGTTTATTAGTAACAAGTTAAATGGAAAACAGTGGTTAAGCACCTAGAATACAAAGTGTTGAAACTGATTCTGACAGCACTAGTCTCTTCTGCAAATACAGATAATGTATCTTTCTTGACAGTTTATTTAAGTATTTTTGGTTCACTGAATAATTCATTCCAAGCTGAAACCAACCAAGACTTGAGGAAATAAGAACCAAAACAAAAAGCTTCAGAGACAGCTTGCTTTCTAATTTCATCTTGTGAATAAAAGCACAGAGTGAGAGGATGAGTACTGCAGTTTGGAAGCCCTGAATACAGTTATCAGAAAAAAACATATCAGGTCATTAATTGCAATGTTCTTTTGTTTAATGAATCACTTTGTTATAAATGATAAAACTTGCAAAAAAATAGTGAAAGGCAAAATATATTTCACGTGTATAAGGTAGTTCTGACTTTTAAACGTTTTAGGAATGCTGCTTTTGAACATTGTTCAGTAAATCTGATATTTTGTTATTGTGCAAGTTGGGACAGTAATTATCGTTATCCAGGAAGAAGTGCATTATTCCTTTTTGCTTGTTCATTTTAGTAAAATGTATAGATCCAGGATCTGAGTGCCCCTGGTGTTTCTGGGTTGCAAAAGGAATGCTAACAAGTTGCCACTTGACAGCTTGCAGAATGGGAGGGCTTTGCTCACAGAGCAAAACAGCTGCCAGGGAAGGTGCATTGCACGAAGTGAGGCTAACTGCAGGGCAACCTTACAGCCTCTCTCCTTACCCCCTGAGCAGGGAGAGCCAGTGCAGAGACCACAGATCAAACTGCATTTGAACAAGAGAGTCCTGGCGAGGGCCAGAGGCCACAGCTCTGCACAGCAAACACGTGAGGAGCAGAGTGTAAGCCAGGATTCAGTTCTGCAGATCTCATGCTCAACACACAACTGTACTACAGACAATATCGCAGCTCTGCTCTGCCATGATTCCCTACCTTCCCTGCAGCCGAGCAAGGAAAGTGATTGAGTCGAGGTTTGGGGGGCACGGCTGGCTACAGAAAACACCATATACTTAAACTGACTGAAAAAATAGTACTTAAATGAACAGAAAAAAAGAAGCAGAAGGAAGTGCTCAATAATAGTTCTTGATCCCTTAGAAGCAGACTCAGACCTGTAAATGATCAGTATAACTAAGTGCAAAAAAGAAGAAAATTAGGAAAGTCAATGTGAAGAATTCCTCTTCTAGAGATCATGTTGCTGAAGCATTTGCTTTCTGTTAAAATTCTTCAAGCTGTAAATTTAAAATATCGCAGGTCCTTTATCACTCTGAGAAGACAAATTTATGCTGCTTAATTTATATCCAGGAGAAATGAAGGGAAAAAAGCTTCACCTGACACTCAGTTATGCAGTCATTTCTTAGCTGTACTGTATTACTGCACAAGAGAGATAAAGTACCATCACTGGGGAAGCTCTGAATGCTTCCATGTAGTGAACAGCCCCCTGGGCGCATGTCCTTGCACAGCCCCGCACCAGCTTCTGCCGAACGTCATGCTGGAAATGCAGGGCTGGCAGACTCCAGGAGAGCCTGGCCGCTATCTGCAGACATTCAATCGCTGGAAAGACTCTAAAGAGCTTTCTTCAAAGAGGTCACTTCATTAAAACTTCAATATATAAATGAAGTTTGGTCATGTCAAACATTGTCTGGGCACAAGGAAAAGAGTGCTGTTGTGACAGACAGAAAGTCTGCCTGAATTGCATGGTTTGGCACTAGAAAAATCCCAACCCCTTTTTGTACTGCAAGGAGAGAATCAGCAGCAAGAATCAGTCAGTGGTGGGTCACAAAAGCTCAAACAATTCTGGCGTGTTTTATTTCCACTAGTATAAACCAGAAATTATTCAGGGCCATACCTGAATAAACAATCTATTTCAATGCTTCATGCCAAAAACATAAACCAAGAGGTTTTACTTCACAGCCTATGACTACAGCACAACTTTGCTACTCTTGAGATGCTGCAGAGGAGAGGAACAGTGTCCACAACCCCCCACCACCCCCTACATACTGAGCTGTCCAGCAACATTTTGGGGGTCAGAAGGAGAAAAAGTTGTTCATTGAATGACTCAAGCTCCCAGTGCAGAGACAGTCAGAAACCCAGAACTGGGGATCTTGGACAATCCTAACTCCTTCTGACTCCCCACGCTGTTGCCACAGGTGACGTGTACCTGGCAGTGCCAGGTCCCCAAACACACCCACTCACTGCTCTCATGAGCATCACCACCACTGCAGAGTTACCCAGGCAACGCAGGAGGGCTGACCTCAAGGATCCTTAATTAATTACCAGGTTCTCCGTGGGGAAACAGAAGCTGCTGAAGCATCTTGGCTTCCCAAGGCAAAGCAGGAGTTAGCTGTTTTGTTTATCTTGTTGGCTTCTTCCAGGGTGGCCCTGTGTGTCTTGAGCACAAGGAGTGCACAAACAAAAACAACATTCCTGGGCCTTCCAGGCTATCTCTGGTGGGTGTGGAGCCATTCCTTGCCAACGCCCGAGTGCTCCGCCCAGCTGAGCTTGAAAAAGCAGTATCTACGGAGGCCAAGATCTATCCTACAAGCTCATCAATTATCTCATTGAGAATCATTGACTTAAGGCA
This sequence comes from Origma solitaria, assembly GCA_013397895.1. NCBI lineage: Eukaryota > Metazoa > Chordata > Aves > Passeriformes > Acanthizidae > Origma > Origma solitaria. Next base: position 615,458 of record VZRL01002658.1, on the reverse strand, counting down.
GAATTTCGTTTCAGGGGTAGGGAAAAAGTTACTGGGGGAGATGCCACGAGATAGCACCATGGATAATCAGTGCACCATAAAAAAAAAACCACTACAAAGCAAGCCAGGCTGAAGCAGAGTAGTACTACAGAACAGCTATTCCACATCCAAGATTTACAGAAATGTTACGAGTTCAAGAGGAATTACTCTAAAAAGCCACAGGATTTATTAGAAGGTGTTAAACTTTCTATTAGCATTTTGACCTATCACATATAAAATACAACAGGTATGCAGCTTCTGAGAGCACATTCCCAATATAATTTTTTTTTCTTATTTTCTATTACAGGTTTCATGAGCTTTCAGCAAGCATTTTATTCCTACAGAATTTATTTGAGATCCTTGTCTGTTAGTCCAGTGGTGGTCCGAAAGCACTTGAAAAGTCTCTGGATGACATTTTCCCCTCCACTGTTAGATCTCTGCAGAAGGTGACACATTCTCCACACACCGCTGGCTAGCTGCCCAGCACAGGAAAGAGATGAAGCACCTGCCAACTCCCCTCCTATTTCTGTAAGGAAGAAAGAAAGGGAAATCTTCTATCCTGAAGAACCTGAGCTGAGCTGCACAGACACACAATTGTGGATGGCTGATGTGGGAAGGACTCCAATGAACAATCAAGCAGAACCAGGAAAAGTGTCATCCTCAGACAAAAGGGAATTCCACCAAAAAAGTGAGCAATATGGGAAGACCTTGAAAATTTGCATTTAGTGCTTTTCAGCATTTCAGAGCAAAGCTTGCAGACCTGGGACAATGCTGTACTGCAGAGCTGATGGAACTGCTGCACTTGCACTGTCCCTCTCCTGCCAGAGGGACCCACTACGGAACAGAGATCTGCAGCAAATTTGGACCTGCAGGAAGCACCACAGTCACAGGGGGTTTAAGAGAGAATGCAGCCTTGTCCCTGCTCCTTTCTCTTGGGAAGGCTAGGGGAAAGAAACCAGTCCAGCATTCAAACACAATATCAAACACACACCCCTCCCCCCCCAACACTCAGTATTAAAAAGAAACAGAAAAAAACACTCAGATCTCAATGATTATTAATCCTCACCTTGTATATTATTGCTATCCACCATTTAAAGTACAATTGGTTGTGTATTAAAAATACTTTACATGTGAAGAAACTTTAAGTTTCTCTTTTCTAATTAGCAGGAGTAAGTGTTTTTACGAGGTTTAACTAAAACTAACTGAAATAACTGCCTGGTGGTTTTAAGACCTAAATGCTTTTCAATTCCTAGGCTAAAAATGGGACATTTGCAACACAGAGGGTGTGGGGAAGGTCAGACACTTCACTGCATATAACTTCACTTCAGTCTCTTTCCAGGAAGTCAGCAAAAGTGCCATTGACACCTTTTTCTGCCAAAAGAAAGCAGGCCAAGAAATGGTTGGGTTGAACTCAAAATGAGAAGGATATTCCTTTACTTTCCTAGAGCCAAGTAATGTCACGTAAAGAGGCCAGTCACTCCAGTCATGCACAATTTGGCACAAGAGATGAGGCACAAGGATGGTGACAACATGCCCATGCACAGCCAGGTACCCTGAGCCACACTCTCCAAAACCTCTTACCCTCTGCACAGGGACAGGATGAAAGTCGCATCACAGTGAGGAAAATGGACATTGTGGAATACAAGCAGAATATTTACGGACAGCAAAATCAAATAGCTCCCATGCAGCACGTAATTAATTACCTTGTGGAGCTCACTGTTACAGGATATGGAAAACGTTAACAGTATAAATGAGTTTAAAAACTATTAGCCATTTGTAGAGAATGGATTCCTCACAAGCCATAAAATATGATGCCTCGGACACAAACTATAGCTCAGCCAGTCTCCACAGCGCTATTGATTACTGAAAGCTGGGAGAGTGTAGCAGAGAAAATGTCTCCAGCTTTCCTCTGATTTTATATTCCTTGGCTCGACCTTGTGTTATTGCAGTCTTTGCACAACTGAAAATAGCCTCTCTGCGTGCAAGAGGCTACACCAAGCCAGAAACTACTTTGTATTAGGCACTGAATGCCTTTATGGCCCTCGGCAAGGCATGTGACCTCTGTTCTCGTTCTGCAATCACCAACTTGCAAGCAGTTTGTCGACAACTAATTAGCTAATGTTTATACATCTTAAACATGAAACAGAATTATAGAATCATTTAGATTTGAAAAGAGCTTTAAGGTCATCAAGTTCAACCAGCACTGCCAAGTTCACCACTAAACCATGTCCCTAAGCACCACATCTTTCAAAGACCTCCTTGGGTGGTGACTCCACCACTTCCCTGGAGAGACAGTTTTCCCCCCTGTATCCAGTAAATGACAGAGATTCTCCTTGACACTTTCTTCTGCTGCTAATGTATTTGGAAACATAATTTTTGTTGTCTTTTATGGCACTATCCAGAAAATGTTCTAGTTGAACTTTGTCCCTTCTAAGTTTCTCCCTGCATAACCTCATGACACCCTCGTAGTCCCCCTGAGTTGTCTAACCCTTCTTTCAAAGTTCACAACGTCTCCTTTTCTTCCCAAATCTCTCCATTCAGCCATTCAAGTTTCTTCATTCCCTGTTGGCTCACTTCTTGACATGTGGGGACAACCTGCTCCTTCATCTTTAACATTTCCTTCTCAAAGCATATCCAGTCCCCCTAGACTCCTTTGCCCTTCAGGACTGCCTCCCAAGGACTCTGTCAGCTGGGCTTCTGAATGGATCGACGCCTGCCCTCTGAAGTCCAAATTGTCCTGGAACCAAAAACTGTCACTGCATGACTGCTGTGCCCAGGACAGCCTCCAGCCACCACACCACCCCCCAGTCCTTTGCTCACCAAGAGCAGGCACTAGGGGCACCTTCCTCACCAGCCATGTTGGCAAAGTCTCTTTCGCAGACACCAGGAACATCCTGGACTGTTTCCTCTCCGCTGTGTTGTACTTCCAGCAGACATTGGCTAAGTTGAAATTCCCCACAAGAACAAGGGCTACTGATCGTAAAACTTCTCCCAGGTGCTTATAGAATATTTCATCTGCCCCTTCATCCTAGTTGGATAATCTGTAACAGACTCCCATGAGAATATCTGCCCTGTTGGCCTTCCCCCTGGTTCTTATCTGTAAATGCTCAACCCTGTGATCACAATTGCTAAGCTCCAGGCAATCGAGACACTCCCCAAAATACAGGGCTACCCCACCACCTCTCACTCCTTGCCTATCCCTTCTTACAAGCCTGCAGTCATCCATTGCAGCACTCCAGTTGCATGAGTCACCCCACATTTCCGTGATGGCAGCAATGTCATAGTTTTCCTGTTAGGCTATGGCTTCCATTTCCGCCTGCTTGTTGCCCATGGTATGTGCATTGGTGTAGACACACTTCACGGGCTACTGATCACATTACATTTTTGGGGGGAGAAGTCCTAATTCCAATGTGACCATTCTCAGGAGCATCATCAACCCCTGCATCTTTGCTGCTGACTGGATCTCCATCCCCTACTTTCACTGAGATGGCAGACAGAAAGACCTTGCTAGCACACCACCCCTCAAACATCGGTGCGATTTCCCCACTATTATCTCTTGTGAGCCTGGTTTTAATCCTTTCCCCCTTCAATCTAGTTTGAAGGTCACTCAATGAGCCCTGATAATGCCTGTGAAAGATCCTACATATCATATTCTACACATCATCAGTTAGTCTCATTTAACAAAACCCAATGAAAAATATTTATTAAAAATCTATTTTCTTTAGGAATTTGTACAAAGAGGTAGCTGTTACAGCTTCTAGCACAGAAACCTGACATAAAAAAATCATCAGTATGTTAAAACACTGTATTAAAACTGTACAGCCTTGAGGGGGAGATGCAGATGACACAGCCACTTCCACTCAATTGTTACACAGCTTCAAAGTCACAATACTAAGTTTACATGGATACAAGCCAGGTGTTAGAAACATGCAAAGATGGGACATCACGTAAGAAGTATCTTCCTGATGGATCTTGCCTCAGAGACTGCAGAACACAGACATCACTATGCCATGGTCTGCTGCAATGGCAACACATGGAAACCACTGCATTATTTTTCACACTACCTAAATCTGGATACCTGTCATAGTACAGGTGCAGCACTGTAAAGCTTAAGGTGAAATAACTATCAAGGCATTTGCCCAGTTCCTTGGGAAAGCTTCCCCAGCTATGCTGAGTTCTGTATGTATGCTGATGGCAAAACACAATCAAGGTAGTCCAACATTATACTGGGTATACACAAATGCAGTCCTTACAATCAAGGAGCTTACTAGGTGGGACAAGCCATCTGAAGCTTCCTACCCAGCCTAATTCAATGTTTGGGTTTCCTCTGTAGTCACAAGAGCTGGAATGTCCAAGCACAGACCCAAAGCTGACATTTTGGGTGTAAAAATAAATATCCAGTTGTAGACACAAGATCTTCTGGGTATCAGATGTGAACTACATTTGTACCTCCATCCTTCATTCAGGTTGTCTGCTGTTCTAATTGAATAAAGTAATAAAACTATCACTGCGCTATGTAAAAAGCCTTAATGTGGCTGCCAGAGCAAATTAAGAGACAAAAGGACCAGTAGTTTATCACATCATTTATTGCTGAGAAAAACAGTGCGTTCAAGCTATTACCACAATTATGCTGCAAGTTATAACAGGAAATCAATAAGGGTAAGAAAGAGAAATGTCCACATTCATCCCCAAGGCACAGAAATCTCCTCTCCTTTATGCAAAAGGCAAGGAGAGAATTGAATGACTGCAGTATTACTGAATGATGTCAAAAGGCACATCTGTTACTCACAGGCAAGTGCTGCCACTGCAGCCCTTTAGTGAACCTTGAGTATTTTAAATTCAGTGAATTTCCTAGCAGACAAACATCACACTGTAGCAAATGGGGTGCAGAAGCCCATCCTCTGCCCAGGAGCTCCCCCCAGCCTGACACTGACTGCAGCTGGCACCTCAAGATGCTGACAGTCAGGTCTAACACCCATCTCCTGTGCAAGTGTCTGGAAAGAAGCTCCCCTCTCCCCCTGCTCTGCTCCTGCATTTCTCTCACTAAGCCCAGCTATGGCACAGGCTGTTCTTCCCTCGCCAGCTCATTGCTTCCTGACTGTCAGGACCTTTTTCTGAATGTTGCTACTTGCTATTATCATTGGTATATTTAGAAAGAAATACATATGTACTACAGAGCAGTAGCAGACTAGCAAGCAACAGACCTCGGAATGAAAGATCAGTTCATGCTCCTTGGGGGAAAAAAAAACACATTAAGAATTACTTTTATGCAACTATCTTGCATCCATTCTGGTCATACTGTGGCTCTCCTGAGAATGTGAAGGAAAGAGAAATACAGGCAGTGAGGTCACTCATGATCACACCTACTGGAGTACCTCCATTCCACTCTGCAACCTCTGCTGCCACTCATATTAATCCACTTCTGCTGCATGATTTTCTCCAGCCCGTGCTGTGCAACAGTTAAGGCACCAGAGTTACTTCTACTAAACTACAAGGAAAGCCAAATGTAACCTAAGATGTTAAAATTATCGGTGGTGAGGGTGGGTATGGGGGGAAATGGACACTCAGTAAATATTCTAGAGTCCCATTTCTTTTTCGTTTACCATGCATCCTCTACTGTCTTTTCACAATTTTTTAAATCATATATTAAATATATTAACTTCCCTCTAGCAACAAGACACAAACAGAAATTGGCAGCTTATCATGGCTTTCAGCTTTTCCAGCCATTTTTGGTCCCAGTTGTGCAACATCTTGCATGTGCCTACAAACTCTTCAGAGAAACACATGGCCTGGCATATTCATTTACAAAGAGACAGAAATGAAGTTGAAAAAATAATGAAAACTAATATATTTTCCCTGGGGACTAGGGCAAATAAAATAAGGAAAAGAAGGAAGAAGACAGGTCATAGATCAAAGAAATGCCCTAACCAAAGTTTTTAATTGAATGGAAATTCAGAAACAGCTAGTATGCTTTGGAATGCTAATAGGGGGATGCAGACTTCTGTTGCGCAAAACCAGTCCCACAGGACAGTCAGAAGGTTAGACAAAATAAAAAAAAAAGGAAAGAGGGGATTAATATCACCTTGCCTTGACACCAGTCTGAGGTGGGGTAAAGACTTCTCAGGGTGAGCCTGTCATTGTTCATTGCCTGCAGACAGAACCCAGATGACCAGCTTCGCATACACACTGCTTAAATCATCGCGTGAGATGAATGAAAAGGTGTCACCAACTCTGCTACATTTCAGTGGGACATTCTTCAATGAGGAAAAAAAAATATCTGTAAGGCCTTAATGTGACTTCAGGGAACATCTGTGCATGTATGTGACTTTGAACCCACTGCAAGTCTGTGCTCTGCTGCATCTCCCTGTAAACAAGATGACATCACTTTCTATTTTCATCCTCTCTGGCAAACTATTTCATCAGCATTTCTCCTTTAATCACTAACTGACAACACAAGTTAGCATGTTCCAGCACAATATTTAACACTGTATATAGAGAGATCTCTGCCAAAGTTTCACTGTCTCATTGGTATGTTAGGTAATGCTGGAAATACTCTCCACCCAGAAAGCTCGCCACCTCCATAATCTACTCTCTCTTTTTTCTGGAAAACTACTTGATATTCATTCTTTCCTGACTCTGCAAGACTCTCAAACTTTCTGGAATATTATCTTGATCTTTGAAAGCTTCATTAAAACAATTAACAGATTAGTGTAACTTCCAGTTAAGCTCACAATGTCCTTTTTCTATAATGACATCATCAACCACAATCTCTTGCTTCTGTTAAGCAAGAGGTAACAGCTCAGACTAGTTATGTGTGGGACTAACAAAGTATCATGAATCTACACCAGACCTGAAGGATCACCACACCGGAGACAGTGGTTGCATTCAAGTATTTCCCAAACAAAACTTAAACACCTCTTCATGATAGGAAAGGAAAAATTTTAAAAAAGACTTTGCACATAAAAATCATGTCCTCCAGACCCCACGGCTTAAACAACTGTATGTGTGTCACTGTCTCACAGCAATCCAGATTTCTGGGGACTGATAAGTATGCATCATAAGGGTCCAAACTTTCAAAGTTTTATGTGAGACTTTCTTCAGCAGAAAGGAGAGCAGAGGGGAGCAGATGTCAGAGGGAACACAACATGCCCGGCAGGAGCTACAGGTCCCCTTTCATCAGCTGGAAAATAGCTAATTCCAGAATTCTCCCATATGGAAAGGAACAGACCCAACATCCTGGGGGAAATAATTCTGTTCATAACAGCAACCTTCATGGAAGATCCAGGATATAAAGTAAGCAATGTCTTTTTGGCAGTGTAACTGCATTATGACCATGCTTTTCACTGGTAGATCATAAGCTGCTCTGAGTCTGGAAATCATCCTGACATATACCTCACATAAATATAGCACAGCTATTTGACTCCATGTCATATCTTATTTTAAAGTTTAGTAATAAAGTGTAAAGTTATCTTGAAAAATCTGAATTCCAGTCAGTCTCTTTAGTGACAAAACTGTATAAAACTGACATGAAGAACAAGTTGTTTTACTGCTTTAAAATGCTGGGAGTAGTCTCTCACACTAGAGCAAGTTCACAGACTGAAAATTTTCTTAGCCAGTACACATCTTCTATTCTCATTACCATTATCACAAATATTTATATTTGAGGCACAGAAAGCTGCTACAGTTCAGACAAGCCTAGACAAATTCAGACGGAAAATGAGATTAAATTAACTCCAAACCAGTGGAATAACTTAACAATGGATTCTAGCAAGTTTAAATGTTTTAAAATAGGATTTTTAACTAATGAAACAAAAATTTCCTCTAAACCTATTCAGAAATATGTCACTAAAATGAAGTAATCATTTGCTGAAATACTACAGTCTAATGGAGAATACCAAAATGAATCTTGTGGTTTCTTCTGTTCTATAACTTGCTTACAAGCTCTGCAAGAACTCTTCTTGTAGACTAACTACCCCAGGATAAAACCCCCTGCATTTATAACAATAACATGAGCCCACCACAATGGCATTATTTGGAAAGCCACTATCAGCATTACAGCTGTAATGCATCAGGCCTCTCCTTTGCAGTACCCTACTTCTGCTGAAATCATTCAAGCTACAGCGGCATGAAACAAGAAAAAGGTTGCAAAGACTCAAAAAAACATAGCCTTTGTTAGACATGGTGAGATCAGTCTTTCAATTCAACATCCACATGGTGATCAGCAACTACAATGGGAATAATGGTAATACACACATAGAGTGGAAAGAGGTTTCAGTGTAAGAGAATGATTCCTCAAAGTCCTTCCACCCTAAAAAAGTATTCAAGTTTCTTTTATTGTACAGTTTATGTTAGCCTCATTCATTCTTAAACCACAATGTCCCTCTCAACAGGAAGAAACCCCCCACCAACTAATAATAATACCAAATATATTAGGTTATTCTGAAAAAAATTCAAATACTGGTTGCATTTCACCCTGCAGTAACATGAAACTTTTGCTGAGAGTCCCCCTTGTTCCAGCTGCTGGCACACAGCAGCACACTCTGGGATCTCCTAAGTATGACAATTTGACAGTGCATCTCAGAAGGAGATTTTCACCTTTAGGCCACAGGCTCACGTAACTTCTGCAATCAGCCCTTTGTCCATGTACATACATGGACACAAAGCTTTAATGCTGTGGGAAGTCAATGGAATGGAAGTATGTGCTTGAGTGTTATTTGATTCAGGGCCAAAAATTGGGCTCTTGAAAACAAGAGGTTTGAAAAATGGATGTTGAAAGTTGGGACTCACTCTGATGAAGAATTCTCCTAAGTATTTAACACGCAGTAAATCATGAGAGTCAAATGCTGTTGCTAACTTTGTTCCACTTGAGCCAAGTGAAAATCCCAGAGGTGCAAAGCTTTAGAGCTCTAACACTTAACCACCTCAATGGGTTTTGTGTATGCCTGGTATTTCAAGAGTATCAACATTATCTCCTCTTTCCACAAAGAACTGTGATAAACAGAGCTAGACCACGTATGAGACTGGCCTTTAAACTGTTTTCACAAAAACTCTTCAATCATTGTATTTTTTGTCAAACTATCTTACTATTTCTAAGTATGTGACACGTGCACTTGGTGAGCTATAATTTAATAATTATAGTTTGATTGAAGCATGCACAGCAGCATTCATTAGCCAAAGGGATCCTGTACAAGGCAGCACATTTACACACAGAATTTTAGAGCTGGTTACCCATGGAAGCACACAAAGTCTACCTGCCTCCTCGTCAATACCCACTACTGGATTTTTAACCTTCAAGCCAACTGGAACCAATGTGAGGTAGGAAGAGAGGCTGCAAGGTACAGTATTTCTGCAACTTAAGAGAAAACATGATGCCAACTAGAAAAAGGGACTCTGCTAATGACACTGGCTCAGGAAAAGACTGCACCATGGGATGACCCTTGCCAGGTATCAGAGAATCCACACTGGCTCTCATCATAAAGGCTGAAAACCCTAAGGAAACCAATCTTCATTGGTTCACTGCTCATAAAACTACTAATTGTCATTCAGAAAAGCATTTTCATAGCTCAGCACCCAAAACCTAACTCATCTGTCATCACTGTAAGTCTTCAACCATTCCTAATACACTGTCCATTTTTGATCAGCAGTATAGCCCTCGTGCTAAAACTGGAGACCAGTGTGCCAGTTCTACATTCCAGAAGGGAATAGGAAACAAAATGACTTGGAACATCTTCCTATTAGCAAGGGTCAGTTTATCAGTACACAATATGATCATTTTCTATAAATACACCACGATGTTAACTTCAAAGAAAGAGAAACACCCAGGATAGAGGGAAGAGTTCATCTGGGAGCAAACAGACATAAACTTGGCACATACAAATCATGGCCAGAATGGTAGGAAGGCTGCTAAGCAGCTTTGCTACAGCCCCCAAGTAGTACAGTAGTAGCAAAGAACATACTATTTTTAAGATGGAGTTCACTTGACCTGTATACAGAGACTTGGACTGAGGCAACCCTTCCAACTCCAGCGTAAGCTAAAAAAGGACAAAGGTGAAGTGCTGGCACAAATGAAGCATGTGAATTTTAGCAAAGGATTTCACAGAAACTGTGAAGAGAAGGAAATTACCTTAGGAATATTGCCTAGCAGGAAGACGGATGCAGCTTTGTTAATGGACAAACTCTCAGATCCTGGAAAAATTAGATTAATACAGCATAAAAAAAAGGCATGAGAAGAGACAGACAACCTGTGGGCAGCATGAGGCAGTACTTACCCCCACTGAAGGCTACAAAGTAGAATGAGCTGCACAGGAAAATGAAAGACAGAAATAGTTCAGTCGAAGAATGGCAAACGGCAATCAAAATGAAAAAATTCCAGGTAGAGGGAAAGCAAGTCTCTGAAAGTTGACTAGAGCTTAGGGTGGAGAGACCACAGGCTCGCAAAACACAAAGGATACTGAGTAATCTACTACCAGGACTAAAAACATTTAAATTTGTGGCTATATCTGAGCCACAACTCTCAGCATTTTTGAGATCAAGCCAGAAAGAAGGAGAAAAAAGCCACCTAACAGATGGGAACCTCATGAAGATGTCAAGTGAAAAGATGGAGAGCTGCAGGAAGAGAATAGAGGACCTGAGTTTTACGTTTAATGCATGTTGAAAGCCTTCAACGTGCAGACTAAAATTTAGATACGAAATGCTATTATTCTCTTCAGTTCCCTCATTCTGAACCAGTCTTTCCCCCAGTGGACAGCTATTCCATCCAAGAGAGTACTAACACTGAGATCCTTTGGTTCTGATCACTTTCAACTGAGTTTTTTCAGTGTGTCAACAGATAACAACCAGAGGAGAGGAAAACCAGCCACACTTGTCCAAACCATTATCTCCAGCATATTACACACATCTGCCTTTGCTTTTCTGTTTAATCTAAGCTCCATAATGGGAGCCAAGAAAGAACTCTGCTGAAACAGGTCAAATCAGCCATTTAGTCTGATATCTCTCTTCTGATAGTGCTTGTGCCAAGTTCCCCAAAGGGCAACTTAAAACAACAACAGGCATAAACAATTCTGTAATATTAGATAATAAAAGAAAACAAAAGAAAACATCTTTTGGTTCACAGTTTTTTCTTTTTTTTTAAATTCTATTTGGATTTTTAGCCCTATAAGGATTTGGTTAATTTAATGACAGCTTCTATTCAATTTCATTCAAGGTCAAGTTCTGAACTTTGGAAAAAAGGTAATAATGCCATTATTTGCCAGGGCATATGGTCAAATCCAGAAGTGTCTTAGCATTGCCCAAAACATATTAAACCATTTGTCTCACATTAGATGCAATCAAATATCCTTTAGAAATATTCTGAATCAAGTCTTCTACCACACGAACTTCTGCAAGAGAATTTATTGAGTAAATAAATCCTTGCAAGACCTCTACAGAAATACTGTTTTTCATTTAAATTGGGTTCCATCATATTCCCAAAGATGTTCAAAGAAAGAATCCTATCTCAGCTTTTCTGTACTACGCCATTTATACATCCTCTCATTTCTGCATTTCTAGATTATTATTATATATATATATTTTTTTTGGGGGGGGGTAGTTCATTTACCCAAATAAAAGATGCCTCACATCAGCAAGACAAAAAAGCAACACTTAGAGTCCCCACTGGATGTTTCTGTGTACCAGAAGATACACAAGCTTAACTTTGAGAAGATAACTAGTTAACAGTTATACCATTTAAACTACAAATTATTTGTGGACACAAACATCCAAGTTGCAAGTAGTTTTTTTAACATGAGTAGTTGAAAGAAAATAATATAAAGGGCTGGGTAAGAACTGGCTGGGTCTTTGCTTGAAAAGAAAGAAATGGGGCATGCTGAATTACGAGGTTTTAGTTGTGCTGTAAATTCAGTATGCGTGACCCAGAAACTGTATTTGGATGGTCGGAAAATACTCAGTTTCTAGCTGCAATTATTTTGGTTTCAGAGCCATTGCACAATGCTAAACAAACCTTACAGACTCACGGTGTTCCTAACACTAATATCCAAAATGTGATTTACCTCTCTTCTACTTCTCCCATGCAATCTGTCATTTATAATATTATGCATATGTTCTACTTTCAGAGAGGAATTATACATTAACTACCTTTACTGGCAAGTTTAGATATACAAACCTTATGTTCATTTGTAATGGAAGAGAATCTCTCTAGACTCTTGCTTTCATTAATTTCTTTTGACTATTATTCTTTTAAAGAGACATTAATTTTCCCTTCTTGAAAAAGAAGAGAAATTCCCTACACTCTATGACTCTGACTTTCTTCCTTTATGTGTTTAAATTTTAGTATCTCAAATACTCACAGCTCTCTGAGAAATAAAAATATGACTGGATGGGGATTTCTGAAAGCTCCCAATACTCTATTCCCATTGAAGTTGCTGCCAGCTTTATTCCACACTCCTGTGAGATGAGAGCTTAGGCAGCACTGAGGCCTGATTTCATGTTGTAATGTTTCCATAAATGGACTTCTAGGTATATACAAAATCTATTTCTTAATCCTTAAGCACTCAATAACATCACCAGTGTGGATTTGCTCTACGCCTATATTCCCATTTGTGAGTTTCCCTAATAACTGTTGAACCTGTTGGCTAAACTGAGGATAAAGCCTCAAAGGTACTTCAGTTCTATAAGCTTTCTGAAGACTATCAGGAAAACAGAGAGGAGAGAGACTATATTAATATCTCCCAGGGAGCTGGGAAGAGCCTCATCCTCACTGTTCAGCAGTCAGTCCAGGGGGAGAACATTACGGTATGCCTTAACACTGGGAAAAGTTTAGAATGCCGCTCACATTCACAGAATCACAGAAGAAAACTGAGTTGGAAGGGACCTACCAGGATCAAGGCATCCAACTCCCAGCCCTGCACAGGACCATCCCCAAGAGTCACAGCATGTGCCTGAGAGTACTGTCCAAACACTTCTTGAACTCTGTCAGGCAGCCTACCAATGAGGTACAAAGCCTTAAGGTTTAAGCAACACTTCTACTGTACAAAGAACTGCACTTGATTTGAATTAAATATATTAAATAACATTTAAGCCTTAACAGAGTAAGACTTAAGACATTTTATATCTGCATTTAGATAGGTCTATTTTAAGCAAGAAAATGCTAAAACAAATTCTAAACATATTCAGGATTTTTATTTTTTTTTTGCTTCTGTATCTTCTGATCAACAAGGGATAACAGTATCTTACAACATGTGAGTGGTAGATAGCTACCAAATATCTCCCACTACACAGTCTGAGGTGCAGGAACACAGGTAGGAGTCAATGACTACATGCACTACAGCTGCTCCAGAGAGGAGATGTGCAGGTACAGATCTTTTGGTCAGCATTGTGCCTGAGTGGTTTTGGTCAAGATGAGTGAAGAGAGGCAAAGGGAAAGAGCTAGTTGAGCAGTGAGACAAACACAACTGAAAAGATTCAGAAGGTAGAGAGGTACTGGGCTCAAAAAATGTAAATTCATCTTTGCACTTACATGTTCATGTAACCAGCCCACACCCAAAGTATCTTCCTACGAAACTTACCACAACAAGATTTATGATGTTCTTTGCAGTTTTCAATCACTCCCTCTTCTATCCAGTACCTGCAACTCTGCAGCAACCCCTGGCTCAACTTTTGTGACTATGTACCTTCAACCATGTGTTGCCAAGAGCTGCTTCCTTACAAGCAGTGATTTCAGACCCTGCCAGAAACCTCTGACAAATTCATTCTCCATGAGTCAGACACTAATGCCATTATGAGGTCTAAACCAGCTGGCAGGGGTGATACGTATTAATCTCAGTTGACCTCTGTACACACAAAAAATTGCTAACATAAGATCTTGTCAAGTATATGTTGGCCTAAGTCTATTTAATAACTGCCTGGAATCCTGGGAAAAAGAAAAAGGAAGCCAAATCTAATCCTAAACCTGCTCTTATTCCAACAGTAGTGTCAAACCTCCACATTTCATCCCAAAAGCAGTGGTAGTGAACATTTATTCTTGAAGCTCACATTTCCCAGAGTAATGGACTGTTATTACTTGCTAGTCAGAAATAACTGGTATAATACCATTGCTCATCACTTTGAAGAAATCTTTAATCTTATCCTGAAGATGCAGAGTTTTCAAGAGATAAAGAAGATCCAAACCACATTTCTCAGACAGTAATAAAAACTGGAATATTTTTAGGTACTTTTGTGAGCTTGCTGTGCTAGTGACCTACTTGCCCTAGACTCGCTCTGTGTTGAGTGCAAAAAGAAGGCATTTGCAGAAGGTAATTCATCCTGCCTGAAGGTGGACATCTAAAACAAATGGGATGAGCAGTTCTCTGCAGGTGTCTTTCTCTCCCCCTCAATTATAAGGGAAGGTTTAACAAGATGTTCCATTTTTCAAACCACCAAAATTTTTTTTAAATTAACTTTTTTTCTCTACCACTTGCATTTCAGCCTCATTTAAATGGTAAGGCAGACTGAATCAAAATATAAATGTATATGAATCCCTTAAGAACAAGGCAAACCAATGCCTACACACAGACATATGTACATACATATACACACACACGCTTTTCAAAGGCCTGCACAGCCAGAACCTGAGATAAAGTGACTGACTTCCTGACATATTTTCTGATCTACCGTGGAGCTGGGCACAGGGATTGAATCACATCTGAGATTTCAGATGGGTTCTAAAGGTACTGGTAGGGAACCTAGCTTTATATCTTTCATTTTATTCTGAGTTTTCATTTTCTAAAATAATATTTAAAGACACCACCATCAAGAACACACTGTCTACAATTAAATGTAACTTAGCACAAGATCAAGTAATTCTGCTCCCTAGGAAGAAGAGCTATGTTTAATAATATTTAAAACTATTTTGTCTCATCATACATATATCGTGCAGCCTGAATTTTATGATTTTTAAGATGTCAGAGAACATACTCATAATAATGAAAGTTGTTTTGACTATGGTTTGCATCGTGCTCCATTTAGGTAGAAATCAGAATTTAATTAAAATGTGCATATCCCAGCATTTTAAATAGTTCTTTGTTAAAAAGAACGAGCTAATTGTGTTGAAAGTATCAGAAATAGAAGTACCAGAACATGTTTGACTTAGTAAACAAAGAAAATCTGCCTATTTGTCAACTCCCATTGCTCTATTCACATAATAGCAGCCATATTTCTGAAATGATTCATGGCCCCCCTCAAAAAAAAGAAAATTTAAATCTTTTTGAAAGCATCTGTGCAGGTGTGTTCCTATTTCTATTTTGGATGTTTTTCTCGGCAGTGCTGACTTTGTACATTTGTTCTTTACTTATGGACTGAAAGAAAAAACCAGTTCTGTTTGTGATCTGTTTGGTTTGGGGACTTCTGTAAGCCCAAACTGATTTCTCAATTTTGAGTGAACTGAACAAAATGAAAAATGAATATTCACTCTACAACTGTCAGGTAAATTGAAACCAGGAATAATAAAAACAAAATTTCTGTACAGTTGCAATTGAAGAGTGCAGATTCTGAAAAAAAAAATATGCCAACACCAGTATTCAATCTACTGTAAATACAGTCAATACTGATATTTAATGAACTGCAACCTACTGTGCTATGGTTGCAAAACTTTAGCTGACCTCAAGAGATAAAAGTAGTTCTTCAATTCCATACTTAAGAAAACAGCAGTATTTCAAGTAGAATTTGACAGATCTCAATAAAAGAGCATTTTGCAGTTATCCAGTACCATATGTTATATCTTTAAAAGTATTACATTTTGCTCACATCTTCAAATAAGCTGCCATGATTTCAAACGGGTTTCTTTTTCAAACTAGATAGCATGCATTTTTTATTAATAATGTTTTTATTGCACACTTGAGCCCTACATTTTAGAAAAATATATTTATATTTAATCATAAAGAAAAAATTGCAGATTTTATGGAGATTTGTGTAGAATAGTCTCCAGAGTGTAGCAGCATCACTAGCATTCAGTTTGCAACGCAACAAATGTAAACAATAAAAAGGAGTAAACAGACCTTCACAAAGCTATTAATTTAATCAAGATCATATAATACCAATTCTTCAAAACAACACAGGATTAGAAAGAGTTTCACTGAAATATAAACCTATATTATAGCTGAGAATAACACATTTATTACTGTAGCGTGGAAGTTTTATGTCCAGATAACTCCAAAACTGTAGAAGAATAAAAGCATTACCTGCTTTTCAATGTCTGTCAGAACAATGAAAAGTCCTGCATAGATTTTCTATATGAGGTTGTAAGGTCTGTTAACAAAAATGTACCATTTTGACACCTGAATCTGGAGTTAGGTCAGCTACTGAGAGATCAGTATCAGCTTAAATCCATGTATACTATGAGGGATTGTGAAACTAAATGAATCTATAGAACTCTATTCGAGAGAAAGCATGACAGAAACCTTCTCACTGGCTGTGAATGTCATTTGGTCCATAGCAGGAATTCTTTGCAAAACAGAGTCAAATAAAAAAGGATTACTCTGAAATTGTTCCGGCAGGAAGAGCCATAGGAAAACACCGCAACTGTTACAGCATAGAGACTGTATATTATCTTTCTAATGCTCTATGGAAACAGATATTTGCACTAGAATCAAGCAAGATGCATGGTGTTTGATCACCTTTCCATAGACAGACTAGCTGCTGCACACACAGGCACAGGAACCACCTCTCTTAGAAAAACAGGATGTGGGAGAAGGTGGCAGAATATGGTTAAGGTTTTAAAACTAGATCCTTGGGAGCACTAGATAACACAGAACTCCAGAGAATCCCTAAGACTTCCATTTAACACCCCCAGCAGCATCATGATGAATGTAAGCCTGAATCATGTTGCAGCAAAGGATTTCTTTATGAGGAACTGAGCTATTAATTTTTCAGTTTAGAAGTCACCAGAACAATCACAGGGATGCAGACAGTACCACTGAAGGATAGTACAGGTTGTGAGAGAGTAACTCTTAATTTACATACTTAAAATTAGGCAGTATCAGATACTGCCCCACCAGTGACTGAGAGTGATCCTGATGGATTTATGAGACACAATGCTAGACACTGTATTCCTCAGTCAAATGTTTCCTTGCATACAGGACAGCCTTCAGACGCCAGATTTAGAGGGGAGCGCACATGAAGACATTACCTTTCATGTCTTCTGTAATATTCCTTTCTCCTCTGTCAATCAAAACGGAGAAGAGTCATGATTGTTTCATACACTGTTTCATACACTAAAAGTCAAATAGGGATTTATAGAGTATGAATGTAAAGATATCAGTTTATACTGAAAAGACAGACCTCAAGCCGCAGTGGCAACATCAGCTGCATTACAGTTTGATTACTTTCAGCAAAGATGTCTAAAAATTGTCAGATTCAAGCAACTAATCAGTGCACTGGGGAAATTTGTGCTAATTAAGTTATCTCAATACCTGAACCTTTGCAATGCAAAAACCATAAAATAGATTAGCATTTTATTTACCGCTCATTATTAAGAGGTGAGCAGCAGCTGAAATCACACTACATTAGTAAGGTCACAATCACAGTAAATTACTCTTGTACAAATTGAACACAATCACACAATGTTTAAAATTGCATTGTCCCCAGTCTTGGGAACAAGGTGAAGACAGGATCTACACCTAGTGTCCATTTTCCATGGGAAGTAAAAATGGCTTGCATTGACAAACAAATGCACAGAATAAACATATACTTCACACAAGCTGCATGTGGACTGTCTTTCCCACACTGCTCAGTGAGGAACACAGAGACGGAACACATCACTTGTCTTTCAGAGAATCACATAATCATAAATTGGTTGGAAGGGACTTCTGAAGGTCATCTAGTCCAAATACCCTGACATGATCAGGGACATCTTTTTCTTAGCAAGAGCTGCAGTAACACATGGAGGAACTGTGAAAAGTCAAATCTGGCAGTGTATCAGATTGCTTGCTGACACAGGGCTAAGCTGTGGCTTCAGTTCTTCAGATACAGGGCAGGAAGCAGGAGGAAGCCCCACCCTGGGCACACTGAAACACGGGGATGCCCCTCCATATTCACCAGCAAGACACAGAACAGTTACTTTAGCAGGGAGTAAGGAGAAGTCTTGGCACACTATCCAACTCTTTCCAGCCTCTCTGCCTTACTCATTATTTACAATGACCCCCCTTCTATTGCATGGTGTTCATATACCCAGGGGGAAGGTTATTTGGGAAAGTGAGGCAGGGCTGCAGCTGCTTCCTCATCTTCCCCCTAACACTCAGTACATGGTTGGTGATGCACCTGGCTGAACATGCATGATTTCACCCTTTACTCCTGCTATGTCTGACCCTACAATGCATCTAACAAAAAACACCCATAGAAACCACCATAAAAAAAAACTCAACATTTTTTGTTCTTCTGTTTTCTTTATTTTGAACATTTAACATTTTTTTTTATTTTGAACATTTGAACAGGCTGTGTAGTCAATTGAACTTTGTACCTAATGTGATTTTGAATTGCATTTTAAAAGTATGTTTCAGGTTAAACCCACATGTTCAGTGATCTGAGACTCCTTTTTTATCCACCCCCCCCC
>VZRL01002658.1:584148-596774 GCA_013397895.1 Origma solitaria | reverse complement strand
CCCCCCCCCCCGGAAAAATTGAAATGAAAATGTCTCTCATTTGCTCTTTCTTTCTGGCTGCTTTGCTTTATTTTAAAAGTAGATATTTAGTGTAAAGTTTTTGAGGGCAGTGCTTTGTTTTGAATATAGCAAACGTGGGGATTTGACAGGTTCTAGAAACCTTCTGCTTCAAGTATTGCCAGTCTATTCTCAATTTTCTTTTCCTGGGCCTCAGATGTCAGCATCAGACAGTCAAAATTTGCCAGATTTTTAACAGAAATGCTGTGCATATGTGCAGGAAAAAATGGACATTCCATGTGAAACCATTCAGCAACCATTACGGGTAAGAACTCTATGTCAGTATCCATCACAAGCAAGCACAGTGGATCTTGCATGTCGTATGCAGCTCTCTTACAGAGGCTCAGCCAAGCCCCCAGTGGGAGCTCCCTGACTTTCTTGGAGTCAGCTCTTTCACCAGCCGCGCTCACGCTCTGTGAAAAGCTGTGCCAGCTGCTCCTGCACGCACAGGAACCTCTGTCAAAACCAATTTCTAGAACTGTCTGCTTTCACGTGCTGGCACTGGATACTCTATTTTATCTGGCAATTTTAAGCAAT
Organism: Origma solitaria; assembly: GCA_013397895.1. Classification (NCBI taxonomy): domain Eukaryota; kingdom Metazoa; phylum Chordata; class Aves; order Passeriformes; family Acanthizidae; genus Origma; species Origma solitaria. The sequence goes on along the minus strand of VZRL01002658.1, from coordinate 596,180 downwards.
TTTTAACTGGCAAGAAGATCAAGTTAGCAAGATAATGATAATACCATGGAGTTCATGGTGGTTTCCCTCTTAAGAATAGGCTTTGTTTTAGCCACGGTAAATGTAAAATAAAAATTTAAAAATCTACAATACTGATTTACAATAAATAACCAAACGAAATGCTTCTCTCCCACCTATGGAAACAGAAGGAAAGCAGAAGTTGCATTAGTTGACTAGGCTGGGTATCTCCCTAGAAAGAAACAAGGCAGCTCACGGTATTTTTGTTCTGGTTTGGCCAAATACCTTTGAAGGTACCTTCAAATACCTCTTTGAAAATTATACGCTAGGAATTCATTGTCAAAACTACAATGACATGTACTTAAATTTGCAGTAACTTCACTGCAAAAGTATATCTAGAAATACAATCTGTGTCACTGCTGAGAAGAAAAACAGGTGACACTTTTTCCCTTTGCCTAAGGTAAGCTTTAAAAGCAATCTGCCTGACAAGGTTTAACTTTAGGTCCTGCAAGAGTTGGTAATAGCACAAAAGATAGCAGAACAATCAGGAAATGGCATAGTCATTGGAGACAAATCCAGAGACAAGATCCCTGTATAAAAATAAAAGGGATGTCCTGCGAGCCTTGAAAAATAACCTGCACACATTGATAAAAAAGCCTTTAAAGTCATTCTTCAAAAAAATAAACTGAACTGACATATCAAGTCATTATGATTTCTTCTTCGTGACCTTCCTCTATATCCTTATGTACTAGATGAAACCAAACCCAGAGAACAAAAGCACAAAGTAACAAAACCAGAATAAGAGCTTTCCCTGTTTTGCTCTGGGGTTTCTTTGGAGAAGAGACTGCCATTAACTCCTGTGCCACTGAAGTCGTATTCAGGCACGAATGTGAGAACCAAGATATTTGACTTTTATACAGGACATCATGCTGTCATTCTGTATAACTCTTTGTTCCCCAAAACCAGCTATTCATGTGCCCTGTTATTCTAACCTCAGTATGTCACATGGCTCTCAGGCTGCAAAAACAGTGGCAGCTCTGAGCAGGAAAGCCAACAGGAGGCAGGACAACACAGACAGCAAAGCCACAGCATTTTAAGGATGGCTGCACCGTTGTCAAGATCTCCAGTCTTTGCCCACATGCAGCAGAGGCTGTGGGTGGCACTTTTGCCTCTCCAAGCTGCCAGGGCCCAACCCCTACAGTGAAACTAAAGATGTTTAGATATAGCGATACTACCTGCAGGAAAATGTTGTCAAATGCATGAACGCTGCCCAGCAAAGACTTACTGTGTGTGCCGTGACTGGCTAGGAGACTGGGGAAAGAGCAGGCTGGACAGCCACACTGATACACTTCTCATCCTCCTCTGCTTGCCAGTGTGGGAACAACACAGGTGCAGGATCAGTTCTCAGATGCATGCTAGAGTACAGCATGAGGTTCCTCCGCGGTGCAAACAAGTTTATTTCTGGACCGATGCTTGTTTCCACACTATCATGCAGCCAAGGGATTACTGGTTTCTTTAAGTCTGTTGTGAGGCACACTGTATGCATGGAGATGGGGCTTTGCCATGCAGGTCCAAGCACAGACCCGAGACACCTCAACATTACTCAAGGGTGTTGCAAAGGTGGGGTTGTCACTGCACCCTTTTCTCAGAGGCACCACTCAAGACACCCTGAGTATACTGTAAACAGGGCGTGCACCACCAGAGAACTGACTTTGGAGGTTCAAACATTTGCACATGCTGATTATGTAACAGCAGACCACACACATACTAGGAGCAGCCAGATCACTACTATATGACGCAAGCATTTCATATTTTGCTTAAAATAAGAGTTTCATTTTCCAGGATCTCATAAATGATGGGAAGTGGTGAAAAATGCATACCATACCAATTAAGCTCTCCTGGGTGACAAGTGTCAATTCCAAACAAAAATAAATCAAAGCCTATTCGGGTATAGAACAGTTCTCTTCCATTAGGAGGATGAAAGAAGCCAAGAATGCCTTTCCCCTTCTCACTACTTCAAAGACTTCTTACTAGAGCAGCAGTGATACATGCACACCTGGGAGTTTGGGAATCCCAGATCACACCATATGGACAGCGATGAAGCAAACCAGCATCCCCCTGTGCCGACTGCCAAACATCCAGAAACCTGACAAAGCAATGTGAATGTGACTAATGGAGCAAGGGAACAGGCTTACAACCTGCTCCACAAAAAGAAACAGTGCCATAACTTTGGGGCTTTCTATCAGTTCCAAAGCAGCAAATTCTCTGTAGGCTTTGGCAAGGAGGTCTTAAACCCTTTCACTGACATCTGGATGTGTGAGAGAAATCACTCCTATCAGTGATCATCCCTGCCGGGGTATCACAATTAAGAAGCTGTGTCGGTCCATCTCCACAAAGAATTTCAAGGCATCATCACAACCTATTTGCTGTTCTCACTCAGCACTACTTCCACTGGTTTGTTAAGGTGAAGGATTTATGTCTGGAGAAAATTGGCTGAAAAAGCAAGAGCAGAACAGTACATAAAAGGTTTCCAGATCCCACAGTACTTCCAGTGATCAACATTCTGTGTACCTATTTTTATTCCTTCTCTCTAACCAGTCTGGGTCTCTGCATTATCCTCAATCCACTTTTTTTGTGAGTCACATCAGATTAGAAATACATTCAACCATGAGAAAAATCTTTTGCAATTGATCCAAAAAGAAACAATAACAGAAACCCACACATACTACATTTGGAGCCTCTTTAAAAAACAAACAGAAACAATGCAAGGCACTGAAAAATACTGACAGGTTTCCTTATGGTCTTGTTTAGAAATGTGCTGCAGCTGATGTCACTTGTAGGATATCCTGCGAAAGACACCGAAGGTAGTCAATACAGGAGAAAAAGGAACCAGACATTTGAATACAAGGCTTTGCTCTGTATTTTTGCTACACAGTCTGTAAGTAACTACATCAGCTACCCCTCCATCTCTATCACTGCAAAGGATTTGTTTGGTTTTTCTCAGTGTATGGACACTGACAGAACATCTTAACTGTGAGTATTGTAAATTTTACCTTCACAGGCCACTCTCTACAAGAACACATGAGGTGCTGAGGCACATCCAAAGAGAAATGAAGCTATGGACAGGTCTGGAGCACAAGTCTGATAAGAAGTAGCTGAGAGAGCTGGGGATGTTCAGCCTGGAGAAGAGGAAGCTCAGGGGAGAGCTCTCAACAGCTGCCTGAAAGGAGGGTGTAGTCAGGGGGGGTTTGATCTCCCAAGTAACAAGTGATAGGACAAGAGCAAATGTCCTCAAGCAGCACCAAGTGAGGTTTTGATTTGATATTAGGAAAGATTTCTTCACTGAAGGGGTGTCAAATGCTGGAACAGGCTACCCAGTGAAGCGTTTGGGTCACTAGCCCGGGAAGTATTTAAAAGACGTACAGATGTGACACTAAGGGATATGGTTTAGTGGTGGGCTTGGCAGTGCTACTTTTATGATCGGGACTCAAACTTAGGGTCTTTTTCAACCTAAATATGTCTATGACTCTTTGACTCTATAACAAACTTATCACTGAATTCCTAAGCATTTTATTTTATCCTGTATTAATCCATGAGAACTATAAGCCAGACCTGGTGCTCATGGAAGCCTTGATGGAAGTTTTGTCATTGATTTTAGTGCAACAAAAGTCAAGTTGGCTATTTTTCAAGTTTTGGACCTAGTATTTAATAAATACTTTTACAGAGTCTTAACATCAAGTCCCAAGGCACAGCAGGGCTAAAATACATTGGCAGGAAGTTTGAACAGAAGGTAAAAGTGTGTCCTCCTGCACCATCTCCAAATGTGCGGAGCTCTAATTGCCAAAGCAGGAACATGGGATGTTGGCCTCCTCAGCGTGGGATACAGATCAAAAAGGAAACATGAAACTGAAGATTACTCAAGTACAATAGGAAGCTTGAGATCATGTAGGATTTATTCACTACCAAAAATATTAGAGCCAAACCCAAACTCCCAAAAGAAAGTATCACCAGTTTCACACTGTAAACAGGATACTTCCTTAGCTTTGTAAACAGGAGACTGATTTGAAACAAACTGCCAAAAAACGCTACGCAATCCAGTCTTTCAGCCAAGAGAACCTCACCAGAAGCAGTAAGTACTCTCTCTTATCCAAAATGTGGTATAATGTAACCAACCTCATAAATACAATACCAGGAATTTTGGAGGCAATTCCCAAATACAGCTTGAATCAACTGACCATAAGATTACTACTAAATTTCTCTGCATTAGTGGGCAAATTCTGACTACAGAGAATGTCAACACAGAGCCTTCATGGTATTTCTCAGGACTCCTTTAATATACTGATGTCAAATCCCTGAGGGTGCACAAAAGCCAGAGCAAGCCAGGGCAGCCCTTCACTAGGGTTGGTTGGGATCATGCTACAGAGTTAACCCAAGGCTTCTCAGCTGGCTAAGCAAAACTGAGCACAGCTACTTAAGGAATGGAGGAGGATGGCAAGGAAAAGGGATACAGCTGGGCCCAGAGATGCAGAGAACCACACTTCATGTTCCTGCTATTGCTGCTCATGGGAAAAATGAGAGAGAGGGAAAGAGGGAGAGCAGGATGGAAGAGATGGGAAAGGCAAATATGACTTCTTAGGATCAATGTGCTCCATCCATCACCATCCCTCTCTCAGCTGCTGTAGGTGCCACTGTGGAATGGCTGAGGTTGGAAGTGACCTCAGGAAACCACAATTATTGCTCTGGAGACAAGAAGGAGATGGTATTTTGAGGGCTTTGGGACTCTGGTATCACATGCAGATGTTTACCCTGTGTTCAGTGCCAGTCCTGTTCCTAAAGAGATCAGTCTACAATTTGCTGCAGATATAATTTAGAATTAGTAAGACCATCTATAGGAAAAGACTGGAGCATAAAACACATAAACTCTTGCTACATCTTTTGTACATATAGTACATCAGAGGTATAAAATAAAAGCCATTCCCTGTCCTTCTAATTTGCAGCTCTCCAAAGGAGTTTCTTGATGTATAAATAATAAACACTTAATGGATATTTTCCTTTTATGTAATATTTACATGCAGTCTAAAGGAATGACAGAAATATATTGCAGTGAATTTGATTATTTTGTTCAAGAAATTTCTTCCTTGATGATCCTTTTTCTATTACGTTCCTTTTTAATTAATAAAAAATTTAATAATGTGAAAAATACTTTCAGAACTTCAACTAGCAACCTGAAAAGCTGACAGACATTATTAAATGTAACTGCTTTCAACCCAAATTCCAAAAAATGACATACAACATCACGTAAAGATCTTAACTACTCTGAATAGTTAGGCTCAAATATTTGTCTAATATTTCACTGTTCAACTAGGACCTCAAAAAATGATGAGATCAGGTCCAGCCACTATGGGTTTAGGAAATGCAGTTCCTGATTGATCAACCTGATCTCCTTCTGTGATACATGACCCACTCAGTGGATGAGGGAAAGGCTGTGGATGTCATCTGCCTGGACTTTATGCAGTGGGTTGATCTTGGCTGGACACCAAGGAAGCGCCCACCAAGGCTCTCTATCTAGCTAGCTAGCTAGCTAGCTATTGCTAGCCTTACTAGTGGGACAGGGGAGAGAAAATGAGATGGAAAACAACTTATAAATTGAGATTAGGCAGCTTACTAAAGCACAAAAAAGCAAAAGTTTGGTGTGCATAAAAAAGAGAAAAAAAGTTTATTCTCTACTTTCCATCAAGGAGTGATATCCAGCCACTTCCCAGGAAGCAGAGTTTCAGAACATGTAGTGATTGCTCCAAAGGCAAATACTGCAGAATAGCGAATGACCCCTGCTCCTTCTCCCTCCCTTAGCTTTTATATCCGAGTTGATGTGATATGGTATGGAATACCCCCTTGACTAATTTAGGCCTGGTTGTGTCCCTTTCCAGGATCTTTCCCACTCCCAGCCACTTGATGGGGGAAAAGTTAGAGAGACATCGCTGATGCTGTGCCAGTGCTGCTCAGCAGTAGCCACAACACTGCTGTGTCATCAACACCTTTCTAACCACCCGTGCAAACCTCAGCACTGGGAGGGCTGCTGTGGGGAAAATTTATTCCAGCTCGGCCAGACCCAATACACTTTAGTAAAGCTAACACCATACCCTGCAGACTTATCCTGGAGAAACTGGATGCTCATGGCTTGGAGGACTGCACTGTTTCCTAGATGAAAGACGGCCTGATTGTCTGAGTCCAGAGGGAGGTGCTGAATGGAGTTACACCCAGCTGGTCACAAGGCAGCTCAACAGGACTCAGTATTGGGGCCAGTCCTGTTTCATACCTTTATCGATGACCTGGATGAGAGAATCGAGTGCACCCTCAGCAAGTCTGCAGATAAAGTCAAGTTGGGCAGGAGTGCTGGTTTGCTGCAGGGTTGGAAGGCTCTGCAGACGGATCTGGACAGGCCGGATTGATGGACCAAGGCCAGCTGTGTGAGTGCTGAGTTAACAGTTGGGCTTGGTGATCTTGGAGATCTTTTCCAGCCTAACAGTTCTATGATTCTTAATTTTGCAAATACTTGGCACACTTGGTTCATCATAAAGCATAGGTTATTTTTACTCACCTCATTTACATATAAGCTATTCAGTCTTTCTCATTACACTGTCCTGTACAACTTGAGCTTCTTGACTTTAATGGAATTATGAAGATGCTCAAAGTTAAGCACATGATGAATATTATTGCACTAATGATCCCCTGTGAGTTTTCTATTTATACCTATTCCTAGATATTTTATAAAACCCAACATCTCTGTGGCATGACCGTGGAAACACCCCGCACACACATTATTTTAGAGTGTTCAGCACTGTTCAGTTTCTACAAATCAAAGCAATACAATTATCAAGTTTTCTCTTCAAGCCCTTTAAGAATTAGCTGGCCTAATTCAGTTTCATACTAATATTTCAAAAAGCCCCAAAGGATAAACAAGAAGTTTCAAGAGACCCTCTGAAGAATTTATAGTGACTTCCACTATATGATATACATCTGCCTGATAAAACATATTTCAAGTTCCTTTAGAGAATTCCTCTGTGCTGCTTGCTGCTGAGTCAGGGTTGGAATTCTCATGCAATATCCTTTGATTTTTCAGTCCAAACTGTTAATTACACAGATAAGAGACATCATCGAAGTCAGACAATTGTAGACCAAAGTGCATTACTGCAGGGAAATTAGTAAGGCTTCTTTTTTAAACTGATGAAGCCTGAAATACACATTTCTATATAAAATCTAGAAAACAGGGAAATAAAGCCTATAAAACCCAATTTATTTTTGCCATTTTAAAGTTGACACAATTTTATGTTACCAGCATCCTTTACAAAAATCTATACAAGTCTATTATAAAAGAACTCAGTAAGTATATTCCAAAACTGATGTTCTGTATCACTAGTGATACCAGAGGCATTTCACAGAATCACAGAAACATCAACTCGTAGAATCTTAGAACGATTTGGGTTGAAGGGAACCTTAAGTGTCGTCTACTTCCAATCTCCCTGCCATGAGCAGAGACACTTTGCACTAGATCAGCTTGATCAAACCCCTTGAACAGGCCTCTCTGGGCAACCTGTGCCAGCGCCTTACCACATCCACGGGAAAGAATTTCTCCTAATACCATAAAATCATAGAATCAAAGAATAGCTTGGGTTGGAGGAGACCTTAAAGCATCTAATCTAAACCCACCCTCTAAAAAAAAAACAATGAAACAACCAAAAAACAGAAAACAACAAAATTATGTCTTCTCCCAAGAGCAGACACTTAACATTTACTTGTTGAGAGAATACTGCCCGAATCACCACATACTTTTCCCTGTGATTAGGCATCAGCCAACACAAGGAAGAAGAGGGTAGAGTTAATGGCACACATCCATTTGGACTGGCCCTTAAAGAGCCTAAAGTTGTTGGCAGTTCCCCAGAACGATAAAGTACAGTTTTTTCTTTGTATTTTGGTGGTGCACAAGCAAATCAAAGTTTGAAAATTCCTTTTTTTTTTTGGATTCATGATGCAAACCACAAGAGCACAGAATCTTATCTCGAGTCATCTGATGTTATGGTTTCAAATCCACATCACAAGATACTGATTCCATGGCTTTCAGTTGTTTACATACTGAAATGATTTGACACTATGCTGTCTGTTCTGTTCTGTCTTTTCTTTAAACTCTGGAGTTTGAAGTTTAAAATATGTATGGTGATGCTTAGTCTGACGATACAGACTAAGCATACTTTCCTAGACTAAGCAGATGTTTGTTCAATAACAGCTAAGAAAAAGTGATGTGATATTTCAGTTAGACATTATATAGTAAATAACATTATTTGCACTTTTTATCTCCTACTGTTCATCTCCAAGTACACATAAACAACTAATATAGGAGAAACCAAATATCAGACTTCTTGTAATTAGGCAGTATTACCTGCATACTGCAAAGTGGGAAACTGAGTCAAAATAGAACAATGGAAGCATCTGGAAGACCTCTCTGTTATTCTGACGAACTTCAAAGTGCTTAACTTGACAGCATTAATAAACACTCTAAGTGAATACCACTACTTGTGCTATAAATGTCGCTGGCACCTCCAGGACACTTTAAAACATTGATTAATGCTACACTGGACTGCTGAGTCATCAATGACCGTTCTTCCACTAGGACAAGAGGATGTCTTGTAAGCAGGTTATTTATATTCTTAATATCTTCAGCAAAAAGTACAGTCTGGTAAGGTTTAGTCGTCATTAAATGGCAGTATTTTGCATGTGCTGCCCTCATCTATAGATTTCTTATCAGAGCAACTTCAGTCTTAAGTAAGAGCAATTACAAATAGGCCAACTTCTTTTAGTCTGGAAGAAGAAAGGCAATATTGAATCATACACACTGCAAAGGTTTGTTTTGGCCAGAAGCAAGACCAAGCCTCCATATTAAAGCTCTGTGTATGCAGTATCACTAGTTTATCCAGCCTGAAAGCAACAGAAAACTAGAATTCAAAGCTTTTTTTTTTTTTTTTTAATAAAATGTGAAGGTGGTCTTGGAATTGCTAAGATATTTTTTAAAGCTGAACAGGCCTTGCTTCCTCTTCAGGAATTTCACAACCTAATAATCATGATCAACACAGAACATAATATTAAACTACTTTTTATCCTTGCTGTGTATTTTGAGAAAGACTTGGAACATATCTACCCCAATGTATTGTGTGCTCTTAGATCCTATTCTGTATTGTCATGTCTGCAAATATTTGCAAAGTAAAAAATACTGTCTGACTCAGCAATGCAACTCACATGTCTTTCATGCTGTTCCATATCATTGCTTCAGACCAAAACAACACAAAAACACCACTGCGAATTACAAAAGACAGACATACTATTAGTGGCCTACAGCCAACTATGGTCTAAACAGTTTGCTCGTGAGCTCGTCATATGCATGCAACATTTGGAATACCGCTCAAAAGCTTTGGCTGCACAAATACAGACCTTTAGTCAAAGAACTCAAGCAACAGTTTCACTCGAGTAGAATCAGGGGGATCAGCAACTGATCTGCTTAAATGTTGTAACCCCATGCCCAGCTCCACTGGCCACACCAGAATACATGGTCCTTTGCAGAGAAAAATGCAACAGGATTCCCAAGCACAAGCTGCAGCATGCTAGGGGTCTGCACGTGGTCTTCATCAAAGCCTGCTACATCCTCAGTATGTAGATACCTTCCTCTGAGCAATTTCAGAAGTGTCTGACTTCAGCATGGGCATGTTTCACTGTAGGCTGCAGGACTCACTAGCACACATCCCAGCAAAGATGAAAGGTAGGATGTAGTCACATATAGATGTGCCACTTTCCAGCAGCCCCAGTATTAGTCCACCTCGTACCCACAAAGACCAACCGCTACAAGTTCTGTCAGACAATTTTAAAGGTACAAAGCTTAATCACAGCATTAAGTGATCGCAAGTAGGAAGAGAGCAATTAACTAATCATTTCAGAGGCTTGCCCTCTTCATCACTGCAAGAAGCAATTTCACCACAGGAAGTCTTCTGTGGAGTAAAACACCCATCACACCGCCATTAAGATGAAAACTTTATTTATATTAGGGGTTAATGATTTCTTCATTGACTATACAGAGAAGACCAGTAATGCACATTTTGATGTTCTAAGTACCTAGGTTTTCAATGAAAAAGCTTGTTTGAAGTTTGAGTTAGACGGAAGCTTGCCTAGCTTAGTTCAGAGATGGTCTAAGTTCTTCTGTGAAGTTTAAGATGGCAGGCTAACAAGTCAAGAAGATCGATACAACACAGAATAGCATTTAAGAATGAAACAGGAATAACAAATATATATACTTTTATTACAAACACATTAAAAATGAGATTTGACTTCTGTATCAGAAGGAACAGCAATTCTGTCCTGTTTACTGACTCAGTATTTCAATTCTAAGAAAAAAATCCTCCACCTTCTCTAAGTCTTCTTTCAGTGACTATGAAAGGCATACAAAAGATTATTAAGGTCAATAATGGCTCCAAACTTTAAACAAAAACATCTTCCTAAATCAACTGTATACCCATTACATGTATTGTATACATGCTGGAAAATAAACACTGGCAAATACAGTCTTGGAAACGGCTCAAGTGACTGGTTTTTTGAAAAGGGTTTATAAAAGATATAAATTCTGTCAACTGGAAGATGTTAACTCGAAGACTGATGTAAATTCTGTTCATTTTCAAGGAGAACATCTTGCATTCCACCGCTTAAGAAGACACACGGCAACGTGCAAAAGCAGGTTCTCCCACGTGAGGCTGGAACACACTAGGCTGCTCCCTGGTCAGAGGCTCATCGCTTTTCCCAAACCGAAACTCGTGGATTCCAGAGGTGAATTTCAGCAGCGCTGTTTTTACGCAGTCTCCCCGTTCCTTGCCGGCGGGGCCGCGGCACTCGGCCACGTTCACTCGAGGCACCTGCGTGCCACACCGCCGAGCTGCACAGCCTCGCAGCGCCTCCGCTGTGCACGACATCCTCTGCCGGCAGCGCCCGCAGGGAACCGCGCCGGAGCTCAGACGGCTCAAAACACCCTTCCTACGGGGTGGGCGGTGTCCGAGAGCCCGCTGCCGCCCTGCTTGGTGCTAACCTCGCCCGGGCAGCACATGCCCGGTGGGGCACTGCCCGGCAGACCCAGGGGAGCATCGAGCCCTGGGCTCAGACCCTCCTGTGGAGGAAGTCCCTTAACCAGGAGAGCAGCGCCCCGACAGCCCTTACGGGAGCCGAAGGCGGCGAGGCTGTGTCAGGGCCCGAAGACGAGCCCCGCTCCCGCCAAGGAGCCCTGGGGCCACGGCGGCGCCCCCCACACGCCGCCCCTCAGAGCCCCCGCGGNGCTCGCCCCGCTCTGCCCGCCGCCGGCACATCCCGGGCACACGGGGGACACGGGTGCCGAGGGACGCCCGGCGGGGCCCGCCGGGGCAGCCGGGACCGAGCACGCCGCCTTGTCAGAGGTGAGGTGCCGCCCGCTGCCGCGAGGGGAGGCTGCGGGCACCGCCGACTCCCGGGAGACCTCCGAGAAGTGGCCCCGAGAAGTTTGGAACCGCCCGGAGGTGCAGCCGCCGGGAGGAGTCGCCCCTTCAGCCCACACCTCACTCCTGCCACCTGGCCACACTCTCCCGGACCCCGACCCCCACGCCCCGGCTGACCCCCGCCCGGCACGGGACCCCACCCGGACCGACCCCCATCGTCCTCGGAGGACGGGGCCCTCGCTCCCGGGACAGCGGAACGGCACCCCGAGGCGCGCTCAGGGCTTCCCCCGCAAAAGCAGCCCTCGGCAATAGATAAAGCAGCAGGACACTTACCATCTCGCCTGATGTTGGAAGCCCGTAAGGCTTTTATAGATCCGCTCTGGGCAGGGGCGGTGGTGCCCTGACGGCTGCAGAAGTTCGCACAGACGACGGCGTAGAGCAGGAGGAGGATGAGCAGTTGCATTGGGACCAGCTGCGAGCGGGACCGTGTCTCTGCGAAGAAGCGGGCTCTGCCGCCGAGGGTGCTTCCCTCGCTCGTGT
>VZRL01002658.1:457971-584027 GCA_013397895.1 Origma solitaria | reverse complement strand
AAAAAAAAAAAAAAAGCAAAACTCCAGAGCACGCGAAGCAGCGGCCACCGTCGCCGCGTTACTCTCCGAGCTGCCTCCAAACTTCCTGCATGCTGAACTTTCGGCTGCCCTTCTGGGCCGGCCAAACTCGGCAGAGGTGCGCAGCGCCCGGGCCGGGACCGCCGCCCACTGTCCCCGTGCAGCACGGCCGTNCCCCGCTCTCCGCGCCGGGGCCGGGGGGGGAAGGGGGCCCGGGGGAAGGGGCGGGAGCGATGCCCGGGCCCTCCNGGGAGCCGTGTGCCAAGGGCTCTCCGCCAGCACGGGGGCCACCACCCGAGGGTCCCGTCACCCTCGGGCCCGCGGTGGCCACATAAATGTCACCCCTGGGCCGAATGCGTCAAATCTCCGAGCCTGTGCCAGGGCGGGTGAGGAGACTTAGTGGGATAAGTGGTGAATAAGCTGCAGTTGTCCCTGGGAGAAATATATGGGCTTCTTCTGTCATGCCAAGCACTGTCCAAAGCCTTTCATAAAAAGTTAGCTCTTACTAATTTCGACCCTCGTTAAATTGGGTCTGGTATTAAAAGATTGTATTACTGCCCGGAAGAGTTTAGGTCTAAACCAAAGGTACGTGAGGGTTGTGATCAGGTTGCTAGTTTAATACCCTTTTTCCTTCCCTTAGCCGCAATGAAAATAATCAAAAGGAGGATGCAGAAAAAACCCGCTCAGGTTTTAACAGTTCTCTAATAAATTCTTCCCTGCTCAGTTTATTTCTTATAACATTTCATGCAGTCTTAGCCAGGCTAACAAACTGTTACACGCTGCCAGATCTTTAACAACATGAAACATACATCACTAGCAGAAGAATGTCAATATGGTGCTGTATCCAGAGTCTTGGATGAGTCCTGCTACACTCCGAGGACTGCCTCTGGCTGTGTGAAGCATTTTCTCCAAGAGCAAGTTAGGATGACAATGGGACTGAAACATCTTGTATGTCTTAAGAAACCAGTAGGGTGCAATTCTGTTATGCATAATTCATGCTTCTTTATCCCTTTCATGTTCCCCAAAACTGACAGTGAACCTAATCCTGCTCCCATGTGGTAGATAATGGAAAGGCTCCAACAGTACTTCATTTGTGAGCAGATGTCCTATATTTTAGGTGCCCATTTCAAGGCAGGGGAGCTGGGTGAACAGAGGGAAGGTGGCCAATTCAATCATCCTAAAAGAAACAAAGTCAAATAGAGGACGCAGTGGAAATGAGTATGAGGGAGCCTGAGAGATGTTCTCTGTTCATGCAGTCAATGTGTCTGCCTTTTTCCAGTTACCTTACAAGGAGCTGCCAGAAAACTCCAATAGAATCCCAGCTCCCCAGCTCTCTTCTGAGTGCAGGTACCTTTTAAGATAAAAGAAGGTGGTCAATACACTGACCTTTACCACAACCCCATAGTGAAGTCTTGCCTTTCTTAGTGCCTTCAGGCTCTCCTTCTCTTTTAGATTCAGGATGCTGCAACTCGTAATTGGTTCCCTTTGGGGGAGTGGCCATTTTGAGCTGGAGTAGAAAGAAGGACAGATTACCTTCCAACCAAAAGCCAGACAGAAGGTGTTTTGACAGTATCTGAGCAGTTGTGTAATTCAGTCAAGAAAGGGCACTGTTTCCACTGTTTCTTTTTCTGTATCCAACTTTATCCATATAAATTTTCTTGTATAAAATTCATTTGTCTTCCCAAGACCTAGGTCTGGAGACAGAGTCTCTCTGGCCCCATGCCTCCCTGGCTGCACAGGTCCAACTTTAACAGAAGAGCAGAACAGGCTTTTGCCTCAAACGCTCCACAGCTGTTTGGCTGACATGCTCCCTGGCTTGATAGAGGCTATAAGTTTAAACTTCCTCAGGCTGACCTGGGCACAGAATTGAGGTTTCCTCAACGCCTTTTTTTTTTATTTTTTAAGAGTACATACTGTTGTGGTACATAAGATGAAATTCCTGTTTATGTAGCAGAGATACTTGTTTGCTTAGGGAATTCTCAAGCAAAACAGCATGAGGCCTCATAAACTAGATGATGATGAAGGCAGGCCAGTGGATTTCACCTCCAGTGGCTTTGATATATACTAAAAGGAACTGTGTATAACTCCTATCATATGCTCACAGTACATTTCTGTTTCTCCCTGTGCAAAGCACAGGATGGTGCCACCCTTTTTTCTTAAAGCAAAAAATATATTTGTAGCAGAATGGACAAGTCTCTTTCTCAGGTCAGAAAAAGGGAATAATACTGTGGGGTCCAAAACAGAGGCCTAGCTCTATGAATTACAAGATATTTGTTTTAGCCCTAGTATCAAAAAATCTGTGATTTTCCAATTTGTTGTACAGGTGTACAGAAAGATTTTGGGTCAGAGAAGCAAGACTGACATGCATTGGTAGGCCATTGTAGGAAAGGCCTGTATTCCAATGACTGTTGCTACAGCTTCTTAGTTCACTTTAAAAACCACTAAACTCACTAAAACCCAAAAGAGTGTCTTTACAATAAGGTGTCATAGAACCCCCTGTCAAAGAGTGAGCAGTTTGGATTATACTCTGACATTTTTATAAGCACATCACTGAGTCTTTACTTTCTAAAAAACATTCTAGCACACTGTGCATTCTATGTGCTTGGGACAATTTAAAGCATCAGGTGATTTCTATAGGAAGACCTATAGCAAGTCATGGTTACTGCACAAAAGAACATACTGATGATTAAGTGTGATAACCTAGGTAATTATAAATTTGTCAGCTCAGCTGGGATCCTAATAAAAAGTCTTCACAGTAGGTATGAAACTCAATTAATAGAAATTAAGAAAAAAATAATATAATTATTGTTAATCAACCTGGAAAATCTTATCATGCTAACTTGGAAATCTGGTTGACAAGCAGAATAGCATCAAATTACAGATTTCATAAGGCAGCAATTGGTACTGCACAATTTGTATCATATGAAATGAAAGCCATGCATACTGAATGTTTTCAAAACTTCTTATATGACAGGCTTAAAAATGTTTATGAAAAATGAAACATTATTAAATGGATTCTTTTTGAGAGAGTGCCGCTTAGGCTAATTTTTTACTTCTGCATTGATCTGCATTTCCAACAATGACCTGGGAAAAATGCACTACTGATGACTTTTGAAGATGACATAAACTTAGGGGGAGTTACAATAGGATGATTTATAGCATTGGTGTTATTTAGAGACAGATGTGTAGATAGTGGATATAACTGTAAAACTGAGCCCTGGCACAGCTCATGCTTTAAAATAGCCACTGGCAGCACGGCCCGGTGCCCATGGCATCCACCTCACCTCATTTTAGTCCTCTCAAAGTGCCTGGTGTTAGCCAGTCACGCAGGTTCTCATTGCTCATGGAGAGAACCAGATACCCATCAGAGGGCACTCGAGCCCAGCGGTTTTAGGCACTTGTGCTGGGGAGGTCGGGAAGGTCCAGTTTCTCTCCACTGACTATGGGGAGGGTACAGGGAACAAATACATTCATAGTTATAGGATAGAGTCGTTAATCCTAGAAAGCACTGATGCAGAAAAAGATGATGGGGGTGGATTATCAAGGAAGTCAATGGGCTGTAGCTATTTCTGTTACCATTTGTTAATGGGGAGATGCTCCAGTGTCTTACAGTTTGTCTATGGAGCACACATGTACTGTTTGTCCAGATTATTTAACTATGTTGATTAAGTAGCAAAACCCAAGATCTCTGTGAGTTTTCTCTGGGACCCTTAAATATTTATTTAAAGAAGGGAATATCAATTAGAGTAGGGGCATTATACTTTCTTCTGTTATTATTAGACTGCTGCATCAAGTTCCTGTGAATAAAGTCCTAGAATAATAAAGTGAAAAACACTGAGAGGAAAACCACAGGGTTGGCTAGAGATTGAGAAACATGCCACTCAGGAAAAAGCTTAAAAAATCACAAGCCATTTAGCTTGTCAAGGAGGAAATCAGAGGGGTCACAGCCACCTCCCGGAGGTAGGATATTGATTCTAGAAGGCTGTTCTGTCTAGTGGACAATGACATATCAAGGTGAAAGCTGGAGACAGACAAATTAAGGTTTAAAGGCACGCTTTTCAGTGTGGAAAGCTATGGAAGCATCAAAGTTCTTCACCACTGAAAATCTTAAACGCAAGATTTGATGTTTTCCTAAAACCAGTCAAGTGGTTTCAAGCTGTGCTTAGGAACACATGGGGTCTATTGATCACTTCTAAAAAGTCTGTAAAGGCAACAGAGAAAAGCATGTTCATATGTACCATACTACAAGCTACAGATATATTTTTAAGTGATTCTGCAGTTTCTTGGAAAACAGCAACTGAAAAAATATGGGTCTAGGGGTTAATTCCAGGCACTGTGAGTTCTGTTACACAGGAGGGCAGTCAAGTGAGAGCAATAATCTCATCCCCCAGTTTCTAATATGTGAATAAGATATAAGAATAAGCAGAGGTGCATAGAGAGGACAGAGAAACATCTCACAATTGCTAAAATATGTAAGTAAACAAATGTAACCATGATAGAAGACCAAAAGAATGTAAGGAAAATTAGACCAAAGCCATTATATGTCTGGAATTAGGAAACACAGGCAGGGTCATGTGTTACTAAGAAAATCACCCCGGGCACCATGACATCAAGAGAAAAAGTGCAGCACTGGGATCTGTGGCCAGATCTACTATGTGAGCTACAGGCAGTGATTCAACAACACACACAGAAAATCCCTAGTGAAAACGATCATTTTAGGCGATCAGACCTATCAAATACAAGCCCAAGCACTGCTGCCTGGTATTGCTGTCAATGTAGCATTGATTCATGGAGCCTCACGTTAAAACACTGAACATTAGGTCTGGGCCACAGACCTGTGAGTGGTGCTGCTGTTTGTCCTCCTCCAGCAAACAGCTGTGCAAGGTCACTTGTCTGGCCCATTCTTGAGAACAGCTGCAGGTAGCCTTGATTAATCCAGTCTTCTGATTTTCCTTCCTGTGCCTGCACCACTACATGATGCTGTGCCCTTCTCCCTTTCAGTGTATACCTGCTTCCCTTCCCAACTCTTAAAGGACTTTTGCTGACTTCTTTGGGATAATTCTCCACTGCAAATATTAAGAGACAAATATCGCACTGGCATGCACATAGGGAGGGAGGGAGACACAAACAATGTCCCAAGCTGAATACTTTGATATATTAAATTTTGAGACTGCTATGTCACTCAGACTGTCTCACTGGTACCAAAGGACAGTACCAATTTACATACAGTGTGCATGCAATATTCAGAGTCAAGCTTTCAAAAAATGAGTGTTAGCCACAATGAAATAAGAAATGTTGCCCTCCTGAGGTTAAGTAGGATTTTTAGCTCCCATTTATATCAGTGGAACCAGCATTTAGATATAAATTCAGGTTTAAAAATAATGGGCCTTGTTTTCTTGTAAGTTTTTCTTAATAAGAAAATAAGAGCTTAAAAAAGACAGTTTTTCTTCTGTAGCCTAGTTCCCAGGTTTATAGATTTAGAGATAAAGAGACATTTCTGGTATGCTATAATTTGACTTCTTGCATTAATAAGCCAAACTATTTTGCTATCTGACCTCCTGCTTTATTTACTTAAAAACATGGTATCTTTTAGAAATAGTGCAGATAAAAACTTGATTTTAAAACAATAGGAAATCAGTTTTACACTATCTTGAGACAGAGAATCACCCACCATCAATGTTAGGTAATTCAAGTGATTAATGACTGTTTTTAAAGATTCTTTTTTTTATTTTTTATTCCCTTTGGATCTTGTGCTGTGAATGAACAGTAATGGTTTATCAGGATCCTCTGCTTGGTCTTAAATATTTGGATGCAAGTAACCTGAAACTATTGCTTTGGCCTTAGTAAAAGAGCTGTCCTCAAACCCTTGTATCTTCCACCTACACACCTTGTGTTATTTCTGTGATCAATTTCTTTGCACCTGTCAAAATGAGGTCAGATTTTGTTTGTCTTCAATACATTTGAGTTAGAAAACCGTCATCTAAAATTTTAGAGAAATTCTAGGAGTGTTTTACTACTGGTAGTGTGAGATCACTTGGATCTGAAGTTTCAGACTGAATTTTTCATGATAATTCATGCTTTCTGTCTGCGTGTTGCAGATACTAATTTACAAATAAAGTAATGAGTTTTAGTAAAAGAGAGAACAGTATGGTGTAGGTTCCTCTGTGTGTAACACTGCCCAGATACTCCTGGACTAAGCTGTGTTCTCTCCTCTGGGGCAAGATGTATTTGCCTTCTCTTGACTTCAGCATTTTTCTTCAGCATGTTTTCAGCATGGGAACATTTTTCAAATTCTGTAAATTATTATCTTGTAAACAACATAGGACATACCACCTGAGCAACATTTTAAAGACTGAAATGCATCTCGATGCTGAAGTCTGAGAGCAATAACCAGTGTCTTGGCACCACAAAGATGGCACATGAACTTCTTGTCATCTACTGTGTCACAGTTTGTGCTCAGTTCAGAAAACATGTATGCGATCAAATATTCCTTTGTTGATTGAAGATTTCCCCTCAATTTCCCAAAGTTGAAGTTCTGAGCAGCCATCATACATATGGTTCCTATGTAAATTCCTCTGCTCAGCCACCTAGAGGATCTGAAGTTTATTGAAATATTTTAGAACTTTATAGGGACTGAACCTTCTAGTTATGTAAAATTCTTTCTTGTCCTCCTGAGTTACAGCTTGCCTTTAATCCTTTGTCTTCAGTGCAACAGAACACCACTAACTCATATTGCCAACTCTGTTTCAAAACTGCCAACCCATGATGCTGGGCTTTTTTTTTTTTTTTTTCCTTTTCATTCCTTCATGGTTAATTTCATTCCTCTTTGAGGTCTGGACACACATGTGCAATGGAGATACTTCCTAAATCTGATTGTCCAGAAACTTCAGCCCTAATTTTTTCTGGTTTTCTTTCCCACTCACGAATTTTCCAACACCACTTTATAAGTAGGGAAGATTCTGGCTTGCAGTGGGAAATGTGCAATGCTGAATGGAGAACCCTTTATCCATGCTGACCCTCTTGATACTGTGTGTGGTTATGTTCTTGGAAAGTAAACTTGTCATATTTCCTCTCAATATGCCTGTATTTCACAGATATAGCCAAATGAAGACTTTTCAGTCGTGTCAGAATCAATAATTGGGGGATCATTAAATGGACAAATCCAGAACATAAAGGTCAGAAATGCAAAACTCTGAGACTCAAAATTCAATGCCCAGAGCTAATATCATAGAATCATAGAATGGTTTGAGTTGGAAGGAACCTTAATGATCACTTAGTCAAACCCCTCTGCCATGGGCAGGGACATCTTTCACTAGATCAGGTTGCTCAAAGCCCCATCCAACCTGATTTTCACCATTTCCAATGGCAGGACAACTGGAACTTCTATCAGCAACCTGTTCCAGTACCTCTCCAATGAAAAAAACCAAAACAATTGTTCCTTACATCCAGTCTGAACCTCCCTTCTTTCGCTTTAAAACCATTGTCCCTTGTCCTGTCGTTACATATCCTGGTAAAAAGTCTCTCTCCATCTTTCCTATAAACCCTATTTGGATATTTAAGGAAGTCAATAAGGTCCTCCCTGAGACTTCTCCAGGCTGAATGATGCCAGCTCTATCAGCCTTTGTCTGTAGGAGAGGTGTACCAGCCCTTGCACCATTTTCAGTGTCCATCTCGGGACCTGCTCTAACAGGTTGCTGTCTTTCTTGCACTGGGGCTTCCAGAGCTGGATGCAGCACTTCAGGTGGGGTCTCACAAAGGTAGAATTGAGGGGGTAAACACCTCCCTTGATTTACTTGCCACACTTCTTTTGATGTAGCCCAGGATATGATTGGCTTTTTGGGCCATGAGCACACATTGACAGGTCATGTCCATTTTTTCATCCACTGGTATCCCCTTCTCCCCAGGGTTGCTCTCAATCCATTCATTCCTCCAGTCCTTATTCATACTGGGCATTGCCCTGACCCACGTGCAGAGCCTTCCACTGACCCTTATTGTTGTCAAATGTGCTCTGCACTTACAGTTTGTATTTTTTTTAAATGAAGACATTTTTAGATCATAAGAAAAACAGAACCCATATACAACTGAGTAAAATATATAAGCAACCATTTTCAAATGGAATTGATGTATAAATATTGGAGAAAGTACATGAAGCATACTTAAGTTCTTCGTTTAAATAAATGCAGTTTGTAAATCAGCTTGTTCAGAAAAAAATATTTTTAATCTGCTTTGGATAGCAATGCATGAGAGTGTACAACTTACCTTAGGGGCAGTAGTGAAAATAACTTATCTCTGGTTCCAGATTAGTGGGAATACATTCAGGCTGCCCAAATCTTTCTTGAGATCACATTGTCATACAGAGGAGCTGAGTTCACAGTTTCATGCACACAACACATTAACACAAACTAGCTAACCACCTGGCATTGGTTAAGCAGAATTTATGCTGATACTGTACTAATGACCTTGCACTATCATTAGACTGAATCAGTCTCCTGAGGGAGAACCCAACAAAGCATACTAATTTAATACAATCCTAGGAAGCAGCATGTACAGTAAAACATATTTTGTCATTTATCGAGCTCGATTTTAATTCAGAAGTACATTCTATATCAAATACCAAGGCCTCTCCAGAGACCTCTGTAATGGCAGAACAAGATAAAAATACGCAGCAGAAAAAGACAAGGAAAAGAAAGATTTGTGCACACCTACCACCATGGTGGATGTTTTAAAAGTACTAATGTACTCAATAAAGAAATGTTGGAATAATCTGCTCTCAACATAGGTTTAAAAAATAAAACTTAGAAGGGTAAACAAAACTTTGAGGGATAAATCTGATGTAGACATAGCAGATTCCCTTTACAGTCTGTGAGAGAAGTGGGTGCCACCAGAGGGTGCTTTATCTAACATGTCATTTTCATAATTAATTTAGGAAGCTTTGAGTTTGCCTTGCCTTCCCCCACCTCCAATGGCTTTCTTTTTCCCAGTAAGACAACTATGGGTGATTACCACAGACAGAGATGTCTAACTTTAGAAAACCTAAGTTACCAATCAGGAGTCAGAACATTTCAGAAATAAAATGCTTTAAGAAATTTAATTCAGCCTCCTTTTACATATGTAGGGTATATGTTTTAATTACATGCAAAAACTACTTTTTTCAGAGGATTAAGTACACCTAATGAACGAGATAAATCATAACTTTGCAGTACAAAGGGAGATAGTCTGTAGAACCTTTTCTTCATTTGTTGCAGAGCTGAAAGTTATGGAGTGGGGCAGGAGGAGAATGGAAAAGAAAACTCAATCCCTAAGGCAGTTGAGTGGGGTTTCTACATCCACCCATGTGTTGCTACACAGATGATGCAAACCTGATTTCTCACAGCTGGTCTTTAGCTCCATGTTTCTCATTTTCTGGAAGCCTAGCTGGAGATAGTAGGGTCTGATTAGAAGAAGTTCAGAGCATGTGTAACTATTTTTAAAGTTAACATTTGTTATTATTTGTTTCTTGAACATGTGTAGTGCCATATAATACCAGGCATTATAAACCTTAGAATCTAAAACTATTGGAAACTATTTACTATTAATCTTTCTGCACCCCAATCCCATTTCAGAAAAAGGATGATGATAGCATAGATAGCATAGATAACACTATAGCATGCAAATTAAATGTCTGGTATATGATCTGCCAAATAAAATCCTGCATGTAACCATAGATATGTCTGTAAAATAGACAAAAATTATCAATTTTTGAACAGGGTTCATGTGACTATCTAAGAATAAACTGAGTTGCATCTTGGAAGTACCTTTTTTTTTTTTAGTGACACTAAGGGAAACACAAACTGACTATTTCAGCTGTAGACATGAGGGCTGCAGATATCTGAAGGCAGGGCAGGTGAATCCTCCCTTCTGTGCTGACTTCCATTTTGGGCACGGAATGAGACAGCGACTCTAAGAAGAAATAGTCTCTGGTCAAATTATTTGTCAGTTGTCTTCATAATAGATATGCACAAGAGTCCAAACTAAGGTTGCACAGAATGTCTTTTGTAAGTTTGGCATGGCAATCTTAATAGCAGTATAATAGTTATTCACTGGAAATGAAAAGATGTCAACCTGAGGCAGACACTTGGAATTTTACATTTCAGTTCAAACAGTTAAACTTTAAAAAGAGAGTTGAATAGTAGGAAAAGAGAGGAAATTAATAATAGGTAATTTTCTCAGCTCACTCTGAGAAACTTTCATCATTTCTCAGTCCTTTGGCATGCAACAGTTTGCAGGGCAGCTCTGTAAGCCTGTGCATGTCTCAGCTCTAGTTCCTTGTTCAGCATTCCTCTGGTGTTGGTAAGGACACTTCATTTTCAAGAGTTTTCACAAAAATAGCCGAATCCTCAGAGCCTTCCCCTGGAAGCTATCTAGGTGTTTGTTAACAATCACACTGTAGAAATAGGAAAAATGTCGACTGCAATTATTTTTCCATTGTCACATTGCACGAAATTATCAGGTAACAAATGGAAGTACAAGTTAGTGTTTAACTCATTAGGCTAACATTTCTTACAAAGTTTTCTCTCTGTTTCTTCCTGGCAAGGCTGCACTGCCCCAGTGCATGTGGGCAGTGACTTTGCATGCTGCTGTTACAGTCTTGTCTGAAAGGAAAAGGACCTTGACTGAGCACTGAAAACTGCGTGATATGATCACCAAAAACAGCTCAGGGATTACAGTGTCTGGAAGGCGGTGATTGTACTGCTTGATTCACAGTTCCTCAGATGCAGTTTATGTTAAACTTACAAGGCATCTTTCATGTGTCCTCCTGGTGTAAATCTTGTGGGTATTTTATGAGCAACATAAAGCCTTTCGATCTCACCAAACAGCATTAGCTACCATTGTATTTCCTTACTAAGTTTCTTTCATCTGCACTTTGCTTGCTGAGAAGCTGCCCTGGATGGGGGAAGTCAGTAAGATCAGGCATTAGAGGCTCTGCTGTAGGCTCACTCTGTCTGCATTGCAATGAAAACTTACATTAAGCAGGGGTAGGCCATGCAAGCTCCTTATTAGCCATTATGAACCCACTGAAGAGTGTAGGAGAATTTGTGACCTTCCTAGGCAGGGCATTAACATCTATCATGTTGTAAATGGGCTTTGGAGGCATCAATTCTAAGCCTGATTTGATTTAGTTTAACATAGAACACCAGAAAAATCGTTTTGACCTGTATTTCTAAAACCGTCTACTAATTTTGGAAATCTGATTTTCGGAAGAGTGCATCATCTTCAGCCACAGTAGATATCCAGGCATTACAATTGTGTCTCTGTTGCAGTTGCAGATTAACTTGGGAAGGAAGAAGAGAAATAGGACCATGAACTTTTTAGTTTTTTCATTAACACTGGCCAATTCAGCACATGATTAGCTGCATTTGCATTACTACCATTCTCCACCCAGTTTAAATAAGGACCATGGGACTACTCATTGAGTAACCAAGATTTTTTTGAGAACTGCTGTTTGTGTGGCTATACTGACAGCTACCTTTTATCAAAAGTGACTAGAGGTGGGAATGAATTGTATTTATCAATCTGACATCTGAATTTACCGTGTGCAAATCTGCATTGCATGACAAAAAGGGACAGGTCACACAGGGATGCTATACAGACAGCTGTTTTAGACTGGGCACATCATGGTGCTGGTGCAGATCTAAAGACACCAAGCAAAAACTCCCAAAAAATCTACGGATATTTACCCATGAAAGAAATATCCTTGCTTAAAACTTCAGGACTACAGAATCTGCTGCTCTGGTCTTCAGTCAGGTGTCAAAGTAAACTAATCTGGAGAAAAACCAGCTGAGTCACTGAGATCTGAAAAGAACAATTTGTAAAGGGAAAAATGATCAGTCTCTTTCTTGGATTAAAAGAGATAAAAGAGATTTACTGCTGATTTTACAAAAGCATTCAAACAATGTTTTCTGATCAAATCTCACAGTTTTAACAGAGAAGGAATTTATTTAGGTAATTGGAAAGAGTATTGTTTGTGTAAGATTTTTTATTGGAAGTTGCATGCCTATTTTTACTGTATTTTTACAGCTGACACTTTTACCTCTTCATGCAGTACTGGTTGTTTACTGTTTGTTGGAATGATTTGCTGTACACACCTACACAAACACACACAGAGTCTTATATTTGGAAGAGAAAGATCCTGTTTTGTGTTCCTCATTAGATCGAGTCAGTAATGAAAAGGACCTCAGTTCTAGTACCATAGCTCTGTGACAGTGAGGCAGATAACCAGTCTATGATTTACAGTCTGGCTATTTTTATATCACATTTTCTTAAAATTTTCATAACAAAATAAGGATAATAACTCTCTACAGAAGCTGTAGTAATTCATTCTTCTAAATTCTGTTGCTGAACGCACAGAAGAAAAAGCAAATGAGGTGGAAGGGGCAATTTTCTGTTTGAAAATTCCCTTCAAAATCTGTTACACTTTAAATAGTGTAAACAGAGATTTAGATGAAAAATCAGAAGGATTTCTCTTCTATTAGGTGTTTGAGAAGCACAAAGAAAAAAAAAGAATACAAGGAAGACAAGCATTCTTAGAATTCAGTGCACAATTGCAGAGGAAGGAGCTGTAATTTAAAGAAGTAAATCAGTTATGGTAGTTTGCTATTCATAAAAGCTGAACCATAGGTGATTTTAGTGCTTGACTTCCTGTCAGTATTTTCAGACACAGTCTCAATGCAATTGAGAGCTGTGAGCTCTAGTCCAGGTAAGTGTTGCAGCCCCAGTAGCCAATTATTAATGTATGTTGAATTACCCTGCACAGCATTTATGGGTTACTTTACCTTCACCCTGAGTTTTAAGATACCCAAGGTGATAATTTTTCCCCTTCTGAGGGAGTGATGGAAATGGCCTTGGGCTTATTTACAACCAGAGCTGATTCATGAGTAGTAGTCTGTAAGTTTTTTGTTTGTCTCCATAATACATTATTAATTTTAAAAATGGAAATCCATCATGTTAGACATGCTTGGTTTGGTAAGAATATCTCACATTTTGAGTAAATTAAGCTTTTGGGATCTTCCACCAATTTGTATCTTTTCAGAAGTACTGAACATCAAGTGACAATCTACCTGCTAACAGGATGGGGTGTCTCAATATGTTCCGTGCCCACTGAATTACCGTCTTAGGTACAATCTGTGGTCAGTAATTTGAGGTCATACAGAGGTCGTACATGAGGTGATATGTATGTCATGTGTGTGGTCATGCAGAACTGACAAATAGATGTAGTGAAATGATAATACATTTGTGCCTTCCTTTGATCTATAATTAACATGGCCTTCATTTCCCTAAATCTATCTCTCAAAATTCACATTTTCTTCCCCTTTTTTGTAGCTAGTCTTGAACTTTGTTATCCGCATCTTAGGCTTTCTGAAGGCAAGTATATTGGCCTATGCTGCACTAATCTTCTATAATTGATTTGGGATGTGTGCCACTCTCCTCTATTATTCTGTGCTGATATCTTTATATGATTGGCTTTTATCCAAAGCTGTCATCTTTTGCATTCTCTTTATCCTTTTGCTCTTTTTGTGCTGAGAGACCATATTTTTAGCCTTTGAGTGTTGCCCCTTCTTCCCTCAAATTTGCAACATAAAAGGTAGAAAGGACAAACTTTCCAAACTTTGAGATCCCCATGCTTGGCCTTTCTAATATTTTCTCTACTCTTTTTGGTTAAGGCCATTGTTGCATATAGTTAATAAAATGGCATGTAAAGGTTTCATTTGTTTCATTCTGATTTAGTGCTTTAGTGAACTTATTTTCATTGCCTTAATTTTTTTTTCCTCAGTGTTTTACTTCGTATTTTCCACTCTATATTTGATTCATTAAAGAAAAGGATGTGATACATAATCAGAACACTGTACTATCATCATGTTCCCATATAGGTTTCTCATGAGGCAGCTCCTCTGTGACTGGTTTACCTCCCCACGTGCCCTAGCATGATAGGGCACAGACTTTTTAGTAATTCAGTTGACAGAGTCCCTTGGGAGTCAGACCTGAAGGGCACAGAAGTGAAGGAAGGCTGGACAGTCTTCAAGAAGAAGATCTAAAAGCCACAGGAGAAGGCTGTCCCCATGTGCCAAAAGATGAGCCAGAGTGGAACACTGGCCTGGCTAAACAGAGACTTTTATCTGGAACTCAGGAAGAAAAGGAGAGTTTATGAAACACTTGGGGAAAAGGGGCAGGCAATTCACAAGGACTGTGAGGATTTCATGAGGTTATGAAGGGCAAAATTACAAGAGCAAAAACCCAACTGAAACTTATCTCTCTACTGCCATAAAAGACTACAAAGAATGCTTTTTCAAATACATTGGCAGAAAAAAGAAGGGCCAAGGAGAATGTCCATCCTTTACTGGATGCTGGGGAACTGATAGTGACAAAGGTGGAGAAAAAGGCTGAGGTATTTAATGCCTTCTTTCCCTCCATCTGTAATACTAAGGCCAGTTGTTTCCCAGGTTCCCAGTCCTCTGAGCTGTAAGACAGGGGTGAGGAGCACTGTGAAGGGGAAATGGTCAGCAACTGCTACACCCCTTAGACACACGTAAGTCTACGGAGCTGGATGCAGTTTTCATGCCTGGGGTGTGGGTCAGTCTCTCCTCCCAGGTAAAAAGCGACAGGACAAGAGGAAATGGCTTGAAATTGTGCCAGGGGAGGTTTAGATTGGATATTAGGAAAAAAGTTCCTCACCAAATGGGTTGCCAAGCACTGGAACAGGCTGCCCCCAGCAGGGATTGAGTCACCATCCCGGGGGTATTTAAAAGATATGTAGGTGTGGCACACACATGGGTTAGTGGTGCACTTGGGAGTGCTGGGTTAAACTTGATGATCTTAGAGATGTTTTACAACCTAAACAATTCTATGATTTCTTTAAAACATGTTTTAAAAGAGATAACTTTATAATTACCTTTAATGTAATGGAAAATCATCTTGGTTTATACTGATGATCATTGTGTTTTCATCTTCATTATAAGGCTCATAATATATATGACTTCTTTTTGATTAAAGGAAAAAAGCTATCGCTAGACAACAGAACATTCCTTTATCGTTTGTATTTGGCTGTTTTTACATGGTCCAGCTCTTTCTTCATGTCTCATCTATTGCAAATTGAGCTCTGTTCTAGATAACACAGAAGAAATCTAGTTCTTTGCTATCTTGCTATGAATTTTCAGCAGTGATCTACAGAGGAAAAAAAAATCAATGTAACTGTGGGCCAATACAAAATCACATATAACCAATATCCTCAATGCCTATTTTTTTTTGTTTTTAATCCAAATTCCAATCAAAACATTTCTCATTTCAGTGGTCTGTCAGTTAGACCATTAAACCTTGGATAATAAAGCAATCTTATTCAGCACAGTGCGTTATCATTCCCTTTGCGAAAAATGCATGGCTAATTCAGTCAGTTGAGCTAATGTGATTAGTAATAGGCCTGTACGTCAGGTTAGCATTGATAAATTAAGCTTTTGCTAAAGAGGAGGGCTTCACAAACTTTCTCTATTTGGATTTATTATCAGCCAGATGCCTATCACCAACTTAATGAAGACCTTGTAGCCACCCTCTCCTGTGTACAGTTCAGGACATCATCAGATTTACTACTTTAAGACCCAATTTTTTTGCATGTGGAAAAGCTTTCATGGATGAACCCAGCTGGACCCTAGCCATTCAAGTGAGTGAAAAAGATGGTTTATTACATTCTTTTTGTAAGCAAAATTATGATTTTCATGTGAATGGTTTTAGGGTTGTAAGTACTGGAGAACATACATACAGAAGTTTGAGATCTGATTCTACCAAATATAAGGATTGTTACCTGAATGCTTTAGGGATTACAACACATGGATGCATTCTGGAGTATTAGATTTCCTCCTGTATCATTATGCAAATATTGTATTTGGAGATAAGACCTTGTAACTGTGTATGGGCTTTTTTAGTAGTACTAAAAATAATAATGAATTATCATGTATTTAATACAATTTATGTAATATTCTGTGTGGAACTGATGCAATTACAATCAGTTCCCATCTAAAATAGTATCTGAGCCATTTTCAAAATATGTTCATCTCCATAATACCTCTGTTATGCATTATTAGTTATAACTTGCCATTGTTTAACGGCAGGAGAACTGGAAAACATAGATTGATTCTGTGTACACTGTTCTTTGAGAATACATCCACCAATTGAGCATGTTATTCATGAGGAGTGATGCAAAGGCCAGGTTTAGGGTAAGCCAGCTGCTGTACACTGTAGGAAAATTTTTAGTACCTCCTGCATTGTAAAGTACATCCAAAGGTATTGCTATGTGCAGTAACAGCAGATCCACCCCAGCAGAATGTGTCTGGCTGTTTTCTTATTTCTTGCCTGCCTTTGCAGTGGCACCACAGGACTAATATTATGCATGCGAAGAGTGAAAAAAATTTACCTGATTTACCATTTGCCAGGGAGAGTGGGATTTGTAGTCAGGCCTCAGTCTGACTGCTTACAAGGACAAGGTGCATGCCTGGAACCAGGTCCTCAGAGTATATGAGCATGTGACATTGTTGTGACCAGGCAGCTCAGGTTCAGTGAAGACACCATCACTGAGGCTACATATCTTACCTTGTATCACACAGGGGGTACGTGATAAAGTAGGGAATGAAATTTTCTTTTTCCACATCCCATAGTAATATTGTAGATTTTTGGCTTTCTGTCCTATAACTGAAGTAACTTCTACTTGCCAGTTAGTGCTCAAAAAATTCTTAGAAGGCAGGAGATTATTATCCTGTGTACACAGGTATTAGTCCTGAACCCAAAGGCTGCAGTGTTTAGCTGATTTAGATCATGGATCTGAATTTTCTGAGCAACTTGAAATTCAAGGCATAGCACCACAGCAGATCAAATCCTTGTGCAGTCTATCCAAATGATTCAGTAGGCTATTTTGCCATCTTGTCCTATGATTAACTATAGTGAGTAGTAATTAGCAAGGGTGCTTTAAGCTCTTGATTTAATGTGCTTTTAAAATAGATACAAGGTAAATGGAACCCTGGACAATCTTTCTGGCTTTCTCTTCTCTAGCATTTCAAAGGCACCTAGAAACTTGGCTTCTTAGCACTACTAAGCAGATTTTAGACCCAAAGGGCATGAGATACATAAAAATTAGTCTGGCTGTAACAGAAAATGGAAAGGGCAGATTGACAGCATTACATCAGAGAACACCATTTCTTCAGCATAAAAGAGGAATAGAATGTGATACCAGGTTGGACTATCTCTTAAAACCCTTAGACTTCACATGACATTAATAAGCTAATTTTTCTCTCCTGCCAGCGTTATTATGTACAGGAGAAGAATATAATACTTTTGTGCATAATTTATTCTTTCCCCAACCTAATCTCGTACTCTGGGGAGAATTTTCAGAGTTCAACTCCAAATACACAGGACTTGAAGAGATGTTGAAGTAAATGTAGCTGCAGACATGTGAACATGAATAAAGCTGATATTAAAAAAAAAAAAGTAGATAAGCAAGCGAACCACGAGTGTAACTCATTGCTACAAAATATACTGAAACTAAGAATTCAGGAGGAAACAGAAAATGCTGGATGATTCATGAGTAAGCATATAGCAGCCTTCTAGTACCTAAATAAGACCTGGATGGAATCTGGAGAGGGACTTTTAAAGAGGACATGTAGTGATAGGACATAGGGGAATAGCTTTAAACTGAAAGAGGTCAGGATTTGATTTGATATTAGAAGAAATTCTTTACTGTGAAGGTGGTGAGGCATTGGAACAAGTTGTCCAGGGAAGTTGTGGGTGCCGCATGCCTGGACGTGTTCAAAGCCAGATTGGATGTGGCACTGGGGACATGGTTTAGTGGAGGATTTGGCAGTGCTTGGTTAAAATCTGGACTGGATCATCTTAGAGGTCTTTTTCAGCCTAAATTAATATGTAATTCTGTGATTCTTGACTGATAAGTCCCAGGGCAGCAGTGTGATCCACCATGGAGTTTAATGTATAATATCATCTCAAGCCAGCAGAAAAAGGGACTTTCATTGCAAGCTCTGTAAGACCCCCTGAACATTAGTGTTATTTCTTTCTCACAGCATAGCTTTTACAGTTTGTTTCTTTCCCACCAAGAAATCTGCTTTGCACTTTGCTTTCTATTCAACATTTAAAAGGGTGAGGAATTTGGCTCTCTTTTGAGTCAAAAATTGTTGAGTGAGTTTGTTAATCAATTAATCTGTTATTAGTATGCAAAACTGAAGTGATAATTCTGTGAAGGTAGGATAAGTGTCCAAAATATTGTGGAAAAGGACTGCACAAGATCTGTTAGACTGAATTATTATATAAAATTAGTTTCTGCTGTGAAATGGGATAAAAAGCTAGTGGTTGGAACCAGTCTTTGAGAAAATATTCCTAATTAGAAGTAGCTCCAATTTAGAATCAGATTGGGTGTATAAATAAAAGTAGAACAATGTGAGAAAATAAAAATTAATTGCTGTTCATGAAGTAGAGGTTCCTTACTGTCTTCTTCTGTGCAGTTTAGCATGACTGGATTTTTCTGGGAAATTACATTGCCACACTTGGTATAACCATCATTTCCCAGACACAGTCACCATATAACCATCTACATTTAAATACACATATAGTGAAGGGGACAGATTTTAAAATGTATTTGGACGCCTATTTTCTACCCTTGTGTCCTCCAGTATCTTTCGCAATCTAGTCACATTAATCTATCAAACACTTCTGTAATAAGATGGGAATCTACTTTGCAAATATTATTTATTAAATTCTGAGAGCCCTGTGAGTTTGACAGACTTTAGGGCAGCTGTTTTAAAGACCAGTACATGCAAGTTCAAAGGTGCTAAATTGGTGATGAAGCACATCAGTGGAAGAGCTGTGCCAAGTAACTGTCAGACTTAAATTCTAGTCCTCTACATTCAACATTTCTTTATGAAATTGCCTGTCAATCATATAAAGCCCCAAAAATGAGCACTTTAATAATATTTCTTATACACTCTAGTATATTTCTCTGTAGTATTCTCTTGTACTTGAGATTCAACACATAGATGGCTTCCTAGAAGTCAACACAAATGAAATATAAATATGAGTTTCAGTATGAGTTCCTAAGGCGTAAGTAAATGGGATTTTTCCAAAGTTCACCTTGCTGCAGGAGTTTATTGTGACTTGTTAGTTATTGGGGGTATTTTTCAGTCTTTTGTGCAATGATTTGTTAATCCTCGTTGCCAGAGAATATGGAGCTATTCTGTACAGCTTTCTTTGCTTTATGGATGACAGCAGGAGGACACTGACAAAAGTTAGACATGGCAAAATTTCACTTTATTTGATACCAAATAATATTAGGAAAGATACAAAACTCTGTATCTATTTTTTCACTCTATAGCAGATACTACAAATTACCTAAATTGCAAAGTATCTTATCAGTGAATGCTAAATGGCATTCAGTGTTGTATAGATTTTACAAGATGCGTAAGACAGTTTCACATATGAAGCATTTTTATTTGAACTTTCTGTATAGGCAAAGAAAAGCCATATGTAGTTTGTAGAAGTTCATACATATTGCTCAGCTGTAGTAGTTTGCATTCTAGTGAGTGATATCTAAGTCACATTAGTGCTCTCACCACATATCCACTCAAAGGAGGCAGAAATCCTGAAGCACTGGCAAGCCATAAAATTGTAAAAGACTCTATGTAAAGGCCCTTCTTCATCTTTCCTGCTTTTCCAGCTGTACTATTTCAACTCAAGGAAAGCATTGCCATTATTTACAGAATTTTCCATGCCTGTTTTCTCAGGCAGCTATGATTACATTACTGTTGGACGATTTTCTGTGGCCCTTTGATACAGCATGCCTCAGATATAAGGAAAATAACGGGGCCCCGAGTCTGAAAAATGTCTTGAGCCTTATTTTAAACCTTGCAGCATCCATCTTCAAATTGAACCACTTTACAAGCCTAAGTATAAGCACCCACTTAATTATTTTGTGGAATGGGAATGCTGATGTGCCACAGAAGTAGGAAAGAAGGAAATCTTACTGAAAGGTTTTAATAGAGCTTTGCTCTGTGCCCCAGTTTTCAGCATATTGTGATACCAAGGGTGCCAAACAGCAAACCCCCCACCCCACCAAAAAAAACCCAAGCAAACAAACAACAACAACAACAACAACAACCAAACAAACAAAAAAACCCAAAAAAGAACCCCACCCTGAAAAAAACTGGGGGAGAAAATAAATGAAAAAAAAATTATGCACTTGCTACTAAGAAAAATGTTAAAAATATGTATAAATAAATACTTTCTATTTTTCAGATGCATATCTTGCATGAACATAATTGTCTTAAGGAACATGAAGGTATTGAAAACGTTTCAAGTGCTATACCAAAAAAAAAGTGTAGTGGCTAAAACTGGATTATTTTCAAAAAGCTAAGTCAATTCCAAATTCCTCTGAAAATCTACCAGGTGCTCTTTTAGATGTTCCAAGTCTATCTTTCTGCTCTTTTTCATTTACTCTTCCTATCGATTTTTTTACAAAATTTGCTATGTGATAAAAAATGAAAACTTCCATTTCTCTTGTGGTTGATTGATACCACTGTCAAGATCCAAGATTTTGGGCTGCCTCACTGCTATGAGAGGAAAAAGTCCATCCCTGTTTTGTTTTTTTATAAATTTCATCAGGTCAGTGTTGTACCTTATGCACAACTTTGGAACATGGGTGTTCTAAGAGAAGAACCTGAGTATTTTTTAGGTTGAACTGATATATGGAAATATTAATGATCAAATTATGGAAGTCTTGGATGCCTCCCCAGGGCTGCAGGACATTTAAACATTCCAGTGCAGAAATGCAGATACTAATCCCATGCCTCTAACAGTAAGGTTCAGCAGATGCTTTGTGTTCTTGTCCTGGGCAAGACCAGACACACGTCAGTCTTTAATGGTGGCTGGAATGTTTGGCTCCTGACTCACTAAGAAGCCCTTCCAGAGAGCAGGCATTCCCACAGTCCATACTCCCAAGCAGCCCAGCCCAGCAGGGGTGCCTTTAACTTCTCTCAAGAGGATCTGTAGAATCAGAGCAACATGAGAACAAATGATCTCTGTGTTCATACAACAAGGCTTGAGAATATTTTATCCACTGACTTAGTTATATTTAAAAAGGTACACTATTCCCTCTAAAATAACTTTTTCTAAGCTATTTTAAGTTACAAGACAAGACTTAGAAAATGAAGAGGTTGGGTGTTTAATTACTTGAACAATTCTGCATTATCATGCTTTACAAGCAAAAGAGCAAGATTTCTTATGAAAGGGGAAGTTATCAAATAAAGGGCAAAAGAGAAGTTTTTTAAGTAGTGAAGTGTTTTGCAGAATGACTCCTTCATTGCTGCTACTGCAGAAAGGGAAGAACAGAGTATGTAAAGAATTTTAACAATCACCTCTCTTCTCATGAGACACCACCTGGAAAAATGTGTCCAGGGGCTATTCAGCCTGGAGAAGGCTTCAGGGGGAATTTCATTGTGGCCCTTAGATACGTATAAGGGTGTTATAAGAAAGACGAAGACTTTTTAAGAGGGCTTGTAGTGACAGGACAAGGGACAATGGTTGTAAAACAAAAGAAGGATGGTTCAGAATGGATGTCAGGAAGATGGGGTTTTTTTTTTACCATGAGGCTGGTGAGACACTGAAACAGTTTGCTGAGAGACACTGGATGCCTTACCACTGGAAATGTTGAAAGCCATGTTGGATGAGACTTTGAGCAGCATGATCTAGTGAAAGATGTCCCTGCCTAGGGCTGGTATGTTGGACTAGGTGTTCATTAAGGTTCCTTCCAACCCAAACCACTCTGTGACTCTATGGTATAGAGTATTTTGTGCAATTCTTTAGCTCTCGAAGCTGCAACTTGCCCCACTGAGAGAGTAATCACTGTAGCATCTCTTCTCTATGCCTGGGAATAGACAGGGATACAGAGGCTGGAGGAGCTTATCGAAGCAGTCTGAGGCTCTCCTTAGCATTCAGTTGACCTCATGCCCTTAACAGCTTGGCAGCACAGAAATGGCAGTGGTGCAGAAACTGTTTTGGATCTCACAGCAATTCTTTTTAATTATTTGTAGCGTATGTGGTATGATTCAGTTATCTAAATATATGTAAGATTAGAAATGTTCTGGAGAATTCACTGCAGCTTACTGGTACCACTCCAGACTTGTAGAAGTCTGTGCCCTTCTGGAGTAGCATCTTGAAGGCCCAACAGGATATAAAAGGCATTTCAAATGGCACCAAATACCTCTAGAAAACAAGTCCCATGCCTAATGCTTCACTAAAACACCACTCCCTCAGGACAGATTTTGGGGCAAAACATCCAATCAGTCCTTTTTAAGCAGTTTTAAATCAAAAAGTTACTTTCTTTAATCAGATTTACTTTCAAAATAAAAACAAAAACCCTCTAACAATTTTAAGTTGTTACAATATCCACATAAATTACTTACGAGTGAGTCACAGAGGACTTTCATTCTGATTATTATTGCACGCTGAGCTTGAATACTTTTTTTTTTAGACATCAATATATTCTAATGAAATCACATTGTAGTATATATTTTGGATTTTATTTTTGTTATTAGTAGTGGCATAAATTGTTGGGAATTACTGTTACAGGATCTCAGTATTTAAAAGACATTTTTCAGGGTACTTTGCGTACACAGTCCTGAAAAACCAATAGATAAATAGACAAATTCCCTTCCATCCTCTGACCTGCTTTTTTTTTTTATTAGTGTGATTTATATGCTCCATAACAAACATGCACCTTCTTATATTTCAAGCAAAAATTGCATTGACTTAGAGGAGCAAGATATGGGTTTAGCTGTCTTTCAGAATATCTATTTAGGATTCATTGGAAAATGGACACATGTTTCAGGAGAGGAATTCACATCCAAACAAGAAGTAAAAAGACCTTTCTGTGACTGTAACACCACCCATTACTGAATCATATCCTAGGTAGCCTGGATGCTATAGGGCAGATAGAAAAAAGACTATTTGAAAGAATATTTGAATTTGATCATTGATTCTGACAGCTGACAGCCTTTCCCAAAGCATAAATAACAGTTCCATGATCTTTGTACCATTGGTTGTGTGGTCCAGGGCAGAAGAGAAGCAGAGAAAATATGTGGGTGGGGAAAAAAGGCACAAAGTTCACAGGTATCAGTTTAGAACTAGAAAATAGAAAAGTCAGCCATCAGAAAAATATTTGCAAACTATGAGGAATGGTACCATTTTCCCAGGAAAGCAACATCATCTAAAGTGCAGTGTGGAATTTGTTCAAGTGCACCTTCCGTTGGATTATTACAGACATTAAAAAGTAACATGAGATTCATAAATGTCACCTGGGAATAACACATAATCAAACTGTAACACATGGTTTTCCGAACAGCTGGAGTCTACTACTGTTCTTTTACTTGGTTTGGGTTTTATTTCCCTAGTTTTTGACAACTGTGCTAGAGAATTGATTCCTATATGGGATCTTCTTCACTAGATGACCTTACTAAGCTTTAACAG
Organism: Origma solitaria; assembly: GCA_013397895.1. NCBI lineage: Eukaryota > Metazoa > Chordata > Aves > Passeriformes > Acanthizidae > Origma > Origma solitaria. Next base: position 560,465 of record VZRL01002658.1, on the reverse strand, counting down.
TAAGAAAGAACGGATTAGGTAATAAAAAGTTTTCCACTGAAATGAGTAGAGCTGTGCTAATTTACCTCAACTGGTTCTAGCTCTAGAAAGCTGAGGGTTACTTTGTTGGAATCAAAAAGAGAGCCATCATGATGACCTGGGACAGTAGATATTACATACATTAAAACTCACAAGCAAAAGTAATAACTGAAAAGTTGCTGCAGGTACTAATAAGAGTGATGAAAAATGTAGTCAGTTGTCTTTGTGTGAAAATTATATTACCTTTGGTGCCACAAATATTATTTAGAGATATATTATTCATTATTCATGACCTGCATAAAATAGCCAAGGAGCAAAATAATTGTTTATGCTGGATACATGTTATTTAGTAATCGAAGTCTGTAATTAAAACTAATCAATTCATTCCCAAATGACACTTTTCAGTGGAATTCTAAAGACAAGGACAAAATTGTGCATACTTTTGATATGTTAATAAAAATACCAAAATATCCTATGATTAAAGTTTTCTAAGGAGAAGTACATCATATAACGCAAGAGTTAATGGACTAATTATGAAATTATGAAATTGTACCAAAGCATTTAAAGCTGCAATGATTAAATAGTTTGGTGGAACAAGTCTTTTAAATGAAATTGTCTGGGAAAGATACTGCAGTGTTGGTTCTGGTGTTGGTACAAACTCAACCATCAGGAAGAGGATTATTTAGGTCTATGAAATACTGAAATATTAAGAAATAATGACAGATGAAGCTCTCAGTTATTGTTTAGATAAGTCATCACACTAAGGCCAACAACTGTGTTTTGCCTTCTGCTCAGAAGATTAAAATACTGGATCCTGAGTTGAGAGCAGAATGAAACCCCACTAATGATTGGTTTGTTATGTCCAAGACATTTCTGACTTGGAGTATACTAGAGAGTGAGCACTGTGCACAAAATTATTCATAGATATTAAAATTCTGTCATGAAGTATCATTCTAATGTGGAACTATTTATCAAATAGGTGATTGGAATGGATAAAGAGAGCTTCATGCAATTGTGATAAGATGACTTTGCAGTTTGGCCAGAGAGAGTAGAAATAAGGGTCTGTGAACACCCTGCCACTTTATAAAGCATGTGTATCCAGTATAATATTTTATATATATACATATATATATGTATATATACATATTCTGAACTCCTCTCCATAAACGTTAGTTCAGACACACTTACTCCCGTTCCTGAAGCTGAGTCTATATCTTTGTCTATTTTAAAAGCCTGGGCATGACAAAGGCAATATCAACTACAAACCAGCTTGCATAACAGGAATGTAACTTTTGTTTCAGTGAGATCATCGTTGTATAAAAATACCAACTCACAACTGAAATATATGAAATAATACAGTCTACCAAATCCATTTGACCCAACAGTCAATTACTTCACTTCAATTATCGATGTTAGTTTTGATTTGATTTTGTCTTGCTTGAGCTTCCAGTCACTGGGTTTGTCTACTTTTTTCCCCAGATTCTGTTCATTGTAATTTTTAGATTTTTTTTCCCATAAATACTGAGTTTCTTCTTTTAGTATAATGCAGGATTGCATAAAGTTCTTGTGATCTCTCTTACCTTTCACTTTCAATCATATGTTTTTAAAGTAAATTAATTCATCTCCAGACAGATAAGGAAAATCACCTTCTTGTTACTGTCTTGCTTGGAGAGACACAGTTTATATTTGCCCAGTTAGCTGCTGCAGCTTTGTTTTGGAATTGTACATTCAGTTGAGGATTGATGTTTTTCCAAAGACATTTCATCTCCCTGATGATAAGGAAGATGCCTTTTTATAATAATGCCATCCAATAATAACTCCATTTCATTATGATATATGCTCTTTGCTTTTGGATTTGTATTATCTGATTTAAAGCAATGGGATAGCAGAATAATAACACCAAACCCAAGCTAATTCTCAATGACAACAGTTCAAAGATTGGAGAAGTCTACTTTCAAAGAAATATCCGAAATGATACAGCAATGCATATGACTCTGGTCTTTTGAATAGCAACCGGACCGTCTTTCTCACTCTGACAAATTGCAACTACAGCACTTTCAAGTGCTGTATCTTGTCATCATATTGAGCCATCCTTCCCATGTTATCTGGGAATTACTATTTCCTTACCTCCTCTGATATGTCTGAGTGGAAAACCTTTTCTCTTGCCTGGATCACTGCAGCCTAGTGCACCTGTCTCCATAGGGAACATCAAATGACAACTTGTGCAATCCACCACCCATCAGCATTTGACGGTCACTTCTACTACAAAATTCTCAGGTGGATGCTTTTGAACCAAAGCCAAAGTGTTGAAGGTTCACAGTACCTTCAGGACGAGTTCTCCTCGGTACAGCATTCATTTGTTTTCTGGACAACATATTCATAAATGAGCTGGAAAAGAGTGTGGGCTCTGAGGTCAAAGTCTGCTGCTGATATGAATTCATTCAAAATAAAAAAGACAGGAGATCACTATGAAGAACTACATAGGGAGCTTATGAGATTGAGTGACTGGGCAATAAAATGAAAGATGAAATTTGGTGTAGATAAATGTGAAGTGATGCATGTGAGGAGAAAGACACTCAGTTTCCTGTATAAAATGATGGAGTCTGAGGTGATCATTAATTCTATGAAAGTAAGACTTGAGGTTATGAGAGATATAGATCAATGGAAAAATACACTGAGTACCTCCTGACCGAATGATCAACAGAAACAAAAAACCCCAAAAAAACCACAAACCAAAATCAACAGATCACCTCCTGGAGCTTACAAGAAAATTATTTGAGATAAAAGAGAAAACAAAACAATATCAATGTATAAATTCATGGATCACCCTCATGCTGAATCCACAGAGCATTCAGAGCAAGAGGATTCCTGTCTGCACCAAACAGTGTCCTTTTTGTGCAGAAACCAGCACTCCAAGGAAACAAAATTACAGCTTGATGCAGGGTCAGTTTGAAAATGAATCATGCTGACAGCCATGATCTGAAACAATCACTGAGTACAGCAGTAAAGCCTGTGTTTCATTTGTCTAGCAAAAAGAGAGAAAAAAACTTAGTAAAAACTTTGTGGGAATGAGAATGTTTGTATTTATCTAGCTTTGTTTATATTTATATATATATATGTATCTAAAAGAAGACAAGTTTTCAGAGGAACAAGCTTTTCACTAGGAGGAACACAGTAAGTATCAAACTAAAGTGCAGCTGTGAACAATTGAGATGGATATAATTTTTACACCAGATTATAAACATACTGTTGCCATCTGTGGGGCAGAGGAAAAAAGTGACTGGAAAATTGAAAAGGGTTGTGAACCCATGTCTCTATTCAGTCTATGACTCCATTAGTTATAGAATTTAGTTACAAAGTTCATAGATGACCATTTAAGAACAATACTCAGATGTAGTGATTGGTGGAAAAGAAAGGCATTGGAAAAAGCCCATATCTGATCAGGAACTTGCCTGTGGAAAGCAAGAATGTGATTTTCCTCCCTGAGAAGACGAGTTTGCTTTAAACTATACTCTTCTTCCCCAAGGATTTAGGAAACTTTCTTCATTTGGAAGAAAGAGACTTATAATCTTAAAACATTTCATCAAATTAAGTGCCTCACTCAAATTTCTTTCACAAAATATGGTTAAAGGACTACTCAACAAATTTCATTCAATGATTCTTAGATTATTGTACTCATCCAACATCTGTAAAACACTTACAGCTTCAGTTTATTCCTCCATGTGAGTGAATTGTAACAGTGGCTTACCTATGTAGATTAGAGATACTCCCAAATGGGTACTCAGCCAGATACTTTAGTGAAGCTGCTTCGTTTTGTCTGAGATAGGCAGGTAGATTCTTGGCAGGACTTGGAATATCCATAGTGATAACAAAGGCCAAATATAAATAGAAGGGCCAGAATTTTTTTTTTTTACTGAGAGAGATGTTACGGTATGGGCAGTTTTACAGATCTTCTTGGTAGGTACAGCTCTAATCTTTCCCTTAAATATTCCGGGTCTTTTTTTTCACTTTGTGTGAAATTTGCATCAGAATGTATGTCCTCAAGACCTCCCACTGCTGCCAGGTCAATGCCTCACAGTGAGAAGAGCAGAAGAACTAGTCTGAGCATCTGAGAAAGCACAGGCTTTCTCCAAAATGTTACGTAGCGCTTTCAAGACAAAATCTATGCTTGCCATGGCAGTAGCAACACTTACATCTTCTGATGGAAAGCTAAACAACTTTACATATAATTTTTGTACTAAAATTTATAAATGGGTCTCCAGATGGGTATGTGTCACATCCCATGTGCTCAAAGACAGGCCAAGTTTGCACTGACATCCTGTACTTTGCATTACACAGGTGCATCCATAAAATATGTGATGGAGTCCTGAATTTCATGTCTTAACAATTATAGAATAGTTTGGGTTGGAGGGGACTATCACACATGACTTAGTCCAGCCCCCTTGCCTTGGGAAGAGATGCCTTGAACTAGGTCAGGTTGCTCAAAGCCCCATCCAACCTGACTTCTAATGTTTGCAATGATGGGGCATACACAACTTCTCTCAGCAGCCTGTTCCAGTGTCTCACCATCCTTATCAGAGGAAATTTCTTCCTTATCTCCAGTAAAAACCTACCTTCTTTAAAACCGCGGCCCTTTGTCCTGTCACTACAGGCCCTGTTAAAAACTCTCTCTCAATCTTTCCTGTAAGTCCCCTTCACATTTTGAAGGGCCACAATAAGGTCACCCTGGAGAATTCTCCAGACTGAACAATCCCATCTCTCTTAGCCTAATTTTCAGGGCACTACTTCTGTTAAAACCAGGAGAAAAACTTTCAGAAGTATTCCAGGCACACAGAAAAATTGTTAAAGATGAAATTATTTTTGGATGACACGAATGAAGTGAAATAGCATTGAGTTTTTCCTGGTTTTCCCCTTAATTTTCCCCCTGGTTTTCCCAAATCTTCCATCAGGAAAGCAAGAAACTGAATGCAAGAGAATATAAGTATGCCTAAAGAGTTTAAATAGAGGAAGAACACAGTCTTTCTGATTGCCTATATATTTCTGTCCTGCAGTGATATGCCAGCTCACTAGAGAATAGGGAGGAATAGTGAACAAGAGGGAATGATATATTGGGGAAATAGAAATTATTAATTATTTCTATTGCTAGAAGCTTTTCATGGACTGTCTTATATTGGTCTACAAAGAAGGAAATGCATCTGAGGGGTAAGGGTATGAAAAATAAATTACCCTAATTTCTCGTGATGGGTAAGCAGCTGGCTCACGGGTGGGGCACAAAGAATTATAGCAAATGGAGTGACATCAGGCTGGCATTCAGTCACTAGTGGGATTCCACAGGGATTATCCTCAACCCAGTTCTGTTCAACATCTTTGTAAAGAGCTTGGATGCAGGACTTGAAGGAATACTAAGTTTGCCAATAATACTAAATTAGGAGGAGCTGTTGACTGCCTCAAAGGAAGAGAGGCCCTGCAGAGAGACCTTGACAAATTAGAGAGATGAGCAATCACCAACAGTATGAAGTTCAAGGAGGGAAATTGCTGGATTCTGCCCCTGGGATGGGACAACCCTGGATGTACAAACACATTGGGAATTGAGACACTGCAGAGCAGTGTCATGGAAAGGGACCTGGGGGTCCTGGTCAATGGCAAATTGAATATGAGCCAGCAGTGCCCAGGCAGCCAGGAGGGCCAAGAGTGTCCTGGGGGGCATCAGGCACAGCATCGCCAGCTGGGCAAGGGAGGGGATTGTCCTGCTCTGCTCTGGGGCAGCCTCACCTTGAGTGCTGGGGCAGTTTTGGGTGCCACAATAAAAGAAAGATATTAAGTTATCAGAGAATGTCCAAAAGATGGTGAAGGGCCTTGAGGGGAAGCCGTGTGGGGAGTGGCTGAGGTCACTTGGTGTGTTCAGCCTGGAGGAGACTGAAGGGAGACCTCATTGCAGTCCACAACTTCCTCATGAGGGGAGAGGAGAGGCAGACACTGACCTCTTCACTCTCATGACCAGGGACAGAAAGCAAGGGAATGGTCTGAAGCTGAGCCAGAGGAGGTTTAAGTTAGATATTGGGAAGAGGTTTTTCACACAGAGGGCAGTTGAACTCTGGAACAGTCTCCCCAGGGAAGTGGTCATGGTACGCAGCCTGTCTGAGTGTTTGGCTAATGCTCTCAGGCACATGGTGTGATTCTTGAGGTATTCTGTGCAGGGTCAGGAGCTGGACTCAATGATCCTGATGAGTCCCTTCCAACTCAGCATATTCTATGGTTCTATGATTCTTCCATGTTTTACATATTATCTGTCTTAATACCTTTCTTTCTCACTTAATGCTTATCTCTATATTCCCCTTTCTTCTGTTCCTTCTCATAATTTTTGGTGTCTTCAGGCCTCCATATTGAGGGCTACTACCAAAATATATCTGCCAACATAAGCTTGCATGAAATAAGTTGCAAGTAACTGGTCCCAAAGTGTTTGTAATTATGGTGAAGAGGACTGTTTTGTGCTACTGATGTTGTGTATTAATTTAATGGTAAGATCTGAATTGGAAGTGCTGGGAAATGGCTTACTCCAGGTCAGAAGTCTAAAACACCTTATGGGTTTCACATACTTTTTTTATTTCCTGAAGGGAAGGAAAAACTATGGGGAGTGAAGGGAAAAGGAATTTTTGTGACCCATGTCAAACTGCAGCCAAATATGCTACAGTAGAAAAGTGCATTTCTGTAAAGTGGGAATGATATAATTTCCCACATACCATCTCTTAGTGTCCTTTGTATTTAGCTTAAAAGCTGTTTGGGATCAGACTTCCTTTTGACAGAGGTTACAGACAATGGCTGCTAGGCTGATGTTCTTGTGCAAGAGGATGGATGCCAGCAGCAGAGAAGCAGAATCTGCAGGGACCCCTCTGCCAAGGTTTGCAAAGGTGGGAGCAGATAAGTCCTGCACCACGCACAGTAACAAACTTGGTGCCATGCAAAGGGTAGAAGGGATACTGAACTTGCTTGATGCCTGAGGAATGACACACATACTTGGGAAAAAAACCCACATTTTGTTGACATGTGTAGGACAACCTAAGAAATGTAAGAGTCTAAGAAAGTGGTATTTGAAAAGAGATCATAGGAAAATAAAAGTCAAATTTCCTGGGACCAAAGGTACTAGCAAAAAACCACTAACACATCTTTTATTTTCTGTTAAATCTCTTTGTGTGGAATTTGGCTTCAAAAAACTGGAATAGGTTCTCTTGCTCTTAAGGCAAGGGCATGATAAGGGGAGAACAGTAGATTTGGCAAATCTGAGAGGCAATCTATTGCTTATTTTTGGTGACCTTTGCATTCACCTTACTGCTGAAAGCATATTTTTTCAGAATTATGTGGAAAGGAAATCTGTTCATAATAAAGTCCTGACTTGTTCCCTTCCTGCTCAGATTTTATCCCTAATACAGGGTGTTGCTACGTGGTATAAGTACCCATGGGAACCATAAACATAGTACAGAAGTATTTTTTACTGTTTGGGAACCTGAGTCATGTTAGGCTAGAATAAGAAATAATAAATTTTTTTTAAAAGGCTTTTGATGTTACTCTTTGTATGTATTATTCAATAAATGTCCCATGTAGACTGCATAAATAGCCTTGGTGACACCTATGACTTCCCCCTCTTGTGTAACTGTGCAAAATACTAGTGTACAGAAACAAGGCTTTGGGAAGCAGAAAAGTCCATGCAGTTAGAGGACTTGTTCCACAGCCACCAGCCTGTGATGCTGAAGAGACATCTTTTGTCCTTAGGTCTGATTGTGTTAGACTCTTGTTACAGTCAGTGGAGAGAAACAGGAGCATTTAATGTTGCTATTCATCTTTCTCAAAGGGGTCATCTGCCCTAGAAGTCCTGATCACTCTCCATTGACTCAATTGTCTATGTATCTACAGAGACACACATCTCTTTATATGTCAGTAGTGTGGTGAAAGGAGACAAATACCAGTCCCTGGGGATTTTGGTGGTACACAGATGTTACAAAAACAAAAACAAAATCAGTATGTGATGAATGATAAACATTATGTTAGGAGATCTGTAAAACCAGACCTCAAGATTCTGAGGCGTGGCATCCCAAATTTGCAGACAGTTTCAACTTTCTTTTCCTTAAGATTCTCTCTCTCCCTGTGAATAAAGTAAGAGCTGGTTTACCTTGGAAGGTGGTTATAAAGTCTGTAAATTTGTATAATTTTGACAATCATTACAGGAAGACCGGAGAAGAAAATATGTGCATTAGCTTTGGATCAGGACAACAGTACCTTGCCAAGAAACAACTTGTAGGGCTGTGTACTGAATAACACTTTGTCATCATTTTTCAACTGAATATAATTCATCCTGTACAGTGACTGTGAAAATGGCAGTGAGGGTGGGTGCCTTGTTGGCTGTTCTGCCTTTTACGGCTCCGTGCCCAGACAGGGACAGGACCAGAGGTGCCACATACTGATCCTCAGCCACACAGACAGAGAATTTCAGGGACATCAGATCAGAATGGAGAAAACTCCTTACTTTCTGCTGTTCATGGCTGTGTAATGCACCTTCAGTAACTCCGAAAGTTACTGACATGACAAACTAAAATCAGGAAACTCCATGGTATGTTTTATTTATCAATCCCGAATTTAGTTTTTGGAGATAAGGTAAAGAATACTGTGGTGTCTCAGTGGAGATTAGATACCAGTCATTTTGTGTGCCTGGAAGCACGTGATCCATTTGAGGATTTGCTGTGCCAAAGAAGTACTGGCGTTGTCCCAGGCTTTAATGTGGCACAGCTGAAGTTTCTGCACTCTGCAGGAGGGCATTCTCTATGTGGTGCTGAGCATCCACCGAGTGATCCACAGCCAGGAGAGCCTCACTTCCCCATGGGCTTTGTCCCAGACTGATGAACAGGATGACTCCAGCCAAGGATGAGCCTGTGTTTTTCTTCCTCTCCTGCATCAGTGGTACAAAAGTGCTGCCTGAACTAGTTCTTGTTGAAGAAATAAATGAGGTTTAGACAACTTCACCAGGCATCTGCTTCTCAAAAGCATGACCTAGTCTCACATAGTTTTGCCTTCTAGCCAAAGTATTTAAAATAATTGCTTCTCAGGATTTAATCAGTCTTACTAAAGGAGTTATTTTAAAAGACAGAATTCTTTCTACAATAATGTTCAAATCTGGGCATAGTTACTATTTTGGCCCAGAACATAGCATAAATGAGAGCACTTGGTATCCAGACAAGAAAATATTTTTTTCCATTTGAAGCAAACAGGTTTTCATTAGTAACATTGTGCTACTGCTATTTAGCAAAATTTTTGTTTATTCTAAACAAGAAAAAGGAGCTTGAAGAGTGCAGACAGTGTGTGCAGTTTCCAGGAAACCCCATCCTGTGTCTCTTGAACTCTGTTCAAGAACCTGCTCCAGACAAAAGGTGTTCAAGGCATGTATCCAACCTGCAGTTGGTATAGACTGGCAGCAGCATCGATGAAGTTCCTTGGGCCTTTGCTCTTGAATGTAAGTGTGACTGAACAAAAAGTTATAAAAATAGAAAATGAGTTCTTTTCCTTGTCTCTTTTGTAGCCACCTGGGTGCCTATGCACAGAGGTTACTGAGACAGTGTATAGACCTTATGACATTGGAGATATTGCCACCTAGAGAAAGCCATGAATATGTTGCTTATGGGACATTATCAACCAGAACATATTTACTGTCTGAGCTTGACATCCTTACTAAAGCTAGAGAATTCATGGTAAAGCTGGATAACATCCAAAGCATTATCTCTCTTCACTGTATTAAGTGACACAAATTAGAGAGCAGTTATTTCCTTGCTGTAAAGTTTTGGGTAGACTGATAACAGGTATGATTTTTCAAAAGATAACAGGAAGATAGATTCAACTGAAATTATGTAAAATTTAGACATCCTAGTTTCTTTTGAAAAATTCATATGTACATCTTTTTGCTTCTTAAAAACCTATACTGTCATGTAATAACTTCATTCATTTCATCCGTGAAGGAGGAAAGAGAAGGATTCTTGTGAGATCTAAAGGAGGACTTTCTGGTCTGGATGTTTTTGCTATTAGGTGGCACCTTTAGAAATTAGCCTGGAGAACCACAATGCAGTGTGCTCCTGGTATGAATATATATAATTATTAACATCCCTCATTATGCTTAATGTACCCTTATGCACTTCATCTGTGTGCACACCTCCTAAGTCAAGATGACTTTAGTCTTAGCAGTGATGCAGCAAGTAAAGAGTCACTATGAAACTTAGCTGGCAGAGTCAAAACTGGAAAGTGTGGCTGTGCTGGAGTTGTCATGACTGAAACTCCATCCCAGATTATTTAAAATGGGACTCACATTTTGTGGAGAAGGTAGGTTCTCCTTTGTAACATCTCTCTGGCTGATGTTGAATGGGGCTCATGGGCAGCGTGTCTTTTTGCTTTATAAAGTGTAGTGTACTACTGGTGTATAATAAAAGTGAAACACAGGTTCAAGCAGCTGAGAAGGTGAACATATGTAAACTCATCACAGTGTAAACTGTAAATAAGGGGAAAAAAGATGGTAGAAATCATTGGAGGAAGTACTTCAGCACACTCAGCAAAATCTTTTAACCCAGTGAAACAAGAGCTTAGAGGATGTGGGAATCCTGTATATAAATATACTGGGGGAAGAGAAGAGAAAGGTAAACTGCTTTTGGTCCAAAGATGATCCTCAAATATGAAAAGAGTTTTTTTGATCTTATAATATGAGTATGTAATATGTAATGTGAGGAGATGCATCTGATAACCTCAGAGTTTCATTTCAGGCTTGGAAAGACCTGGAAAATAACTAGTTTATTTTTGTCTTTAGACTTTGAAACCTTCCTAGGGCAAGAGCCTGTCTTTATGTTCAAGTGAGACACAATTCTGAGGCCTGTGTCAGTTCTTCATTGGAGTGAACATCAATACTGTGTGCATTTTGGTTGCCAGAGTAGCTCTGAGTACAGTCACAGTAGGTAGTAGCTTACAGCACTTGCCAGTCATGGGTGAGATAACAGCTGTGGTACTACTACTGAACTTGCGCCAGAGCTAAGCAAATCAGGCTAACCATCTTCCTTTTCCCACTGTTTGAAAGGCCGTGGAGTTGTAATGCTTTCTGAAAGGAAGAATTTCTGGTGTCACTGTGTCCATCTGCTTCTCCACATCCAAAGCAGTGAGTCTGGCTCTCCAGGTTCCTGTCCCATCTTCATTCCTTCTCTCTTGTTCTCCTTCCCTCCCTTCTCTGCTCCTTGTTTGCCTCCAATCTTTCATCTTCAGGGAAAATGCCAAACTGAATTTAGTTGCTGCCAAGAAGCTCTGAGCCAACACTGGCAAAGAAGAAAAGCTTCAGGTTGTACAGCCTGGCACATGCCTGAAGCCTTCTGCTGTCTGGTTTCAGTAGAAACACTTTGAGTTCCACAGAGCAGCCCTGCTTCAGGAAACTGACTGATAGTCCATCACTGAATTGAATTATAGGCTCAGGATTTCTCTTTGACCTATTAGCATCCCAAATATGTGAGTGTTTTGGGTCAAGTTCATCCTTCCTTCTAATTTATTATGGCTTTATTTGATGCAGAACTGATGTAGTGATAAATTGATTGTGTGCCTGTGGGGGTATGGCATCCTTGTCTCTTTCCTGCTGTAAAGCAATGACTCATAATTCTTCATCAAAACAAACTTTATAAAGAGTTAAAAAAATGGGTATTTGATGCCATTAGTGTTTCTGTTTCTTTGTTGCTGGGAGATGTTCTTTAAAAATTATTAGTACAAAAGTACAAATGGATCATCAAATATTTGTGGATGCTGGATTTTTCTAAAAGTTATCAATAAGGATATGAATATCATGCTAATTAATCCAATACAACTAAGTATGGTAATTATTATCCATCAGCTAAAATTAGTTTATAATCTAGATGTGGATATCAAAAAATATCCTAAAAAACAGCATCAGGTGTATTCTTTAAGTTAAGAGCAGTTAAATTTGAGGGGAAATGTGTTACTCTTAAACATGGGACATATTGAAGCAAACACTTAGAAATAAATGGACTTGAGCAGAAGAAAATGAATGGGCAGAAACAGGAGCATGAGAGATTTAGTTTAGGAGAAAGAAAATTACTGTAATGGTGAAGGAGCCTGAACACTGAAATAGGTTGTTTGGGGATACTGTGAAATCTCCATCAATAGGATTTTTAAGAACAGGGTAAATAAACATGGGTCAGAAATGATTCAGGCAGAAATAATTTTGCCACAGGACGTACTACATGACTTCCCTTTGGAAATTATGTTGTTATATGTCTCTTTATGGATGGCCTTTGAGGAGTCCAGGAATCATGTGCGTATGGAGAATGATTGTTCCTAGTGACAGTCTTACCAGTATGGTTGCACTTCGTATTAATGGTGCCTTTCTTTGGAATATGTCGACAGATGCCTCTGAAAGAATTTCTGGTACTTCATGAGCGCTTTGGAAAAGGAACAATGTAATTTGTACAAGAGAGTAATCAGAAATTTCGGCCAAAAAATTGAAGAGCTTATGCTTTTATGTTTATAAAAACTGCAGTCATTCTCTTTATGTAAGAATTTCAGTGATGAGGCTCATCAAGGACTTCAAAAGCACTTAAGGTGAGATCTGAAACTTATTTATGACAGTAGAAATTTTTATATTACTTCTTAATGGGCTTCATGTCAGGCTTTTTGTGTGCTATTCATATAGTGTCTGCTATTTTCTTACGAGGCATGAGCACACAGTATGACAAATATTCCTTTTACCTTGGTCAAAGGAGGATTTTTTTCCATTTCCATAGTCAGCTGCACGTGTTCAACACCATATTGCTGGGCTGTGTTTAGGAAAGCTGTGATATATGTCTTGAATCAGATCTGTTTGCCTTAGTGACTGCAAGAGACTTTGATTATTTACGCCTGTTAAGAGATCATGATGCGTCTTATGAAAAGACAATTTGTGTTATCAAAATACTGTTAGCCATGCAGAAAAGCATCAAACCCCTTATCTTGTTTGTTTAAATGCATCTCAGACTGAATTTAATGGTTCTGCTATTTTTATTCTGACATATTTCAGACTAGACCCACTCTGCCTGACATAGACAACCCTCTTAAAAAACACAGAAAAAAATTTAAAACTTGACTACAATTGAACCCATTAACATTTTTTATCTTAACATGTTAAGACTTGAAGTTTGAATACATGTAAGTGCTGTTTAAGATTGCTACACAAATGAACATTTCTTCCCCTTCCCTGTGCTTCTCTGTGGGTCTTTCCCCCATTCTCCCCTTACCCTCTAAAATGCAGTTATTTGCTGAATTTTTTAAACTAGAAACACCTGTTCTCAATGCATTTTTAGAAAATAATTTGGTTTTTTTTTAAATAAAAAGGTATACCGGTAGGAATCACAGTAGAATGAAATACCTAGAGTGGCCAGACATAAAACCAGTATAATTCAATGGTGTTTTAGCAGGTATACTAGAGAACTATGAGGATAATTATTACTGAAGAAGGTATAAACATCATGAATTTGAAGGCAGATAGGTTCAGACTCTAGAGCATTTTCAAAGCTCCTCTGCAGTCCAGTAGAGTTGCTGTTATCTGTTCAGATGCCTTGTTGGTATCTTTTCCATGACAAGCATCAAAATTTGGCAAAATTACATACTTCCGAGTAGCAGTACTGCCCAAAACCACATTTATCTCGTACTGTTTCTGATAGTGAGCTAATGAGTGATGATGCCTTGAAACTTGGATGGTTGTGCTTCAGCAAAATCCAGGGGTCTACAGGAAGGAACCCCAGGGCGAACACAGCCTGTTGGTTGCTGAAGGCACAGCCTGTGATGCTGGGGGTCACAGCCTGGGGGTTTTGGGGTTCCTTTCCTCAGAGAAGTCTGATGGTTTGTGTGGCCAGAGCTTTGAATGTCTGCCCACCTCCCCATGGCTCGCTATTGAGTAAAGCCCAACACTGGTGCTTACTGTTAAATTACAATTTCAGATTGCAGGAGTTGAGCAGGTGATGACGGAATGTTACTCATGGTTTTGAAGCAGTGACACTTTTAATGTGTATCAGTGATGCAGGGAAAGACAGCTTTGTTTAAATGATTGCATTTCTGACCAGAAAATTGGCTAGTGGCTGGGACAAACTGCCATGAGGAGTGGTGGGTTCTTCATCTTTTTGGATATTGAGAGTCTGTATACTTTATTTCAGGTAAATAATGGGAAGCAGAATTGTAGGAAGTGCTATAGAAAAGGTTGGAATAAGTGATCATATACCTTTTTCTGGCTTTACTTAATTCACACGTAATGACTGCTCATTTACTGCATTTCTCTCAAGTCTACTTGTCACATGCTTCTGATAAACATCTAATGACTTTTTGTAAACTGGAGTATTTTCTGCCAATATATCGAATATAGAGCCAGACTCTTCTGCAGCAGTCCCAACAGGTGAGGTGGGTGAATAAATCGAAGTGTCTGGGCTTGAAGCAGCTGTGAGTCTTCTTTAGTGCATTTGCTGGAATCGCAGTAAAACTACTATGGGCATTCTAAACCATATCAAATGTAATATAAGAATCAGAATTTCTTTCTTCGTGGGGAGAAAGAGGGGTTTGATGCTTATATTTCAGTAAAGGCTACTCTTGTTCCTCCAGTGTAGTCTTAATAGTTAAATTTTCTTGGTTGCAGTCTGTACACAGTACATATAGATTTACACTCGACTACTGATACTGTTATGCCATCTTCATGCCAACTGTTTATACTACCAGCTCACTGCATTTGTCTTTATTCTAGACATTCTAGACAGATTACACTTAGGTTGCCTTTCCCCGCCCCTTTCTCTCTATCCCCTTTCTTAAGATTTTCTGGCTTTCTTTTCCTAAAATTTTTGAAGTCTAGGAGCAAGAATAGCCTTTGAACTGTCATGGAAAAAGGAGAAGATAGTTTAACGATTTATCATTGTTTCAGTCACGCTGAAGTTCAGTCTTTCAACAGTAATGCCATCTAGAGTGAACTATACTTAAATAATAATTTGATTCTTATCAATAAATGCTGAGGAAGCTGTAACTTAATAACTAGTAGAGTGTGTGTCAAACAAAATGGGCAGTTGGTTTGACAAAATTAGCTACAGTATTAAACCACAGCCAGTTGTCTCTCCTTGTATGTTTCTCCTTAGATTTATAATCCCTTAGACATCCAGCTGTAACTGGATGTTACTGGATGTTACATCCAGCTGTAACTGGATGATTTTTTAAATAATTTTTTCACTGAAAGCTACGATATGATGTAGAGTATTTTTAAAACAGGTGTTCTTTGAATGATTTAGTCAGCTCCAGTTACTGATAAGAGATGGCTGAAACTCCTGCTTGCTTTGTGGAAAATATTTCTGAAAAAACTGAGAAACAGAAGGTGTTTCTGCCTACAAATTAGTCTTTTTTAACTCTTATAAAATATATATGTATATCAAAAACATCCCTTTGTCACCTGCTCATTGTTGAGGGTTTAGTTTATTTTATAGGTGCTTTTTAAAAATTCTTTTCATTGTTTTGGGCAACTGGCAAAGATTCACTAGGCTGTTTAGCAGCAAAATAATGCAGCCAGAGCAACTGGGCAACAACTGGACACAGCCTAGTTTGGATATTACAGTGTATTCATTTAATAGCCCCTTGCTAGGACATTTCAGAAACAAGAACGTGTTTTTACTTGGAGGCAGAGGCAAGAGCATTGTGCTGTTGCCATGTCCTGCACATGGAACAAAAGACGCTTCTGAAGCCCTGGTTGGTTCTCTCAGGTGATGCTGAGCATGACAAGGAAAGACTTGGTCTTCACAGGTTTGTTTACAAACTAGAAAGTATAATCCACCCTATTTTAACCCACTTTGAATGTATAGCTTCATTATAACACTTCTTGCTTCTTTTTTCTCTGAGATAAATCTACTCATCCTTCTTAATAAGTTTCTGGGACTTTTGATCTATTTGATCTTCTTGTGTTTTGCTTCTCCCTACTTTTAGAAACCAAGAGAAGGCAGCAGAACAGAGGCTTCTTTCTACCACACTGTTCACTGCCATAACCATATGGAAAGTACATGCAGAAGATTTTGAACTGATGCTTTTTCCTCTCTATATTCTGCAACATGAAGAGATTTGTTTTCCTTCCACATAAATCAGGCGTGCCATAGAAGTTTTGAGAAGTTAAAGATCCATATTTTTCTGATGAATGCCTGCAATGAGTTGAACTTGAGTAGTTTGGGAACTGGGACAATGTGCTCACCACCCAGCCAAAACCATTCCTATTTTGAACACTCCTAATTGCCATTCAAAATAATTTATTGGAAATTATCTAACAAAGAACTTTGAGTAGTGACTGGACCACTGAAAAACCTCCATGTTCTGTAAGGGGTAATTTGTGAGCTGAAAGTTTATAGGGAGACACAGTACATAATAAAGCCATCTCCATAAAAGCCACAGTCAGTTTTCCTATTCAGTATGTGTTTTGTTACGTTGCTACAGCAAAACAGCCAAACTAGAATAGCAGTAGCAGGAAATGTGCAGATGCTTCTGTTTAGCATAGTTCTGCAGAGCTCACCGAATTGTACATCAGCTACAGGCAGCAGGAGATTACTCAATTATTTTTTCAGTGTTTTTCCAAATGTCTCAGAAAGAGGCTGCGAATATTTTGCAAGTTCTTTAGAGAATTAATCTCTGAGGTCTAGGTAGCTTCTCTGGTACCACAAAGGAAGTCCTATATTATTGGGTCCCAGCAGTGCCGAGAGCAGGCAGCATCCCATCATTTCCTGTTGCTGTCTCTTGCTGCAGAGAAGCGGCGCTGACAGGTTACTGTAGAGAGCAGAGAGCTGGTGGTAAGCCTATTTGATTTTCAATTTTCTTATACTACGTGCAGCATAGCTGGGTATCCTGCACTCTCTTGTATATTGTGAATAATTCCAGTCAGTTTCACAGATGAATTAGAACGTAAAGATCCATCTCAAAGGATAAGATGTAACTGAAGAAGGAATGATTGCATTTGAGAAAGAAGATTTTAGTGCATATGACTTTGTGTGGGATGCTGTGACCTGGAGGCTATTTTTTCACTGGCTGTTGATAAATATTTCTGCTGAGGTTACCAGGGGCACAAACAGCTATTGACACAAGGAGAGGGCAGGAGACCAAAACTCTTTTTCCTGCTGAAAACAAGGGCACATTCTGCCTTTATCCCTGTAGAGGATTTGATTTCTGAACAGCATATTGCTATTATTGCTGAGAGCATATGCATTCTGCTTGCTGCGCTGTATAACCCCTCTGAGCTTCTTGGTTGCGCCAATTTTTCTTCCTGATGGCTAAAACTCAGGTTACAGAGTTTGAACACCAGCTTCACTGCCTGTGCCTACCACGCATCACCGGGGACCTGGGCTTTTGGGGAACCCCCGTTCTTGGAGGGCTCTTGGTCACTTCCATTGTGCAAAGTGGGCCTCTTTCTGTCCCTGCTTATTGTCTGGAAGGTGCACAGCAGATGCCTCTTATGAGGTGCTGTTGTGATGGGCCACTGCTATTAGCATTTGCTTCTCTGCTCCATCTTTGACCTTCCAGTACTGTGCATTTTTAAGACTGTAATCATGTCAGAAGACTGATGTCATTGCACCTTGTCCTGCTGCTGATTGCAGGGAAAAACAGTGGAAAAAAAGGGGTCAGAGTGGAAGCTTTTATTCCAGTATAAATATCTGAAATAACACAGGCAGTCCCAAGTCTTGACAATGCATTTCTCTTTCCATGTGTGTTTTCTTTTCTTTTTAATAAAACATGCTCTGTTCGCAGATTCCCACTTCTGTGATGGAAGTGTTGCAGCTGGATGAGCTACATGTTAACCTCCTGAAAGATTAGTGATCCTCTAACACCAATTTTAATGGCTCATTAGTGTAAAAGGAAATGTTGCTGGACTGATGGGACATAAACATTATTCATACTCAAAAATAATATCTTGCTCTGAGTTCACTTGCTAACTCCCTCTTGGCAAAAAGGGCAAAGTGCAGCCATTAAAAGGTAGAAACCAAGAAAACACAGACAAGTGCTTCTGACCTGACTGACATGCAGGCAAACTCATCACTGAAGGAGGTTAGATTGTTTTACAGGTCTGAGTGGGTGCAACTCTCAGGGATTAAATAGATCTACGTGTCTTTACAGCAGCAGAGAATGTAACACTAAATATTTAATATTTTGATACACAGTTCGGAGAATAAAAGTCTACATCCATCACTTAATTTTGTTGAATATTTGAACCATCCACGTGCTTTCTGAGGTCTCCAGCTCACATTGGAACACCAAAGGAAAACACTTGGAATACAAACAATGAGATCTAGTCTAAAAATGAAATGTTGGAGGTGGGCTTGAAATGGAACTGCTTGCTCTGTTTCTTCTGTGTGCATCCCGTGTGTGCATCTGACTCAAGTCCCTTTGGCAGAGGTATGGGTGTAGATGTTTTAAAATCTACATTGCCTGTACCACTGATGAGCTAACTACCAGTGAGTATACACCAGGAACTAGTGCAATAGAGTTTGTTTGGCATTGCTCTCTGCTGAGAGCTGACTGAGTAACCTGGTGACTTCTCTGATGTCACTGTTTAGCTCTAGAGACGCCCTAGTAACATTTCCTGTGGCACTTTGGAGGAGGTATTTATGTGTTTGACACCTCCTTTTACATTTTGAGGCAACCGGGGGAAAAAAGATGCCCGGCAGGACTGAGCTGTAAATGCCTTGAGTGGGAATATGCTCATGGTATCGCTGTGCTAGCAAGATGCACTTAAGAACATTCGTGTCTTGCAGGTACTCAGTAGCATTACTTTAATTTCAGTAGCAACTCAACTGAAATTCATTCAGGAGTAATTAATTTTTTTACTTACTAGTATGCTTCAGTTTAGAAACTACTAATTTGGGTTTTACCTGCATTTGGACCAGTGGCTTTGAAAAAACATTTCTTCCCTGATTTCTAGTGCAGTGATTCATTCAGGAAGAGTTTTGCCAAAATCAGTATCTTAAAATGCCACTATTCATTTTTACTACAGTCAATAATGGCAGATCATGATGAAGGCTCAACAATTCTTTTTCTCTCCCTCTCCCAGTGAAGCTACATAAATGTACATGTCCTCTTGAATAGCTGAGGCAATATTCCTTTGTTTTGTGACTATTTTGTTGACATTGAAAGGGTTGTTCATTGAAAAATTACTTCTAATTGACAGTACACCCTTTTATAGAATTATATTATCTGATGTCTCTTTTTTCCTTTCTGCTGGTCTTTCACTACAAATTTCAAGTATTTGTAGCACTGGTTCACGTTTCTTCCTCAAGGTAGATTATCGATGCAGACAATAATTTACAGTGGTTAAGAACTTTTCGTGAGTCTCTAATGACTGATAAAAGTGATGCATCTGAAGCAGTTTCAAAACAAATACATTTAATTCATGCAAAACATCTTCCTTAAATAATATTTTTTTCTATCCTGTTCATTTCAAGAGATGTTAAGGATCAGTAAAAGCAGAGGTTGCAGGTAAATAACTGGTTCTTTAATAAAAAGAAGGGGGCATGATAGGGAAGAATGCTTTTTTGAGAAGTTGCAGTAGGATACAGGATGACACATGGAGAGCCAGTGAAAGGAGGAGGAAATGCATTTATCTGACCAAATTCATATTTCTTATAGTTTCTTACACCTAAGTTGGCTGTTAAACCTTGTTTTGTAGTCAGTGGAGAGAAAGATAAACAAAAGCTTCTGAGATTTAGGTTGTAGACAGCTAAAATAGATCAGATGAACCAAACATTAAAAAACACCCTTTTCTGTGTGTTTACAGGAGGAGCCTTGAGTGACTATTTCAGAGCAGACATCTACTGAGGTGTCCCACCTCATGAGCCTTGATGTTACCTGGCTTAGTTTTAGAGCAGTGGCTGTGCTAAAGGGAAGTGTTCTGTTCCAAATTCACCCAAGTGGATGTGGCTCTAGCGAGGGTCTCTCTTGCACGGAGCTGATGCCACGAGGTCTGATTTATGGCTGCGTGGAGAGGCAATGCTGAGCCCCATGGTGATGTTGGAACCCCAGTGATACTTCTTGATCAGATAGCTCAGGGAGCTGGCTGAAATTAAGTGGGATAAATCTCAGTCCAACATAGTCAGTGTGTCTGTTAATCTACCCCTGTTTCATGAGGAAAACTGAGAGGCCTTGGCTCTGATGAGGAAAAAGAAAAAAATGTTTGAACTATTCATGTGAGCAGCTCATGGTAAAACTGCAAAGAATCAGGAGAGGACTGACAAGGTCTGACTTTTTTAAAATGAGGGATGAGTTTTCAACTGCTTGAGGGGTGCCTAGAAGTTAGAATTTTAGTCTTTGGAATATTCCTGTGATTTCATACAGTTATTCTTTTAGTACCATTGCACAGTGATTTTTTAATAGTCGCCATTATGAATTTAATATGCATGCTGTGTCTGTATCTGTTCCTAAAAAAATATCCTGTTCTTGGAAGAGCTTAATTATGTTTCCTCCTCCCCTTTTCTCTTTTTTGCTATCATCCCCTGTGCTATCAATCCCTGCAGGCTTTTTTTATTTTTTTTTTTTTTTAAGAACACCGAATCTGTGTATTGAAGTCTACTGATTGTTGTCTGGAGGTCTGACAAATAAAATGGTTTCCAAATGGAATTTCCATGTATATTAACATAATGATGGTATTGTGTCTACATTTATTTTCCAAAGATTGGTGTTCCCTCTGAAATGTGAGCTGTGTAGATAAAGAGAGCTTGTGGCAGATAGCTGAAATTAAATTTTTCTGTGAGAAGTTCAGACTCAGCTAAGGATATGTAGTTCTTAACAGAATGGTGGAGACACTGCTGCAATTGATTGCTATGATGTTAGCCTAGGAGGTCAAGCTGACTGCACTGTGTAATTAATACATTGCAATGAATGCACTGGATGATATCACTTAATAGGAGGAACTTGTGCTAACCATCATTTTCAATACTGCTTTTTCAATTTCAGATTGTGGTTAACTGATTTGACATTAAATTCCCCTTTACTTTTGTCCTGCACTGCAGAGATTAATTGTTTTGTGGCCAGAGATCAACAGAATATTGATCCACAAGTCAAATCTGTCTACCCACCTTTTACACGCTTTTTGCTTACTACATGGCGGAGTAAATTAAACTGATCTGCTACTGTAAGCTTCTATTTCAATATAAATCTGTCCTTTTATCTTAAGCTCTTTATCACAGTTTTAACAGTGAATTCTGCTCACTCAGTTACTCCTGTCTGTTCAGATTCACCAGTTCTAGGATCCTTCATGCCAGACAGTATCTGCTTCAGTAGGATTGGAATAATTTAGCAGCTTTGAAAATGCTACTGCCATTTATTCTAGGAGTCAGCTGTCTTAGAAGGACCCAGGAAAAGCCAAAGTAGTTTGCATTTATTGGCAAACTATCTCTTGTTTTAGTACTGTTAGACTTTTAATTTAACTGCAAAGATGAGAAAGTAAACATTATTTTAGAAACTTTAGTCAGTAGAGATGGTAGAAGAATTTTCCTTATTTAAAAAAGAATAGGCCAAATGTTAATATTGGAATTCCAAATTAATTTAAAAAAGGCTAATGCTCTAAAAGGCTGGAATTCATAAGCTGGAACAATGAAAGGCTGTAAATAGTATTCTCAAAATGCTTTGGAGACAAAGCTGGTCACTGTATGCACATATTTACCTAATTGAAATACACTGTTTCATGAGCAGAGAACCAAGGTGCATTTTAAAAAATGGCAAAAAAAGCTATCCAACATTATCCATCTCAGGAAAAATACAAGAACTGTCTTTAAGTCAGAATAGTGACAATTCAAGAAAATTCAAGCATGAATCCAGAAAAATCCAGTCTGTGTGTCTTATGTTTTGCCAAGGAGGTTTGTGAAACCTGCCCTGCCCCTCCTTAGAGAGGAACTTGTGAATAAATCCAAAGTACGCTTTTTCCTATTATAAATGTCACCAGAAAGAATCAGTATATTTCTGTGATTTGTTCGCCCATATTCCTTTGCAATTACTGCAAGGCTTTGAAATAAAAATGAGTATTTGGTTGAGAACTCGGAAGTCTTTGTACGTAAATTATGGGGAAGTCCAAATTTGGTCACTAAATAAACACCACCACCCATCTAGAAAGATGCAGGTAAAATGAAGACAGTTTCTGCTGTAGACTGTATATAGTGTAGAGTGGAAGGGAACAAAACACCAGTGCCCACTGATTTTAGTGGAATTGTACCTGACTTGCCCTTCCAGAAATAATGAGTTTCAGCCCCATCTGTTTATATAATAAAATCAATGATATGAAGAGGACTTGGTTCTTCAGAAGTTTATCAATTAAAGCTGTCATAAACTTCAGAAGTTTCTAACCTCTGAAGCATGAGGTCTATTTTAAGAGCTTAACCTATCGTGGTATTTCAAAATGAGCTACAATATGGCAGATAACCCTTACTATTTATTCAGCTTTTGCTAAATATTCTTTTAGACCCTATACTCATTCATGGTGATTCTATACATAAAAATGTGATAAGTGGATAGCGGTGTTGCTTATCAGTGCTCAATCTCAGCAAGACTTTACAAATGTTACACCAATTAATTTGTATTAGAATTTAACAAATAGTTTTGCTGCTCATTTTGACTGCAGAGATGATTAATAGAGCCTTTAAAAAATAATTTGCCAGCACAGACTAGAGATGAAAATTCTGGCGTTTAGAATGGTTTCTGGGTTCCATAATTCTGCATTAAGTTTTTTGGATATATGCTTTCAGTCAGGTTGATCAAAATATTCCACCGGTATTGAAGTATTTTGGAGTAATATACGAAAATAGCTAGCAAGCAAAAAAGATTTGACCAATGTTTGAATACAGTAACATGCTGAAATTTGTTAATGGTTTTAGAAATCTTGATCAATTATTATTTTGATGTTCTTTTTAGCAGTGTCTGTGCCTTTATAAAATGAGTGATGACTCTGCTCATGTAGATCTCATGCATCAGTAGCTGTCTCTCCCTTCACTCTGAATCAAAGTTTTCTTGCAGGTAGAAGAGAAAGAGTCTATTCTCTGCAAAAAAGGGAAAACTTTTTAACCTCTTTAGTGCATTTCTGTAATGGACAACAGTTTAAAATTTTTCAGTATTGTCAAGTCTTATGAGTTTTATAAATTATTGGGGGGAGGGTAATCATCATAAGATTTAATATTCTCTTTGGATTCTGAGATTTGGGAATTTGGAACTTACACAAAAATCCTGGCCTGTAGTAAAGAGGTTTTTCTTAGGTTTTTTTTTTGGTCTGGGGTTTTAAAGTGTGATCCCTAACAGCTCCATGTTGCTCGAAAAGCAATTAAAAGCGTCTTCTTCACTTTTATTTCGTGCTGTTTGGTCACAGGAGAGGAAGAGCAGAAAGAAGAGCAAAGCTTGATCATTTAAGAGCAAATGCTGGCTTTCAACACGTTCAGTCAGAAAATAGCTCTTCTTTCACTCACTCTGACTTCTCTGTGGGATCTGTTTGGTGGACGACACAGATATCGTTTAGAAGAGGTAAAAATAACACCATAGGAAAAGTCTAGTCTTGAGGTCTGAGATTCTCACTTGCACCAGGGAAACTCACCCTGGAAGGACATGGGTAACACAAAATCACTGAATACCATAGAGGCCATCTCACACTTTCTGGAGGATGAGTAAAGACAGCACTGACCAGAACAGGCAGATCTATGCTGATTATTAGCAGCAGTACTTCAGGATTGTGTCTTTTCTAAAAAGTCAGTTTAGGCATGTAAGATAGTTGCAGTAACGTTGTACTTCCCCAGCATGAGCAAGTGCTACTTCCAGGACCTTTGTTTTCCTACAAAACTGTAGGCAGCAAAAAGCGGCACTATGTCATCTCAGTGACATTTTTATAATCATTATCCTTTCAACTTGAAATTCTCAATAGTTGGAGAGAGGCTCAGTTGCTGAAATAAAAGTGTCCACAACACTGATTAGAAGCTGAAAGGATTAGCTTGATGTGTCTGATGTTAATGCTTGCTGAAATGAAAAGGAAAAAAATGTTCAAAGGCCCAGATGTAATGTACCTGAGTTCCTCAGACCTATCAAAGGGTTAGCATCAATAACCAAGTAATGGCTGCTTTATAGTTTGAATTTTCTGACCCAATGTTTTCAAAAGGCTAATAAAAAGCCACACTGCTGAGAGGAAATTTTAGGTTGGAATGACTGTAAAAATAAAATAGTAATGATAGAGCAATTTGTCTCGGTCTAAGAGTGGGAGTTAAACTCTTGAAGAGAAAGATGGAAAAAAATAAGTTGCATGTTTTCATGTGCATAGCTAAGCATGCTAAAAAGTAATGATTGCATAGGAAGGAAATTTTAAAAAATGTTTTGTTCAATCTCTGCTTCTCATGAAAAATGTCCCTTTTTGCTCTACAGGAGGGTCTTAAACACTGTCAAAGCCTACGTTGTTGAAAAGAGGCATTTTAAAGCTATTGACTGCAATGTCATTTTGAGTGTAATGTTAAACTTCATGTAGGCTACATCTTAGGCTTTAGTCATGCAAATAAATGTTCAACTATTTAATTTTTATATATGTGTCAACCTTCATGGAACTGGAAAAAGAATTCAGAAGATACTTTGTTTAAAAACAGGAGAGTTCAGGCCTATAAGAATGTGATAACTCACTCACTTGAGCCATAGAATCATTGTTAAAATTAACTAAATTTCTGTACCTGCTTCGAGTTTTTGTAGTATGGACAATAACTCCTAGGGAAGGGAAACAAATTACATTGATTATACTGCATCTTAAATAATTTGTATTTTCCCATTTTATTTTTGGGCAATACAGGCATACAGTATAAAGGTCATCTGGGCAAAAAGGGTTTTTCTCACTCAGATGTAATAATCACTTTTGTTCTCCTTTTGTCTGAAGCTTGAAAAATCTTCCATGTAGAAAACAGTCAGTTAAATTATGCTGCACACTTCTTGGAAAAGAAGCTTCTGCAACTCTGTCAGGTAATGCCATCAGTACCTCTGGAGTTTGCACCTGCCTTTCAGCTTATAAAATATTGTAGTGAGACTCCTTTGGATCTCACTGGGCCCAGAGAAGCTGTACCAAAAGGGGAATTATCAGAAATCATATTTTTGTCTATAGCAATGTGGTGAAGACTGTGGTGTCTCTGAGTTATTATTCTGCATTCTACACTCAGAAACCAGGTCACATACTGCCAACTGTACCTTCCTTTTTCCTTCTGTATTTGGGGTTGCATCCAAAAGATTTACTTTCCCTTCATAAATGCAGTTTATGGAATATTCAAGTGCACTTCTGCACACAGGACAAAGAATGTGAAGTAATGGGAAGAGAAATCCTTTCACACTTCCTTTTACAAAGCACGTTATTTTCCCTCTTATGGAATAATTTTTTTGTATGTATAAATCACATTTATCCAGTTGTGTACTATTGTGTTTATTATGGAGGAACTGAGAAGCGATATCTGCCTTTGCAAGGCCAGAATTTGTGGAGCAGCCAAGTTCCTTCTGCTAGTCCAATTTCTATACCATCTTTCTAGGTGGCTTCTCTCAAATACTGCCAAGAGTTACATTCTTCATTTTCCTAGCTTGTCTAGCTTTTAAATTTCCATTATGTTAGTTGGCTGTTTTGTCCATTTTTGTCCTAGCTTGTAATCTCAGTGTGTAAGGAACCTTCATTTAGATTTATACACTTCATCAAGACAAGCTTTGCATGCCAGTTTTTTGTGACGCTACAGGAAAAATAAAC
Organism: Origma solitaria; assembly: GCA_013397895.1. Classification (NCBI taxonomy): domain Eukaryota; kingdom Metazoa; phylum Chordata; class Aves; order Passeriformes; family Acanthizidae; genus Origma; species Origma solitaria. Next base: position 534,670 of record VZRL01002658.1, on the reverse strand, counting down.
CCCCCCCGTCATAATGAAAGACTACCAAACACAAGTGTTCTTTCTTAAAGTTGTGCCATGTGGGATTTAGTCACAGTTAATAAGTATTGTGTGTATTCCAGTGTCTTTTATATGCCTTTTGTCAGCTCTGTTAAGTAGACAAGGTCCCTTGTTAACTGGTAGCCAAGGTCATCTTACATTGAATGACAAAATAAACTTGGACATCAAATACACTGGAAACATTGGATAAGTTTCTGTGAGAATGACAAGATCTGTTACCATGGGCTAAATTTCTGGTTTGATTTTGTTTCAGTGAAGTTATATCTAGTCAGTGGTGCAGACATAAAATGAAAATTGTCTGAGATGCTATATGTAAAGTATTTAGAAATAATTTATCCCAAACATTTATTGTTCAGCCTAAAACTCTGAATAAAACCTCTCTTCCATATTTTTTTTGTTTGTTTTGCTTTCCCGTCTAATGATTAACTCATGTTTTCAATGCCCCTTTTTCACCCCATGCAGAAAACTTGAAAATAGCTGTTGGGTCAGTTATGGGCTTTTGGCATGAAAAAAATTGTTCTGCAACATTAGTATGCACAGGGAGAAAGACCTGCTGAGAAGCTGTATTTGAGCTGTAAGACCAGTGGTATCTTTCAAGTCATCGTGTGATGCCCATAAGGAGATTGTTTCTCCACAAATTCAGCTGACCTTACCTGACCCTTGGCTCCAGTCAGCCATCTGCAGCTCTAATTTTTTTGGAAAGATGTGCCTTCCTCCCAGAAAATGGTGAAAAACATGGCAGGGCAGTAAGAAGATATTTAAAACTGAAACCTTACAGGCTGTGTATCCAACTGTCAAAAAAATGTGGTTCTCAGTGAGGTCACTGCTCACATGATTTGCTTCACCTTGAAACTCTACTAGAGAAAGGAGGCAGTAAATTTTTACATGGGTTGACATTTTTATGAAATTTGAGCTTGTCTAGCTGTGGCATTGGAAAGACTGTCCTTGTTTTTCTTTGCTTTGTTTGCCTAAGAACTCGGAAAAAGCTTTATGTTTGGTCAAAAAAAACCCCAACAAAACAAACCAACAAACTCTCAAAGAAAGGAAAAAAACCCAAACCCAAAAACAACAAAAGAAAACCAATTCTTCTCTCTTCTAGTTTTCTGACAATAAAATCCAGTTTATTCTCCTTTCTCTGTAAGATCACATAGGATCTGGATGCTTCAGAGTGCCTGTTCTTTCTGCCACCAAATTCAGTAATGGACCTACTTTTTCTTCCAGATAGAAAACCAGAGCTGTTATATAAGCTACAACTTTTCTCAGCATTTGTTGCTTTCCAATAACTCTGATAATCTCTGGAATTATAAAGTGCATCTGTCTTTTTAGAACACCTGTTTTTAAGGGGCCAGAATACAAAAGTACAAGTGTTGGCTGTCATCCTTCCAGCTGTATGCCAGAATATCCTGCTCCACTAGCCCTAAGACAGAAAAAGTGAAAATATTCAGTGAGACATTTTCAAGTTATTCGCTACAAGTTTTGAAACTTTTTATGCCACCTGTGAAAACATGTGGGATTGATTGATTTTGTTCTATCCAAAGGAGACTAAACAGGGAATGGCTAAACCAGCAAAGAGGGGGCGCCAAAGGGGCTGCATCCAGAAAATCAACTTTCTCCTTGATTTCCATGCCCCTAGAGCCAGGAACATGAGTGTAAAAAGTGTGTAAAAAGCACACTGTGAGGGAAAAAACCACTGCCTGCTTTTTGCTGAAGAGCTCTGCAGTTAGAGCATTCTCTGGCAATATGTATGTGGGCTTGATTCCTGAATTTCCTGGATGGAATTAAACCTCCTACTTCACAGTGGAGGGTCAAACGAAAGCATTTTGCTGAGGTGGGGAGAATCCTAGGCTGACACTGGAGCCTGATTCCTCCACCATCCAGCTGAAAGCTGCCTCTTGCACTCTGAGCAGAGGATCTGTCAGCTCGCTTGCTGTCAGCAGCTGCCTGTCTGCAGCAACACAACTTCAAGCACCTTCAGAAAGCTTGGTTTCCTGATAAGCCATGTACAAATAAACTGGGTGTAGGAGACATGGGAAAAGTTGTCAAGCTCTTTTGCACATAAGCCCTTAATGCCTGCACTTTGGACGACTTAGTGCCTCTTTAGATTCCATGCTAGTTTTCTGCAAAACATTTTATCTAGTGAGTGAGACTGAAGGAAGAAAAGACGTGACTATTACTGGGTTTCTGAAGAAAAAAAGTATATGAAGCCAGTTTTCCTCTATAAAATGAAAAAGTTTCCAAAAGAGAAATAGTTTTTTATAAAAAATATAAGTAGTTTTTTAAAAACTAAAGAAAATACAAAATGCAGCAAAATTATTAAATTAGATGAAATAATATATCTTTTAAAGATGCAATTACTGATAAAAAATGAACATTTTAAGTGTCCTGCCTCTATGTTTATCAATCCACTTTGCTTACACTACTTCTCCTTGATGCTTTAGGCAATTTAATTTTTCTTACTGACAACTTTAGTGGAATACAGTGAGTTTCTGGGGCAACACAATTCCACCCCAGAGAGCATCTGTGACTAGAAGAACTTGCAACCAGCTGAACCCACGGCCCCTTAAAATTAAGGCCTATGGAAGGCAGTTATAAATCTGTAATTATGCACTCAGGTAGAATAAACATTAAGAGATATTGTCCAGAACCACAGAATCAAAAGCAGTCAGGAGTACAATTGATGCCTCCAAGATCTAAGTGCTGTTTACCTATTGTATTGCTAGTCAACATTCAGTATGCTGCATATCGGGTTTAATTAACCTGGTTGGTATTTACAGTTAACAAAGTATTTTTGGCACAACTCAGTGAAGGACTGCACAAACACTGAATATGGCAGAACAAAAGTTTAGCCACCCATTCTGTTGAAGCCACAACACCACCCATAACAATTCATGCAATACTGTAGACATTAAGTGCCTATAGTATATATATTCAGTGTGTTACATACCTAGTTAGTCAAGGAAATTATGTCTGATTATTGGCATGGTGATAGAAATACATGAAAAATTCTGCCTCATAACATCAGTATTAGAAATGTTAATACAACATTTGGTTTAGTTTATCCTTGAAAATTATTTCTCCTGAAAAAACGGGAGAAATACAAAGAAATCTTACAGTATTAAGATGATGAAAGGCCACATCTTCACAGCACTTCCATGAACCCTGAATTTTTTATTCTGTCAAATCTATAGAACTGTTGTGGTATGTCTGTGATGTGGAATCATAAGAAGACTATCTAAGGAATATAATTTTGCTAGCCCAGTCTAATCTTTGAGCTATTAGCGTATATTGTAATGAGTCTTGCTGACAACAGTGGTCTACTGAAGCCATCAGCTCATTTTTGTGAAGTTTTTTATCCTAGTCAATTGGTCATTACTTAGTGATATTTCTATCTTGGCTGAGTTTGCACTGCCATTGCAAAACTAAGTTATTAGTCACACAGCTATAAATTACTGGGAAAGATTTGATATCTCAAACTGTACTGCATGATAAATTGATCCTGAAAAATCCCTGGATTCCACTTTATGAAAAGGCATACAGGGACTCACAGAGACAACTGAATAAAGGAAAGGCTTAACAGTGAGGATGAGGATGGATTGACAGGGCAATAAAAGAATACTGCACTGCTTATCATGGGATCATCCAACTCCCATCAGTATTTCAAAGATTTGGTAGAGTATTCATTTAAGTGAGTTAAGATATCTTTGTCACCTTACAATACAGTCTATATTGTTTCCATGTGGCTGTTATGAATTTGCATTTCAGAGTTACTGCTGTCATCCTTAGACCCCATCATGCAAAGAATGAAAACAAAAAGCTGCTGGTACTGCATCCAGGCCTATTTTCAAACCTGGTGGTAAAAAGATATCGAAAGCCAGTCAGCAGTGCATCTTCTCTACAAAGCTGTTTCATGACATATCAAATTGACATTGTGCATTGAATTATTAGTGATGCTGTCTGTTGTCTTACACATTCTTAATGAGGGTTTCATTTCTTGAATAAATCTATACCTAGGTAATTGCATGATTTCTGCAAATATGATCATGAGCCATTCTGATTCATGGTCTTTCTGAAGAAGTGGGAACTAGGCTTATAGCAGTGTCAGGGATGGGAAGAACACAAATGGATATAGTCAGGTTATCAGTTTCTTCTAAATATTTTTTTATGATCTGACTGAACATTCAGAAAACTAAAAGATGGATTTGCCAGTGTGACAATCTTTTCTGGAAAAAAAGTGCCCCAAAATGTGCACTGTTACCTAATAGAACCCTGTACAGACAGATTTTTCAATTCTTATTGACAGAATTTCCAAGCCATCTTGGAACAGCACATGTTAACTGTAGGCAATAAATTAGTAAATAAAATAAAATTTGATTTTTGCTCTGTAATCCTTCAGAAGCCAAGTTAATTGAGATTCAGAGACTATTTCTACTGTATATTACATTCATTTTTCATATTGAAGTACTTTTCCTTTGTGCATACCCATGGGTAATGCAGTCTGAAAGGATTGCATAGTGAGCTTTAATAGCACGTGTATATGAGCTTTGACTAAAGGAGAGGCATACAAAGAAAGGCCAGATTTAAAAGAATTTTTTTCATTTTGAAAAAAAAGTAATGGCAGGCAATTCTTTGTGGATTATTAGTAGTTGGGTGATGAAATGTGAAATACATCAATATGTAAAGTAAGACTGGAATAGCAAGCGTGAGGTTTGCAGTACCAAAGCAGTACTATGAAGTGCTCAGAAAAGGCTCTTCATTTCTCAGGTGCTGAAGGTAATCAGGAATAACTTCAGTGAAATAAATTGGGAAAAGTTACCGTACTTTGGGGGGAAATTGGAACAATGGCATTAATGCAGGGGTTTCACACTGATTCAGGACAGGCTGTACCTCTGTTCTTTGTATTCCTTTGAGTCCCTAACAAATCTACCAAGGATATCAGAGGAGGTTTTTACAGAGAGACAATAGCTAGAACAAGGCCTTAGTGTAGCGGTTAAATTTATTTGTTTCATTCGTTAAAACTAGATAGATGTTACCATACATTGTCATTTAAAAGCTGTGTGAAGTTTTGTAGTATCCTTTTGTAGTTCCTGCAAACAGAAAAGGACATCCAGAGAAAATTTATTTAAGTTTCTCAGGTATCTTCTGCTCAGGTGGGATCATAGAATCATAGAATGGTTTGGATTGGAAGGGACTTTAGAGATCATGCAGTACGAACCCCTCTGCCATCACCAGGGTCAACTTCCACTAGACCAGGTTGCTCAAAATCCCATCCAACCTGGCCTTGAACACTTCCAGGAACTGGACATCCACAGCTTCTCTGGGCAACCTGTGTTGGTGTTGCTCTGCCCTCACAGGAAAGATTTCATAACTCCAGAGTAATCCTGAAAGCAAATTCTCCTCTGCTGATTCAGAACTATTGAATAAGTATTCCTCTATAGTTATTCTGAGGTAAGACCTAAAGTGTTTTCTCAAGCTCTTCCAACTCTGGCACTGTATTGTAAGATGATAGAGAGGATCTATAATACAATCCTAACCTTTTGCAGTCAGTGGTGAACACTGGAGATTTTCAGAGGAACCTCATGTGTGTTTTGGGGCTTTCTTCAGGTAAATAAAAGGAAGTGATGGCAGTACAGTGGTGTCTGGACTCTCATGTTCTGGGGTATATGTGACCACAAATGGCTGTACATGAGGCATCTCTGTCCATTTCCTGTTTTTCAGTGAATGCCTCAGTTAAATTAGATTCAGTCCATAGATCAGAAATCAGAGGACGACTCCAGTCCTGACTGGTGCCACAGGAGATGGGTAAAGACTGCAATAGGCAAGCTACCAGTGCCTGTCACAAGGCACTGTTCCAAGTCTGCCAATCTGGACTCCATTATAGTCTGGGTCTAGGGCTAGCAGAAATGTTCCAGACAAAGGGCAGGAATTATCTTGGAGTTTTCATTTCAAGGGGATCACCCTCAATAAGCATTGGCTTAATTGGCTGTGGCCATCCCATTTTGGGGAGGAAAGAGTGAAGATTAATGCCGCACATGAACCATTTTTCCTTCTCAAGGAAGCCTTCAGAAGGGAGTTTAATGCTGTTTGGGATTAGTGATGCAACCACCAACAGGCAGACTTCTGGGTCATCTAAATGCCTCTCATTCCTGTGTTCTACTTGCTGGACTATACTGCGTACTCTACAGCTTTCCCTAGAGACCAGTACCTAGCCCTTTTTAGAGTCATTGCAGCAATGTTTTTATAGGCATAAACAACTGGTGGCATCATTGCCTTTCTGCACGGATTTGTGATTTTACCAATAAAATAGACAACTGATACTGAAAGAAGTGATCTGCACAAAAAAGCAGTGCTGCACCTCAAATTATTCTAAATCACAAACTCACAAATGGGAGGTTTGGTTTTAAAACTCTTCTTTGAGGAAGGTATTTTTCCAGCTTGGCATTTCTATTGCACAATATGAACTATATTTAATAGTTTACTGTTTGCTTTCAGGTTGTAAAATTCTGAAACCTTGTTAAAGTTACACCCTATAAATGATAACACAGAATATATTCTGTAAATTATTAGGAATCATGGATGTTAGTAATTTATTCTTTTTTTTAACAAGAATGTGGCCTGTTAGAAAGTATTGGTTCATCCACTCAACAGTGGCTTGATATTTTAGGCATTGATATTTTAATACTCATCTGTAGTGTTATTTATTTAGTTAAATGGATAATGTTGAGCTGCTGAAAGAATAAATCACCATCTATCATATAAAAACTCAAATCCTGAAGATACAACAGTAAACAGCTCAGCAGTGCTCAAATGCAGGATAGTTAACTGCAAAGCTGAAATGACATATCTCAAAGAAATGGACATTTTATTAACTTTCTAGAAGCTGATACTATTATCAATAACTCATCCTAAGGGATGATTTAATGGGATTTAGCTAATATCATAAACCATTTATATAGCAAATGAAAAAATAGTCTAATCCATATCCAGACAAAGAAAATGTAATAGAATGAGGTAAAAGTATAACAGAAAAATAGGACTAGAAGGCATTTTTGGTGGGGAGAGGGGGAGAGGTAGTCCACTGTATCCACTAAGAAAGATGCATCTTGACATATGCTCAGTTATCTTATTCTTAAGCAACTTCTCCCTTTCCTCTTTGCAGTTTATTTCAGCAGTTCACTGTCTTTACCAAAGGAAAAATATGTTTAAAATCCTCCTTGATTTTTTCTTATTGCAATTTCAACCTCCTATCTGTTGTACTAGCTGTGATTAGCATGAAAGACATATTATTCCTCTCTGTTTGGCAGCCATACTTTGTTATCAGCTACATCCTTAATCTTCTCCTCTTTAGACAAAACAATTTAATTTTTTTGGTCTTCATGATTTTAGCTCACAACATGAACTAAACAAATGACAAGTGATTTTCCTGTCCTCTCATCATTCTTCTAATTCTCTCTTGAACTTTCTTATTTGGAAAGTTTTGCTCAAAACTGATCCCAATGTTGCAACTGCCTCAGCATGAAATTTCTTCAAGAATTGCAGATTCTTATTCTTTCAGTATGTCCTGGAGATGATGCTTCTTTTTTCACAAGTGAGGCACTCTTGACTCATATTCAGCTGTCGTCTTTTGTAATCTCAGACCCTACTCTGAAGTTGTGTTTCCTAAGAAGTTGTTCTGTATTCTGTTTAAATGAATTATTCCTGCACAAGTGTAGAACTTGCCCCTTATCGCCCTTTGAGTTTCATTTATTATTTCTACTCCCTGTGTCCAATTTGTCAAAGCTACTTTGAATCCTGTCTTCCACTCCCACTTTCACAGTTCTTGCAGATGTCATAAGCATAAACTCTATTCCATAATCTGTGTCATGAAGATGCATAAACCCAAAATGTGATGAAACTTCATGCTAGACATTCTTCTATCTGATTGCTGGTAAAAGATATTAATTTTTTTTTAAGGAGTATGATATTTAAATCTCGATCATATGTTCATAACTTGATTGTGAAAGCATCATTTGAGCTACCTGGAGTCAAAATTCTTAAATGTCAGATAGCTCATATCCAGACTTGAGTATCTGCTGTCTGTGTAATCTTGCTTGTTGAATACAATAGACTATTAGAGTGATTTAACACAAGGTGTTCCTGAAAAGTACATTATAGCCATTTTTCATGTATTTTGCAAGTTGTTAACCAGTGTCTAGATTATTTATTTATTACATAATCTGCTGGAAATTTAAGTTGAAATCATCAGTGTATAGTTCATCATCTCTTATTTTGCCCCTTATTTTAAAAACAGCATGGTATTCAGTCTTTTTTTCCCATATTCCAAGCATTTTGCTGCCTTTTTGCTTTGTCATTTCTCAGAGAGAAGCATTAATAGCTCTGATATTGCTTCAACTATTTCTTTAGGTGATGTAGAATTAATTTTATTAGCCCTAATGAATGTGCATTTAACACAAAACTGTAGTAGTAGCTGGGTTCTGTTGGGGGCTGTGGATTTCAGATGATGATACCAGAATTAGTCTGTATTCCTAAGTGAAATCTCTACAAAAATCATGCAATCATGCATTTAGAACATAGTGGAACAGGTTTGGTTCTGTAGTTTTTGTAAAGATAAAGAAGCATTAAAAGCTGCGGGTGCCCTCATAGTGCACCTGAAGATGTGAGATGTTCCAGTGCTGCCATGACAGGAAAGATTTCTATTTCCCTAATTATGGACTAAAGTTTTTCTCCAGAGTAGCTCAACACTGCTGTTAAAAGCAACTTACCCTCACTATGATAAGAGTTGTCATGTTGTGCTACTAAATCTCTGAGTGAAGAATAGCCTGTCAAAATTTAGAAAAGATGACGGAATGGTTTAAATAGTCATTTAATTTTGTTCGGTCTATCTCGGCAAGGTATTCTCCAAGAATAAGATTATATGCTTGCTAACCAATAGAAGAACCTTTATATACAGTCAGATCTCATTCTCCACTCATTTGGAATCAGGAATTGAAATTTGCAGTGCATATGGCTAGTGAGGTAGTGTTTGGATATATTGTCTGTGTATTGTCCTGTCTTCCAGGAATTGGAAGACCACAATTCCTGGTTTTACAGTGTTCCAGTTCCCCTCACTTTCATTTGCTGCAATGTAGCTGTGAGCTAGTCAGCCAAATTCTCTAGAAAGCAGTAGGGAGCAGTACTCTTACTTGGGGTAAAGACCTTTCCTTTCAATCTGCCACTCCTAAGATAATGCCTAGAGGACACTTTGAAGTACTGAAAGTCTCTGTACCAGCAGATTTTCTCAAATTATCAGGCCTTTAGTGGAGTTCTACCTAATTGATTAAATGGCTAAGATAAGTGATTTATGATAAAAGATTAAAATAACTTTATATGTATTGCTTGGTTAAATTACAATTACTCTGCCTTTAATAAAGTTCTACAGGTATTATTTGAGTAGCATATGTTCCTAGGATGGAGATGAATTGTTCACTGTTATCCAGGGACCTATAACTAGAAATGCAGCTGCAAGAATGATACAAAACCAATCACCAAGATAATATTTGTGATCCCTTTAGTCACTTAAAATTAAGATTCATGCAAAACCAATTTCCTTGACAAGCAAGTTCATAGAATATTCATATCAGAGTATTCCTGTAAAAGGAGCATACCGTTTGTGTGCCTAGATGCCCTCCTTGTATTGGCAACAGCTAAAAATCAGCTTTAAAAAATCTTAGGATTCAAACCCATCCATTGCACAGACAGAAGTAATAACAAGTGGATAGGCAAACACAGCAAGTACCTAGCTATGAGTAGATGATATTCAAAGTAATAATCAATAATCACTTAGGGAAGGGTCATCTGCAAATGCTAATATTAGCCAAAGGAACTCTAGCTAAGGATGGGGAGAAACACAGCAAGACAGACGAGTCCAGGATGTGGAAACTCATTTTCTGAGTTGTTCTCAGCTGCATAACCTGTTTGTTTGTCCCTAGACCCTATTGGCTCGTGGCATTCCCCCCAGGCTACAGCTGGACTTTATGAACACCCCACTTCACTGTCTGAAACCCGCTTGTTAAAACCATTCATCATGCAAGTGTTCAAAGGCAGAGCTCTCTCTCAAACACTGTGGCAGTGTCAGGGTTCATTCCCATATGACTGCTGCTCACATTTACACCTTGTTTCTTTCTGTTTTGCTTTGTGGTGGCTGGATTTTCTTGTTGGGTGGGGGGGGGAGGATGTGTTCATTTATTTCTTTGGTGTTTTTTTAAATGAATGGATTGATTCTTTGGTTTTTTAAGTGATGCTAGAAAATTCAAGCTGTTTTGTGTAGGTGGGATTTGCTATGTGGTCTCCTGGTAGAATGTTAGGCCAGTGCATTGCGGATTGTTTTCCAAGCCAGTCTTGCAGCTGAAGTACAGGATAAATGAAAATAAACCTTTTTTCCCTTCTGTTTATTATTTTCATCTTTTCATGGTGTCTCAGCTGTGAATGACATGGGGTAGGGGGTTGCAGTACAACTAGAAAAACTTACTCTGGATGGTAATAGACCTTTGGAAGCGGCACTGAGCTTTGTGACCTGTAGACTTTACAGGATGATTAGAGAACATAGGCCAAGGAAAGATCATGAAGATAGATGAGAGAAGAGTCAGAGCACAGTCAGTCCTGTGATTCTTTCAAGAGAATTTCTTTCTGCTTGTGCACTCAGACTGTTTCCAGTGACAACAGCTCATATTCACCTGTGTGCCCCACCTCATTTAAAACTGTTTTGACACATGTGGGTGTGTGCCTCATATCTATAGATATATACACACATGCACCTCACCAACAACACCTGTTATAGAACAAGAATCCCTCCACTAATATTTCTGATTCAGGAATGCTTCATAAAGATTCAATTACATGTTCCTCTTTAAAACATATACCTGCTTTTCAGAACTGGGACAGGAAGATTAAAATGAGGGTGAAATAGCGGAGCCCTGTCCTATTAAAATCCTGCCCTTGTATAGTCAAGTGGTCATTGCTGCCAGACCCAGGGATAATAACTCGGTACCGTATTCAAATCTAATAGAATCTAATAACAGGCAGGATTTTATATCCTTATCTGAAAACTCGATTATCACTGTTTTTATAGACAGAGCAAAGTAATATGCCAGAGGAGACAAGATGCAGTTACTTTGATGCAGTTGCTTGAGTTGTAAGTTTCCTGAATTTTACACTGTGATAAACAGCCGCTATGAGTTTGAGTGTTTTAAAATGAGATGGGAAGTTTTTGGAGACATGACCATTGTCTTTTTTTAGATGTTTCTGACAGATGAAAGGAGCCTTAATAAGAATGCATAACAAGAATTTGTACCCACTTCAAAGCTCCTTTGTACTGCCAAAGTGATGATTAGTGGCTTTCGTGCAAATGGCAATCAGACCCATGTGATTTTGAACTGTTTTTTGATGTGTGGAGAACAACTTAGTAGCATTATACTGTGTGGAGTGGCTTCTCATAGATTCAACTTCATTAATTTTTTTATGGTTAAATATGGAAAGTTATTAATTGTAATTAATTACAATTAATTACATTAATTGTAATGTTATCTAGCTTTTCCTACTGGTTGCTAAGTGTGAAAGAGTTTTTGGGGAGAAAGGGAAATTATTTCCTTTGGTTGGTATGCTGGTTTTGGCTGGAATCATTAGTTTGCTTCATAGTACCTGCTACAGGACTGCATTTTTGATTTGTGCTGAAAACAGCAGATAACACGGGGATGTTTTAGTTACTGCTGAGCAGAGCTTACACAAGGCCTCTTCGCCCTCACCCCACCCTACCACTGAGGAGGCTGGGGGTGCACAAGGAGTGTGGAAGGGATACAGCAGCGACAGCTGACCCCAGCTGACCCAAGGGATACCCAGGGCCGTATGGTGTCACGCTTAGCAATAAAAAGCCAGGTGAAGAAAGAATGGAAGGGTGCTTGTGGTGATGGCATTTGACTTCCTAAGCAACATTTATGTGTGATGGAGTCCTGCTTTCCTGGGGATGGCTGAACACCATGCTTTGCCTATTAAACTGTATCTCAACCCACAAGTTTTCTCACTTTTCTAATTCTGTGCCCCATCCCACTGAAGGAGAATTGAGTCAATGGCTGCTTGGTGCTTAGTTACCAGCTGGGGTTGAACGATGATGGTTCAAACAATAAAGAAAAGGTTGGGTGCAAAATATCCAACAGTATCTTATTCAGTTTCTGACCTGATCTGTCTCTGTGAAACATTGCCAACCTTTTGAAATGTGTTGTTCAAAACAGTGGATAAGGGATCTTCTCCTAACATTTTCTTGTTTGATTTGTTCTGCTGTGGCTAGTGTCTTCTTTATGACAATTTCCTTGAAAGTTGTTTAGGGCAGGGAGGTGATCTCATTAATTTTAGAGTGTAGTAAGGACTCAGTGTTTCAATGAAATTTTAAGGTTACGTAGTACGTAAGTACTGATGACTACAGTATTATGATTGCTAAAAGAATAACTATTTTTGGTGATGTTCCAGGTGCAATACAAAGGAACAAATTAGTAATTGTACTGCAAAGAAAAGTCATGGTTTGGCTCATAACGAGTCAACTTGAAGGCTTGTTAGGCCACATGGAAATGAAGAATCATTTGTTATTCTAGGGGAAATGAGATATGAAGTTGTAATTACTGATGATTTATCTATTGCATTTCAACCTTCTGTAGTTTATTCTGGCTAAACCAGGCTTCTTTTCCTAATGCGTTAAGCACACAGAGTAAGTCCTGTATTCAGACTGAGGTAAACTCAGTGAGATAAGGGAGCAAAATGCATGTTTGCCCTGAGTAGGATTGGCAGTTGCATTAAATTTTCAGTGACATTTCTGTCCCTGTGAAAGCTTAGAGGATGCCATGCTAATTCTGGGAGCCTCAGAAACTCCACCACAACGGTTCAGCACAGTGATAATATTTTTGCTGATGGTATTACCTAAATACCTGCTGAGGGCCACAACAGAGGGCTGGCTCCTGCTCCAAAGAACTCTATCTCATCATATTGTAATACACAGTCAAAGTGCAAGAAAGCAGCGACATTTGACAGTGATAGAGTCAGAAGATACCTGGCATGACTCTGAAACTTTGAAGCATAAGGAAGTAGCTTCGACAATCACAGGAAACTCTTTCTAAAAGGAATAGGAGTCATGGAGAAGGCATGAAAATGCTTCTCTGAAAATACAGTAAGAAATAGTCTTGAAGCATCTGGAAAAGGAAACAGAATGTTTGATGCAATAGAGAGAGAAAAGTTACTAAAACAGGCCATGTGGAGGAATATGAACATGCAAGGTTTGCACAAGGGAAGGTATCTTGCCATGCTTGAGAACTGACATCAACAGAGGCTTTGGAAGAAGGAAACAAATGTGTAAGTGGCAAGGGGGGAGCTGTCCCAGCAATGATACAGGTTCAGGGCTAGTCCTACTCAGACTAGCCATGTGCTAGCCTGTCTTTCCTGTGTAAGCACCAACATGCTTTTGAAAAGGAGTCCTGCCAAGGTAAAGGTACAAGTACATAAAACACACTTTCTTATTTTCTGTGTTGTGCTGCTGCTCTCTTTCCACTATCTTCTTTTTATTTCTTTTTTTCCTTCCCCTGTCCCCTCCATTCGCCCAAAAAATAATTTCGTGCATGTTTGTGAAAAAGTCTTCAAATCAAATTCCAAGGGAGATAGCTTCAAACCCCTAGGGGCATGAAGACTTCCCTTTTTCACTTCTCTTCCTCCTGGGTATGCAGTTTTCACATCGTGAAACCCTGGTCTAGGTCTGAGAGTCCAACAAGAACATCCGCTACAAAGCAAACATGTAGGACTAATTACTTTAGTCAATTCCCATAGAATCAGAGAATTATAGAATGTAGAACGTGGATTGGCAGGTACCTTAAGGACCATTTAGTTCCATGAGCTGGGACACTTTTCACTAGACAAGGTTGCTCAGAGGCTCATCCAACCTCACCTTGAGTACTTCCAGGGATGGAGCATCCACAAGTTTTTCCAGTGCCTCACCACCCTCACACTAAAATATTTCTTCCTGATATCTAATCTAACCTACTTCTTTCAGTTTGAGTCCATTCCTTCTGTCACTACATCCCTCTGTAAGTAGTCTCCATCTTTCTTGTAGTTCTCTTCAGGCACTGGAAGACAGCAGTTAGGTCACCCCAGAGCCTTTTCCAGACTGAACAATGTCATCTCAGTCTTTCCTCATACAAGAGGTTCTCCAGCCCTCTGATCACCCTCGTGTCCCTTCTCTGGGCTCACTCCAACAGATCCATGTCCTCCCTGTGCTGAGGACCCCAGATGTGGATGCAGCATTGCAGGTGGGGTCTCAGCAGAGCAGAGCAGAGCAGAGCAGAGGGGCAGAATCCCCTCCCTGCCCTGCTGCCCACATTTGGCTTTCTGGGCTGGGAGTGCACCCTGCTAGCGTTTGTCCAGCCTCTCACCCACCAGCACCTCTGAGCCTTTCTCCCCAGGGCTGTTCTCCATCTGTTCATCCCCAGGCTGTGCTGATACTGGGGAATGCCCTGATCCAGGTGCAGCACCTTGTAGCTGGTCTTGTTTAAACTGCATGAGATTCCCATTAACTCAGCTTTTGAGCTTGTCTGTGTGGAGTCCTAGGTGGGATTAGGTATGTACAAGATTCAACCTGGAAGTTACTTTAGCTGTTCTTTCTTCCACCACGCTGCGCTGGTTATATTGTCATAAATCATATGACAAATCAGCCTGGCGGGAATTTTTCTCTCTGAGGTTTTATCCTTTTAAGACTGGGATTTAAAGTAGGAACTTAGATACAGATGCAAATATTGCAACCATTTTGAGCGCTGCTGTAAGCTAAACTGTAGAAATAGACAGATAGGTAGATGGAGAGATAAAAACGCTTCTGAATAGCATCTAGACTTTTGCTTTTTCCCATGACAGACTCCTTCAAGTGATTGTATGGATTTACATTGCATACAAATTACTCAGGACTGGGACAGTACATACTTCAATTATTTGCTATCAGTTGCAGAATCAATGCTTCACACGCACAAGCTTGCATGCAGAACAGTATTTTAAACCATTTAGTAGCAATAAAAAATGATATTAAAAACAGGGAGGAGGAAAAAAAGATAGAAAATACTGATTAATATATATGAAGGCAAATCTTAAATGGAAACTTTTATTAGCTGTGTATCTATGCTATGAAGGTAATTTTTCTGTGCATAGAAATTACTTCTTTTCTACCTTTGTAAATAAAACCTTGAGGTATATTTCAGACTTTAAGGAAAGTTATCCTGACAGAAGGATTATATAAAAATGCGTGGGAGGGGGGAGGAAATGTATAGGTTTTACTTTGGAGTCATCTAAATGACAAAATGATCATTATAGGTTGTTGTCTGTATATTAATGATATTTTTCTTTCTTTTCTTTAAAAATAGGCAAATAATTTCAGCACAGAAATAATTGCAGATATCTCTGAATGTAAATAACATTTTTCCTTGGAAGTTTACAGAATAAAACCTCATTTGCATAGCTGCATTTCAATTTTATGCTGAAGAAATCGATACAGTAATTTAATTGTGGTGAGTTTTTAAAAATCACAAAAATAAATTCATTGCACAACTCCTCTTTCTGTTGATCCTTTCTGATTCCTCTAAAGATAGATTGTACCACATATTGCTGCACAAGCAAGAGGTGCCTGAGCATCAGACTAAACTGCTCTGGCAAGCTGCAGGCAGTGTGGCTGAGCTGCCTAAGGGTCCGTCGAGGCTGATTAACCCCAGTGAAAAGCACAGAGAACTGTGTTTCAATGAGTAGTTTGCTATCAGGATTCAGGGTTGCAGTCCTGCATTCAGGAACACTTTGGTATCTGTGCCCACTCCCTGACCTAAAAAATGATAGCTTGGCATAACTTACCACGCTCTCGCCATGGTTTTGTAATAGTTTAATAACACATTTGCAGTGACAATCTCTGCTGCTTTCTTATCTGAAGAAACAGTTGGATTATGTTGTGCTAGTTTTGTTCATAAGTGTGCAGAGTCTGTGTTTTCCAGGAGGGAAAGGAAGGTAAAAGATCTGCTGCAAGGAAGATAGGTAAAAGATCATCTAATGCTGTTTTGATTGTAACTAATAATAATAATAAAAGAGCATTGAAAACAGGAGATGGAAACCGGCAGAATGTTAACAATGTCATCCACCTGCTGGGATTGCAAAACGCTGAGACAAATTTCCCACAAAATTATGATCCTGGTTCTGTGATCCATATGTAACTCATTTAAGTTTAACAGATGAACTATAGCTTTGGAGTAATTAATCTCTGTCTTTTCACACACAGTTGCACATATATGTACAATATGCACAAAAATTCTAAATTAGTGTGCATATTATTTACATTTTAAAAAATGCAATAGAAAATTCACAGAAATGCTTAGTGAAATTGAAGAGCAAGAAGATGTTGAAACCAAATTTCTTCTTTAATGAGATCCTTGGAAATATAATGAAAAGCATCTTTCTATAGTAGTTTGAAATTACTGAGCAACCTTGGGAGTTCAAGTAAAAAATCAATTTACAGTTCCTGTGGATGGATACAAAAAATTCTACTGGCCACTCCAAATAGTTCTGCATGCTAAAATGTACCTTAACTTTAAAGTCTATAAATTGCATTCATTTAAAAAAAATTTTAAAAAATTTAAAAAAAAAAATATATATATATACACTGTGATCACATGATTTAAACATTGACCTTATGATTTGGAAGTAGGCCATAATCTGAGCACCTGTTGGAGAACATTATAAAAGATAAATGCACTATAACGTGTTACCAGATTGCATATATATCTCTACAGTCTGACATGTGAGAAATCAAGCAGCCAGAAAATGACCATTTTAAGAAATGAATGAAAGTCTAATGCTTTTTTGAAATTTCCACTCAGGAGCTTGATTCATAAAAGTCTTTTATTCAGTCAAAGGATGAAGATCTATCCCAGGGAAAAGACTGACCCAAGGTTTTATCTTTTGGTGCAGCAGTCCTTAAGAGAATATGAAGACAGAAGCTATAATTCCCTTTCCAAGTGGCATGTGGAAAACAATCCTTTTCTGTTACTGTGCTGACAGGATTGAGCTATGTGCAATCCCATTCATTCACAGCTGTGCTTATGTGACTTTCTCTTGAACAAGAGAAAAGACTTCCTACTGTAACTTTTAAAGAGACTTATTTTTATATCTTTGGGGTTTAATGCGCATTTCTAGTACTGGTACAGTTTTGATTTTTCTAACCTCTGCTATTATTTCTTTTTATCAATAAAAATACAGTCCCTGACTTGGAAAGCTTTCTCAAACTTTTGAAACTCATGTATGAAGTACCCCTATGGACTGTGTGGTACCTGGAAGTTTCAGACCGTGGCGGTATAGCGAGGCAGGGCTGCAGACAGCTGCATCACGTGAACACAGTCCTGTATTATTGTATTACATCAGCAGAGTACCCAAGACATCTCATGACTAAGTTGAGCACCATTTCATGTCCTGCAAAACAGCCAGCTCTCATACAGTGAATGTGTCTTAGCGGTGCTTTAGTACTTTCATTCCATAAATAAGGAAAAGGGAAGTGAAAATCAAGCCCCCATTGGATGGACTGTCTCCTTAAAAAGGCACTGACTTTTCCATGTAATGGTTATTCTTGGGAGGACAATCTGTGATTTTAAAATATTTTTTCACAATTTGCATCTTTTTGCTAAACCAGTTTTAGAAAAAATCACCCAAGGCATGGAAGCTGCAGACAATATGACAATATGAGATAAAAATTAATTGAAAATGTTGTTTAAAAAAAGTAAAGGCTATGTAAGAGAAGAACTCTTGTCCCATGATTTCCTCTTTGAGGTCTGTATTTAGCATCCATGATAAGTTATTACTTTGGCTAGAGAGGGTTCAACTGCAATGTGTTGAAGGAAGTACCAGGTGCCAGGTACACTTGTTCTGTCATTTTACTTCCTTCTCACTTCATTTGGTATGTCTAACACTTACCTCAGGATTTTCCTCCATAGTCTGTTCTAAAGAAAATCTGGTGTGATTTTTTTTCTCTTCAATTCCTGCTATACAAAGAAATCCTACTTTTAACACAACCAGTGATAATTAGGATAAGTACTGCATTCCCTATTTATCTCCTCTTTTTCATATATTTACATTTACTCTCCTTGTCTGAAACTCCTCTCTAACATGTATGGAGCCATATAAAATATTATTTCATAAATGTTTTGCTTAATTAATTGTTCAGTTTCCACAGCCTTGCTATAGGTCACTGACCCATTAGTGTGTAATATGCTATGTATATATACAATATATTGTATATGTACAATATATTGTAATTAATTAGCAATTATTGGGCAATCAACAGGTGTCATTCAGCCAACAGACCAATGAAAAACCTGTATCTGTGCTCTGCTACCAAGTTACAATTATTGTTTCTATCAATGCCCACTGTGCAGGTATCAAAGCAAATAACTGCACTGATTTCATGGGGATTATAATGAAATTTGGTGTGAAATCTTAGGAATGTGGATAAGTTCATTTTTTTCTCAGTTGGCGGTGGCCCAAGATACAGCTGGATGATGTGGTAAATTCTGTAGTGTACTCTGCAATACCAGCACTGTTACTTCTAGCCCCTTCTATTTAAATAGGTACATTATATGAGTTAAGGAGAATTTAATCAACATATGAACAGATTAAAGGTTAAAAATTCTATCTGTTTGTGCAATAAATCTATTCTTATATGTCTTTTATCCCATTTCTTAGCTTTTTGTTGAAGAAAAAGACAGGACCAAGGCTTCAGCTGATTCAAAATTTAGGGAAGGTGGTTTGACTTTTTTGGAGTTGCAGGGGCTTAGAAGGGGCTGGGAACCCCCCTTAATTAGTGTACAATTTTACTTGCACACTAGGAAATGTGATTCAAATTAAGTTGGAATTGTAAAACTTCCAGGAGCCCTATGAGGTGTAAATTGAAAAATTTCAGTGCCGGCTGTCCTCTTACCATCTGTAAATGATAGTTGAGGTGATTTTCTTGCCAAAATAAAGTGGCATTGAAAAGTGGGATGCAGGGATCCGCACATGGCAAAAGGCAGAACAGAACACTGTGGAGGAAAAAATCAGGATCAAGACTGACAAACTACTCCCTCATTTCACATGGAAGGCAAATAGAAAGATATATTGATATTGCACACAGATGCCTGAAAACTCTGTCTCATGCAGCAGAATTAGACACACATGAATACTTAAATCAACAGAACTTTTATGTGTGACTAAACTAAACTCATAATGGATATACTATATCAGCTATGTTGCAGCTGTCTCTGGCTATCAAAGCTTCCTTTTTCTGACCTAAGGGAATGGTAACTCACTCATAAAGTGCAAAATCCAAGAAAAAGGAGCATTCTTTAAAATTTTGGGAATAAAACAACCCCAAGCAGTCCCATTTTGGTCACAAAGTGCAATACGATGTCAGGTAACACACAGATCATCTGTTTGTAGAAGGCAGTCTCTTTTCATCTGCTTACATTGTGTGGGAGGAAATAGAAGGACCTAAATCTTGTTAAGTATCTTATGTCTAGCCAATGCTTCTTTCTGAGAGCAGTTTTGATTGAAGCAATTAAGACAGACACAGGATGGGAGAAGAGAGGATGATGAAAAGTGTGGCAGCTATTTCAATATAATGCAATTTCTGATGTATACACAATACATTTGTGCTTAGGAACAATAATGAACTGTGGGAGGGGTCTGGGTACAAAGAACTGTGGCTTTGCATGAGCAAGTAATGCATTTGTATCTGAGAACAGAGGGAACAGTGGAGGTGCTTGAGATCTTTCCTCTCTTACTGTGCAGACTTAGAAATTGTGTTTCTTCCCCTTCCTCACAGCTGCCTGACCACTAGGCATGGACATACAACGAAACTTAGGAGCTTTCTGCTTTTTTCCAGTTGTCATCTTGCTGCAGTAGCTGCAAGACAGTTCTGCCTCATTTCTGCCTGCCCAGGTTGCTCTGCATCCTGACTCGTAGCCTGCTGGCTTCAGAGAGATGGTGCCTCAGGTAGGTAGGGCTGCCACTTACCTCGTGTCTCTTCTGACACTTCTGTGAAAGACTTGTATGCCACAGTGTTTTACTGGTTCTTTCTGCCAATATGTAATATTCATTCTCTTCTATGCACAACAGAAGCAAATAAAATGGCATGTAAAAGCTCCCAGGCTTAGGTGTCAATGAGATTTTCTCAGAATAATTGCCTGTCCCATGAATAATCATATCTAGTCTGTTTGACCTGATAACACGATTTAGTTACATCCTATTTGTGTCTCTAAGCTCATGGAGGCATAAGGGGAAAATAGAAGCTTCTGAATAAGAAAATCAAGGCCATCTGACTCTAAACAATGTTTTCTACAAATATGAACCCTTCTCATTTTGCCTGTCTTAAATCAACGTAAAGAATGCAGTAGGGCTCAGGTATTACCTACATCCAGTACTTATATCAAAACGTGTGACTCTTTTGGCACAGCCAAAATATGCCAGACAGAAACAAAGTTAGGCTTCTTAAAAGAGCTCAAGAGAAGAATGCTCAAAACATTTTGAGATTGCTTTGAAGGTAGGAGTTGCCTTTGAATGTGCAAGAGTATATGTCAGTAAATTCATAAAAATTTGTCACCTTCATAATGCTTTTCAGTAAAGACTTCTCCCTACTCAAACAGCCGTTTCCTACACTTTTGGCACAGAGTGGAGCTGTGCACGTGGAACATTGCTCTGGCTTCTTCAGATCTGCTTCCCTGATATGTGCTTTCCCTTTGTGCTGATATTTGCTGTGGTAACTAGAATTGCTTACCTGTTCCACACTGTTACAACCATTTGCTTGGGAAATATCCTCTTATTTCAGTAACTTTTATTGTTGAATTGCACTAAGGGGAAGGATTCTTTAGAGGAATATTTGGGAGTAGAAGATTGTGTGCTATGAGATGATGATGAAAGTGATGGTGGTAATAACATGTTATGGAGATGGATGTTTGCAAAACAGTAACATTCCAACTGTGAGAAAGCCAGTAAGAAAGGAAAAATGTGAGCTCTTTACAGATAAGCAAATTAAAATCAAATCTTTTGCACAGCTTTTCAAGAAGTAATTTTACCAGTTCATGTGAAATTAGCATACTAATTGTAAAGCAGATTCTTGGGCTACTTAATATTAGTTAATAAAGATTTAATTTGAAGATTTTTTTTTCTCATTTCCAATATGATCACATCAAGGAAAAGATGGAGAAAAGTGATTTTTGCATCCAATCCCAAATTCACAAATTATTTCCTAGTTTCTGGATCATACTCTGTAATTTATGTCACTACATGCAATATGAAGTTGTGTCCAAGAGTCATGAAAATATTTGGATTCCTCTTCTTTAAGGCTGCAAACATTTTTGGTCAGTGTAGAAAAGCTTGCTTTGATATCATGTTTGAAAAACACTTGTATAGAACAAGACCTTTGCTTTACTGTATTTGAATGCTCATTTAAAGACTATAGAAGACTTTTATCAGCAGCTTTTTGTGGGAGTGGCCATAATCACTTCTCACCTTGCTGGTATTTTTTGAGCAAGTATCAATTTGTATTTGCCTCAGATGCTCTACCTGATTGATTGACATACCTGCTTTGAATTAGAGCAGTTGTTCCATTCCACAGCTGCGATGTCACATGGTGCTTTATTTTTTAAGCTGAAGAACATCTTAGGTGCCCAAAATCAAATACCTTTACTTTTCAAAGATTATACAAGTTAGTTTAATGAAAGATATTATCTCTGCAGACCTTACTTGACTTCAGATAACAACATTCTAAATTCTGTTTCTGACACCATTATTAGATGGCTCCAGATAAACACTGCTAATACTCTTGACTAGATTTCCCTTATGTCTATATAATCTCCAAGTTAACTTGGACATTAGGAAAGAATTAATCACAACTGCCTTTTTCTTACAGGAATGGTTTTCTTAGCAACCTACACTAGGTGTTTCTGTAGGTCCCGGGTAGGGCCTTGAATATCTCATGCTGCAATATTGTCTTTCTCTGGAGACAGTAATTGCTATCCCTTTTTGACAGAAGACCATGACAGAGAGAGGTCATGTGCCAAAATCAGTAGAAGCATAAGGCAGAATACCTTCTGATTCCCTGATCATGATACCAGGTGGTGAACTATCTTTTTCTGCTAATACAATCAGGTCAAGTTTTGCTGAAAATACCAAATTGGTTGGTACCAATCAAGTATCAAGTTGGTTCCAGTTGAGCAGCCTCATTCCAAGAGCTGTAACCATTTCATCTTCGTCATTCATCACAGCGCTACACTGGAAATGTTTAAAATGAGCTGAGGAACAACTGCTGCGGAGAATAATGCTATATTAAAAGCGCTATAACAAGTGAAATTGCAAATGTTGACCAAATATCAATAAGGCTGAAAACAACATCTACTCATCTATGAAACTGCTGATAGAAAGTTTATACTTCACAGCTTTCAAGGCCACTGTGAACCACAATGGTCACCTAGCCTTAACCACTCACAAAAGCACACCACAGAATTTGGAGAGTCGAATAAAATTATTCTGGAAAAGAGTAACAGTCCAACTCCCAATAGTCCAAAGAATCATTTCAGTTTCTTAGAAAAGATAAGTGCTTTCTTGAGTAGCTCTGTGACGTACTTGGTCACAATTCCTTGGAAATTCTTGCAGCCCCTTTTAAATAGAGAAAATTAGCTTCCAGCCCTGTAAATCTGCAAAACCACTTCCCGTTTTGTGTTTCCTTTGTACCTCTTCCACCTTTATATGCTTCATCGTGGTGATCAGGGTAAATGTAGTTGCCTACTCTGTGGAAAAATCTTACATTAGAAATGCTGTCCCTCAGTTTGTCTCCTTCCCTGTGTTTTCCCCTAGCATCTGACATGTCAGTGAGTGACCTTACAAGTCTCCTTGAAGGTAGAAGGAATGTTGAAGCTGCTGAAGACAAAAGACTGCAGCATTTCTTAGACTGATGGGATTAAAACTTTAATTTCCAAAGTAACACAGGAGTAGAGAGGGTTCCTTTGTAAGAAGGTGCTGTCATCCTTACAAAGTTACAAAATCTGGTTTTTCTGGTCTCTGGCTCCACTTCTGAATGGAGAATGGGTGGGTTAGTCTTTGTCTTCAGCCCTTCCATAAGAGTGTTGATGAAGAGCTACAGGCTTGATCTGTTGTCATAAATTCCTTGTTCCTGCTATCTGTGTGGCTAAAGGCTGTTAGAGAAAGATGAAGGGCAAGGGATGTGGAAATTCAGGGAGGGTTTTCATGCTATAATTTTTTCTCATAGGCATTGAAAGAAGTAGAAAAAAATTCTCTCATTTGTTGCTAGTACACACAAAGCTGACATTGGCTGTCCTCGGTGTCTGGCTTTCCCCAATCACTGTATATGAAATTCTGGTTCTTCCCTTGGGTTTTTGTGTCCAGTATACCTTATGAATTTGGATCCACAGATACTTATGAAATCTCTAATGGTGCATTTAGAAAATCCAAAGCATTGAATAAATCTTCTTCCAAGAATGCCAGTCAGAAGGATGCTTGGTCTTTTAAAATGTAGGAACATCTGAAAAAAACCCAAACAAAGTGACGTTACTCTTGTATAAATCTGTAGTCATCACTGGTAATATCACTAGTCTGCAAAGCAATACGTTCATTGTGACCAGCTAAAATTCCTTTTTGTTGCTGTTGTCTAAGAAACTGATGATGATTCAATATGCTTTACTGCATCTCTTTTCAGTCTTCTCTGCAAATGGTGTGTTTTCAGTCTAAATTAGATGGTTGTGTTTTCCACTGCAGAACTAAAAATTGTACAGATTACATCATTCTGTCTCTAATTAGCCACATTTTTAACACATTGTCAAAAAGATTAAGCAAAAAGACATGATGTTATTCTAATCCCTTAGAGTATTTTCTTATGTTGACATGAGTTTCTTGTGTGGTTTTTTAGTCACCAAACAGCTGCTATTATCCTGCAAAAGAAGGACTTCGTTTGCAAGACACCTGTACTATAATCTGTATTGACTGAGACATCCATAATGGGTTGCTAGGTAGTTCAGCCTTGCCTATGAGTAGCTCTAGCTGCTATTAAAAAGTACCAAGTAATTTGCACTCAATTTGTATGGTACTAGCCAACAGGTTTTTTTTTTTCCCTCACAATAGCTCTGGACATCTTATTTCACTGTGTTAATTTTTCACTTTAACGTACCTGATTCAAAATATAACAGTGTGAGAGATCTGCAACTAGCTCATTTGGGTAATTTAGGCCACACCATTTAATTTCATAGACTAAAAAAAAATTATATTTGTTCTCCAGTTGAATAAGTATGTGACCAGTTATCAAATAAGCAAATTTTGACGCATGAAATTGAAATTTGTTTCGCCATGAACATAAAATGTATACAGAAATTAACTTAAGGTAGGTGAAGAAAAATGTTGCTGGAGAAGATTAAAAAACATCAGCTAAAAAAAGCCCTCAAAACGAAACAGATCTGGAATGGAAATTTTCACAAGACTGAGATGCAGTTGTTGATGCTGTTCTCAGTTTGCCTAACAGCTGGAGTTGGAGTGGAAAGATCCTAATGTATCCCTATTCAGAGGCTGTGGAACCTCTGGAGCTAACAGGGATGCTCCTTGATCAATATTTAATACTTCAATAGGTAGAGAGCAAAAGCCTCATATGACACTGAGCAATGTGGTCAGAGCAGACACCATATCCTGATTCTGAGTGTGTCTAATGCCAGATCGTATCAGAGTTATTATTGCTGTGATATCCAGTATATTTGGTTTTTTTGAAACAGGCTTATATAACATGTAGAGAAAGAAATACTGAAGTAGAAAAGCCCTAGCCAAGAGCTCCAGCCTTTGGTGACTTTGCATGGCCTTCTGTCCTGCACCAATCTGACAGCCAGGCAGGACCAAAACATAGTGCGTTACAAAGCCGGGAGAGAGAGGGCAGAAGGAAACTGTGGAATGCTTGGATTATTATATCTCAAGGTCACGCAGCTTTTTTAAAACAATTGACACATATTGAAGGTACTTATCCAAGGCATCTCAAGAGAAAGGCAAGTGGATAGATTTGATGTTTGTTATGAAAAAAATCAGCATATTCCTGATACTTTCTCTATCTAGCCACTTTTTTAATATCATTGTTCCATACATGAAGTGTAAATCTATTCCATAAGGATAACTCAAGAGAGGATTATTTATCAAGAGAATGGTAAAAACTTATCAGTCAAGTGACCTTTTGACATGATTATGCAACACAGAACACAACTTGGATTGTGTGAGTATTCTGTTGTGACAAACAAAATTCTTTGTTAGAAATCCATTGAAATGCATGGAAAAAAACCCCTCCAGACTGAGGAGTCTTCAAAAATTTCAATAAATATTAGGAAACTATGCACTGAGGTAATGGAAAGTATTTAAACATTGAGAGCTGTGTACTTTAGAAGAGAAGAGAGCCAGCCTTTAAAATCCTGGGTCCTAATAAACTGCTTTATAGTCACTATGACTTACCATTTAGCCTTCTGCCTCTGGGATCAGAAGTTTTTGGCTGAAATTCGTTCAGTGCATTACTGGGGAAGTTGTGCATATCCAAAGGTCACTTTTGGGTTGAGATGCAAAACGGAGTTGGCCACAAAATATTTCGACAACTTCCAGTCTCTTTTTCCTGTTTGCTTTCAGATACGGTTCTGTATTTTTCTCTGCTGCTCCTCGCACTACCAAAATGCACTCAGGTTATTTATGAAGACAAATAGGATTGTCCTCTTTTCTCTTAGAATTTTAGAATCGTTTGTATTGGAAGGGACCTGTAATCCAACCCCCACTGCCATGGGCAGGGACCTCTTTCAATAGATCAAATCACTCAAAGCCCCATCCAACCCAATTTTGAACACTTTCAGTGATGGGGAATCCAAAATTTTTCTGTGCACTCTCTTCCAGTGCCTCACCACCTTAATCCTAAAAAAAATTCTTCCTCATGTCCCATCTAAACATACCCTCCTTCAATTTAAAACTATTGCTCCTTGTTTCATTGCTACAGGCCTTGATATAAAATTTTATTCTGTATTTCTT
Source organism: Origma solitaria (assembly GCA_013397895.1). NCBI lineage: Eukaryota > Metazoa > Chordata > Aves > Passeriformes > Acanthizidae > Origma > Origma solitaria. The sequence continues at coordinate 508,528 of VZRL01002658.1, read as the reverse complement.
ATAAAGCTCCTTTGTATGTTGAAACACTGCAATGAGGTCTCCCCAGAGCCTTCTCCAAATTGAACAACCCCACCTCTCCTGGTCTGTCCTCACAGGAGAGGTGCTCCAGCCATGTCAAAAGTAAGGTGAGGTGAACCTCACTCCACCATTTTGCTATCCTATTTACTGAAAAAGGATTTAGTGGTTGAAGCAATATTGTCATTTCCATTGTAAGACTCGTACATGTAACATTCAACATTCAAATGCCAAACATCACAATGTATCATGCCCTGCTCTTGCCTACTTTGAAATCTCCTGGACCAATGATAAAAAACCCACAAAGAATTCTAACCTCAGTTCAGAAAATTCTGTGACATTCTTTTGTTGTGAGAACCAATGTCTAGACTGAAAAGTTTTTCAGCTTGTACAAAACTGATGGGCTCATTATTCTTATCACTCCAGAGCGAGTCTCCCAAAAGCTACTCAAAGATTCAAATCTTAAAAGTGTTCTTCATCTAATGATGAAACTTTGTCATACCGTCATAGTTCACTAAGGAAAATATTTTTAGTTACCAAGAAATTCCACAGCAAAATCTCATATTAAACTCTCCATCTTATCTCAATCATTTACTAAAATAATCCCTCACAAAAATTGTATATGCTGTTCTGTGATTTTACCATAGCTTGGAAGTCATGGTGTGTGCTCCATGCCTTTGCAGAAGCACGGTTCATAAAAACTTCTGTGGTTTCTATTTTTTGTTCGTCTTTATTCTGGGTTCACCAGAATCACAGAATATCCTGGGTTGGAAGGGACCCACAAGGATCATCAAAGTCCAACTCCTGCCCCTGCAAAGGACACCCCACGAATCACACCATGTGCATGAGAGCATTGTCCCAACACTTCTTTGAACTCTGTCAGGCTGTGATCACTTTCCTTGGGACCCTGTTTCAGTGCCCAACCAACCTCGGGGTGAAGAACTTTTCCCTAATATCCAACCTAAACACTCCTGACTCAGCTTCAGACCTTCTGTCACTGGTCACCACAGAGAAGAGAGCAGTGCCTGCCCCTCTTCTTCCTCATGAGGAAGCTGCAGACTGCAATGAGGTCTCCCTTCAGTCTCCTTTTCTCCAGCCTGAGCACACCAAGTGACCTCAGCCACTCCTCATATGGCTTCCTCTCAAGGCCCTTCACCATCTTTGTGGCCCTCCTCTGATACTTTACATTTTTCTTACATCATGCCACCCAAAACAGCCCCCAGCACTCGAGCTGATGCTGCCCCAGCTCAGAGCAGAGCAGGACAATCCCCTCCCTTGCCTGGCTGGCGATGCTGTGCCTGATGCCCCCCAGGACACTCTTGGCCCTCCTGCCTGCCTGGGCACTGCTGGCTCATGTTCAACTTGCCATCGACCAGGACCCCCAGGTCCCTTTCCATGGCACTGCTCTCCAGTTTCTCACTCCCCAGTCTACACACACAGCCAGCCTTGCCCTGTCCCAGGTGCAGAATCTGGCTCTGGTTATTGTGAAACTTCCTACGACTGGTGATATCCCAGCCCCCTAATTTGTGAAGGTGTCTCTTCAGGGCCTCTCAGCCTTCAAGGGAGTCAACAGCTCCTCCTAATTTAGTATCTCAAATGCTTTAGCTTCCTTTCTGAGATTGGAAATTCTTCTGAGTGACCATATTCTAACATTCATTCTCTTTATTTTCCATGAGCCCTCTGTATATCAGTGGCTGTGCAGACTAGGGGGCACAGGTAAATCTAGAAACATTAAACCAATTAAGATACTTTTGTACCAGTCCTTCAGCGTTTTTCCATATTCTACCACCATAATTCCAAGGATATTCTCATCTCTGTGTATAACTGCAGCAATTATATTGGTTATGACAGTGAGTGACATCTAAATTGGGAGTGAGGGAGGTGTGTAGTTCCCCTCTATGTGCTCCTAGGGACTTCCAATTAATGCTTTCAATGCTTGGGTGAACTTGTAAACCTCATTCAAGAAATAATGTTTCTTTTCAACTAGAAATGGAGCAGTGCCTGCCTGAAGGTTGCCCTTAACCTAGTGTGCCAGGGAATGATCTATAACCTGCATGCAGCAAGGGAAGTCTGGATTCCAGAAGGTCAGGGACTGGAAAAAAGCCTGGCATTCAGTCTGGGGGATCATGGTTGGAAGTCTAGTTTTAGCTTCAGCACCCCAGGAAAATGAGAATCTTTACAGACAGGTAATTTTAGTTGTGTGGTGTCCTTCCATGTAATTATCCAATAGAGAAAATGTGAAAATCTATGCCAGCAGATAGCCTGCTGAGACTCAGCAGGGGAGAGTGTGTTTTACAGGCGCACACAGCAGCAGGCAGCCAGGAAGGGCTCAGTGGAGAGAGAGAGCTGGATGACTTCACAAAAAATGTGTCCCAGCCTGGAAACAAGAAGTGTGCTCATCTAGCGTCAGGAAAGAAAGCCAGAAATTTAGAAGAATGGGTCTAAGTCTTTGTTGCTGTTTCACTGCTGTGGTGTTCAGGAAAAGAGTAAAGATAGGAAACTGGTGGGAAGAAGTAGGAACAGAATCCATGTGGCCCAGAGCCTGGGCTTCATATTAGATTTTAAAAGGCAGATTTCTCCTCTTGTACTTTCTGCTCTAACACTTGGCTTTTGGATTCATGATGTCTTGGTGCCTCTACTTCTTCTCTATTGCCTGCCTTGTCTGATTAGACAGTATCAAAATACAGCAAAAGCACCCAATAGAAACATGTTCAAAAAGGCTTCTTGTACATTTTGTAGGAAAATTCCCAAAGGCCAGTAGAATGACATGGGCTCAGGTCTGACTACCACTGTGTGAAGTCTCTGTTCCAGAGCTTGGAGCTGAGCTGAAGAAACCCTGTGTATTTTCACTTGCTCTCTTGTCCTGGCAGCTGGGGTTCATCTCACTTGACTTTAAGGTCCAGATGCAGTTGCATAACCAGCAGTATGTAGGTCTGATGAAGCTGTTATACACTGCCATGGAATTGTCCACAATGATGGTGTGTTTGAGCCAAGAGTCACAAAAGATCTGCTCCTCTCTGAAGTGGCTATGTGAGGAACAAGGAGGTGTACCACAGCACCTAAAATGAGACATCTATACTTAGATAACTGAAGTTGTGCGCTGGGGACCTGTGTCTGAAGTAACCGTCCTGCTCTGCTTTATAGTGAAGGTCTAATCAAACAAACTTTATTGACTATCTCAACAGACAATTAATTGCATTTAAGCTCCACTGACTGCATTAACTCAATTTCTACTGACAGTAAAAAATCCATGATTTCTGTTCAGATGTGCATGCCATGGACATCCCGAGTGAGTCAAGCAAATCACAGCGGCTCTCAGTGCATTTGCTGGAGCATAGGGAGTCAGACACATAACTTGTTAGCATGAAAAATGAAGATGTGCAGCACCAATGAAGTTATATGAAACTGATGGAAAATAATGGGGTATGCCAACATTTTTGAACAGTAGGGTTTTATATTCTTTTTTCTCCTCATTGTATTTGCTTATTTGCTCTGGCAGCCTACATTGTAAGCTGAAACTGTTCAACAGTTGTGCTTTAAGGATTTCAGTTAAAAGTACGTGTAGGATGAAGTAGAAACAAAGGGAAAAATAAATCAATTTTTATGAGATCACATTTAACTTTTGTTACAAACACCAAAGAATAGAAAATTAGTCCAGAATTCTTGTATTATGCCAGCAATCACATGGAAACAAATAGTAAATCTAATCTCACCATTAGGCAAAGTCTTAATTTTCAAAAGATGTATTCAAACTTTTCCCTCCCTTGGAAACACATATAGTGTTACACATCCTACCTATGAAGTTTTTTGAGTGTAAGTTCTCTTGAAAATCCATATCCTTGATCTCAAAGGTGAAATTTGACAAAATGTTTGATCAGTGATTGCAACATATCTCCAGAACAAAGTATTAGAAATTTAAAGGAAGTACTGCTGGCAATGCTTTGGGCCAGATTCTATACTCACTTGGCTTTCGCAAGATGTTGAGTTTTGATTTTGACAGTCATTGAAGTGAAATCTGATAGTCGTCCATAACACAGGACTAGTACATTTTTTATGATTGTTCATCTGAATCTGCCATACAGTCTGAAAGTGCTAGGGAAAAAAATATACAAGAATACAGTAATGGAGATTTTTCTTTACGAGAAAACCAAGGGCTAATCATCACATCTACTTTTTAGTCTCTTATTTGCTAAATATTATTGTGCAGATATTCTGTACTTCTTTCATAACCAAGAACATTAGGAAGCACAAATTATGCCTACAAGAGCTTTCCACTACAATTCTGCCCTCTTTTCTCATTCATGTGTACCTGAAATGATAAGTGAAATCTGAAGTTCTAATATGCAGATCTGTGAAATGTATGTCAGCCCACTGAGTCCTCTCCTCACCAGTACGGAACAGAAGGCAGCTTCCTGGCTATTTGGGAGCATTCTGCTACCAAAAAGATTCCCAGTCTTACAGCAGCGGCTGTCATCTGTTCTTGCCAAATACAGAATTAAAGTGTGTATTTCAGGGCAGGGAGTAGAATGTTTAAGCTTGAGGCCTGAGAAGAAATGTCTGTTGGTATTTAATTCCCATACCTTTTACCTAGTTAATCAGATAAATGGTTTGTTGCAGATTTCTCTAGATACACACCTCATTAAGCAGAGAGACAACTTCCACTGAGAAAGGGCAGGGTCACAGATTAAAATTAGTTCAATGTGTTTTTTTCACATGTACTGGTGGTATCTGCAGTTATTTCAGGTTCATGCAAATGCCACTAATTTACCCATCAGAACAACACAAGGGCCCCACCCAGCAGGGTTCTGGGTGAGATGCAAGAAGGTCAAATGGCCAAAAAACCACCTGAAATTTACCTTTGAGTTCAGATATTCAATGGTAAAGCCTCCAGGAAAGGATTCTGTGGAGGAGGAAATTTTTTGTTGTCTATTTTTTATTCCCTCAAATAATTTTTGCATCTTCCCCCTTTTTTGTTTTGCTGTTCTGGCAGGATTATGCCCTTTCATCTTTTTCTCAGCAATCCAGAGAGGTTTCTCTCAAGCCTGAATGTCTGTGGTAGCCCAGTGCTGGGTTGGTGCCCAAAGAACTTGAGCCTTGCTAGTACCCTCACCCATAATACTGCTTCTCCAGTCATGGAGAGAGCCTGCTGGGGACAGGAACAGGGACGCTGGGGACAGGAACAGGGACACTGGGGACAGGGACACTGGGGACAGGGACAGGGACACTGGGGCTAGGGCTGCCCGGGGTGACAGGAAGGGCTGGGGGAACAGAGCTTCGGCATGCCTTACACCAGTTTCAGTGGGAGGACAGCAGCACTGGGATGTGTCTGAAAAGGAAAGCTTGGTATATCTGCAGAGAGAGACAGAAAATACTGAGGCAGAGGGAGATCAGACTCCAACATCCATAATGAAAAGTGAAAGACTGGTCAGTCCTAACTGGGAGCTGATTGTTATAGGGAAGGATGGCTGTTAGAGAAAGTTTATTTTCAAAATCATTTTTCAACCTGCATCTGTTTGCATTTAGTTTTGAACCAGATTGTACTCGCAGAATAGAATATGTATTTAAACTCTATTGAAAGCCTGCAGCCAACAGAGGAGATAAAGGCATTCTGTTCCTCACGTTGCACAATAATAGGGAAGGAATTAATAATGCTGTGCTGAAAAAAAACCCCTCTATTTAGATAGCTTTATAGAACAATAACAGGAGCTTGCTCCTGAGCTCAGCTCTGTTTATTAGGTATACTATGTACAAATTACACAAATATGCTCAAGCCTCTGAAATTGCCAAATTCACAAACTAATTAATCAGAGCTTGACAACATGGCAGAGTCCACTTCACCTCACATCCAGTGTCAGAGAAGGAAGATAATTTTGTCATTCAGGAGCAAGCTTATACTAGAAGACAGATGATTTTGACTCCTAACTTTGTTCACTCAGTTCTGCTTCAATTCTTCTGGGAAAAGTATTTCAGATTGACCACGCTATTAAAGTTAATAATTAAAATTTGTAATTGTGGTAGTGAGGGGTAGAGGGAGAAGCATGAGTACCTTTTGAAATAGGTGAATTCTTAGCTCAATCTGGAATTACTTTTTGGATTATATGTTTCTGTAATATAAATAATTGCACATCATGTACAAGACAAGAAACGGATGACTTACAGCTAGTGCAGAGGCAACATCCTCTACAAAAAAGAAAATGTCGCCTTGTCTTCAGAGTTTCTTCTATAGCATTTAGAATTTTTTTTTTAATTTCTTGAAGAAAGAAATTTTTCATTTCTTACAAATTACTTGTAAGATCTGTGAGATACAGTCCCCGTGTATGATATTGTGAATTTCTTAGTTGTTCCTGGAACTGGGTAAGTTGCTCTTTATATGCCAAATGGAACAGCAGGAGTATTCTCAGTATGGACTTCTCAGCCGGTAACTACACTAAAAAATAAATAGTTGGTTAGTACTGTTGTGACAATCATAGATTGGCAAGCTGAAAAGCAAATCTGTGCATAAAGCTAAAGCTAAGCAATCACACAAGCTCCATGAACCGTATTTATTAAACTGCAGAAATTCTGAAACAAACTGAAATCTTCTTTGAGAGCAATAGTTTGGGGTATCCTATCTTTCACAAAATTTTGGCCTTTCCAGAGATCTCACCCATAAGTGTTAGCCTTAGCTTTAGTTTTAGGCTGCTTTGTTCAGTCACTGTGGTCCAAATTAACCACAGAAATGTGAAACATGAGCATTGCTGCATGTTGTGAGCACTGTAACAACAGTCAACAGAGATTTTAAAGATGTTATTGTTTTCTGTTTAATGAAACATCTCAAAAGCTTCCCAATGCTACAGTCATCTCATGAAAGCTTGCAATAAATTTAAACATATATGTTACTTGGAAAACCCAAGTTTTTGACAGATGTTCACAATTTTTAAAACATACTACTTCTATTTCAGTTTTCTATTTCTGTCTCTCAGAGGTGTACCTAGGTAGACCAAGGGTACCAGATATGTCTGTAAATGAAGAAGGATATGAAAAGACTTGATAAATGTTTTGAGAGATGACACATTTTGAAAGTTGGGTTGAGGTTTTTTCATAAATTATATGACCTATATAGAATAAGTGATAAAGGCAGAAAGCAAGTTTTACTGGCAAAACCTTTATATAATTCTCCAGTGTTATTCATTTCTATATATCTTTAATGAAAAATAGAATATGAACTGGATTTTTTTGCCATTTTGAAAATGCAGCATATGGATTTTTTTTCAGCCTTATATTCTCTGAAATGCATGATCAAACTCTCTTTTAGATTTCCTTTCTAAAGATCCTTTCAAAAAAAGCTCAGTGGTGGAAAACATCTTTCAAAAAATGTTTTTGTAAAGGGAAAATTTTAAAAGGGTTGGAGTCTTTGTGCATGTTAACATATCCTGTTGTTAATACCATAGTATTTTCATGTAAAATAACGATAAGGAAAATATTCTCTATTTCTCAGCATTTTTTTTTCTGTAAGAACAGATTGCTATTCTCTTGTCTTCACAAAACTTGCACCAGCTGTATCAGAAATTTAGCACAGGAAAAGAAAAAAGGTCATTTACATTGCAGATCCAACAACAGAGAGTACTCCTCAAGTCTTTGGCTAGAGATGATTAATATAAAAAAGAGAACGTTTCAGATTATGTAACATTAGACCATGGCGTCATACATTAGGAACTCTTCTAGAAAAACTCTTCTTTATAAACCTGAAAAGGTTTATAAAGAAGAAAGAAAAGAGTGAGATGTACTTTCCTGGCTGTAAGTTTTGCAAGCTACAGGTACTGTTTTTCCTAGTCCAACCAGAAAAAATTTTCTAAAATACCGCATTTTGATTCTTTAGCTTAAAGCTTGATGCTTCATAAATAGGATTTTCTAGAGGATGTCATTTCAGACAATGATTATTTTGCAAATTTCCCTGCAAGAATGTAAAATACTAGGTTTAACTTTTATGTGGACATATAGTTTGCTTGAGGCTTAATATATTCTAAAAGACCCTCAGCTGGAAGTAATAGAAGCTGTTAAAGAAAATTCAAGTTTTCTTGTACAAAAAAAGAAGAGAATATGATCAGGGATTCTTGCTCATCTTCTCCATTTTTAAGGCTCTTTTTCTCTGAGGAATTTGAGAAAAGGGAAAAGGAGTGAGGTAGGGAGACAAAATTATGATGAAATTCTTTTCATAGTAAACCATTTATGTAGATTTTCTATGGAAAATATCTCTGTTTTCCTCTGGAGAAAAAAAAAAAAATCCTTGATAGAAGAGCATAGATAATTTGAAATATTTTGTGGCCACAGAACCTCAGGGTAGAGGTTTGGTTATCCCTATCTTCAACTCCTTGTCAGCTTCACCACCTCTGAGGCTCTGAGGCTCTCAGGGACTGTCTTTGAAGCCTCACAGTGCCTCATGGAAAGTGTGGTCCAGTTTGGTGGCCCAGACTGCGGAAGAAAATTAGACTGTGACTCATTTCCCTGCAATGACCTTGAATATCCATAAGAAGCCTTATAAGTTAAGGTGTATCATTTGGTTTTCTAACCAACATAATACTTTTTAATTTTGGCTAAAAGAAAAGTTACATAGAAAATGTTCTAATTTTTTTTCATTCTTAGTCAAGTCTCAGGTTCTTGTTATTTGGGTAAATTTGTGTCATTTCTGAGGTTCAAGTTTTTTATGACTTGAGTTTATTGGTGAGCACTGACATGGATCCTGCTCACCTCACCCAGATGCTCTCGTCTTCATTAGAAATTAGTCCTTACACTAGTGTCCATGAAGAAAAGAAAAAGCCCAGTTGGGCAATGATTTGCAAGACCGACAAAACACTGCAGCAATATTTCACACAGCCCTCAGATCACAAAAGGGGTGAATTTCTGGAGGGAGTAGTAGCCATCTAACTAATTACTTTAAGCAAAAAAACTCTCTGTCAAGGTCAGCCTAGAAACACAGTGAGGCAGGGTATATTTTATTACAAGGAACCTCTCAGTGTTTTAATTTGATTATGTTATTAGTTCCATGTAAGTGTATTAACAGAAAAGGCACGATTAGCTGAATAACTTTCAGGAGGGATGTGAAAGCTGGTGTCAGCAGTTAAAATACAGACACCAGTTTTTGCCTAGGAAGGCAAGAAAGCAAAATTTAAGGTAGAATCTCCCAGACAAGACACCAAAAAAAAAAATCTATCATGGGAATGGAACATTTATGTGATTTCTGCTTGTCCAGATAGAGGAAAAACCTCTTTGATCAAATGACAAGAAAAAGGGCAGATAACATAGTCTTTTGAAGGTCAAGTCAACCTTTGAAAATTAATCTGGAGAACACAGTTCTAAAAAAATTTTCAGAAGCAGAGTTGTGAGGCCTTGTCTGAAAAATTTTTTTACACTGACAACTAATGTTCACTTAAGAAAAAAAACAAACAACAAACAAAAAACCCCAACACAACCACACAACATTTATTTCGATACTTTAACAATAACAAAAATTGGCTCTGCTTCAGGGTATATTTGAGGACTTAAAAGGTAAGACTGAAGTTTCATCAGACCACCATTATATTCTTTTGAGCACTTTAAAGACAAGCACTTCAACCATGCTGCCACGAACCCCGATATTCCTCTTTTCTTTTTCCCTCTCCCTCTCCTTGCACCTCTGGGCATTCTTCTGCCCTTTATGTTACTCTTAGAATTTGAGCTAATCTGCTGATCTTTATAGTTGCCACTGCAGAAAGAAGTTGAGAACATTAAGAATTAGAGAGAATAAATCTCTCTGGACACCAAACAGTAATTACTCTCTGAGCATGATGTCAGAAAAAGTAGATTTGTTCAGTGATGCAAAGGAAGAAGAGCTGAACCCATGCAGGAATTCCATACGTGTACAGTTAATATGTTTGTGCTCTTCTAGGGTGAGAAAAATCCCCTGCTGAGAACAAGGCCTTGGTGTTGTCTCTGACCTCCTCTTTGCAAGGAGTCAGGGCTGCTCGTCCTCGGTGCTGCTGGCAGAGGCCATGTTCCCATCACGCCTGTGCTGCAGAGCTTGCAGAAGGGAAAGCAATGCAGAATGGGGGGGACGTGGTAAGAAAATACTGAAAATACTCTCCCTGAACATAGGAGAGTTCTCCAAGGGAAGGAGGTGAGCACTTGAGAAACGAAGCCCTGGGGGAAAAGCTAGCATCCCTGGGCCAGCAGAGGTGACAGCAGTTCTGTCCCTCCAGCCCGGTGGGCTGTTTCCAGCTGAGATGTGAGCAAAACTAGCCCCAGATTCTTTCTATTGGCCAGGATCCAGCATCAGATCTTCCTGCAAGAGGTTTTGTTCCCACTTTCCTGAGAGATGAGAGAACATGTCAGGAGGGATTCTTTGTCTCCTTTAAGTTTAATGTGAGGTTCTATAAGTGGATCAGACACTTCAGAGTATCTTTTACAATGGCACAAATCACAAGTGTCTGCCCCTCCAATCCTCTCTTCCCTTCCTGTTTCTTCTGGATGAGTTGGCTTTTTCACTTCAGTGCAGAAAGGATAAAATCCGGGCTACTTGTTTCAGCATCCCGATTTTGTCCCATTTTGCCTTGGATTTTCATTCCAGTTGCCTTGTTTTCAGGAAAAAGAAAAAAAAAGTAACATTTCTTTTACCAATTTTATGGATATATACTTGTAAGAAATCATTAATTTGAAGGTTTTTTTATGCAGCATGTGGGACAGACACCTATAAAAGAAGAAATTGTTTGGTTTCCTTTGAACTTGATTGCCTTTGTCCAGGAAGATGTGTTTTGGGAGATAATGACGCCAAGTTGGTTTTGCATCCATCACATATATAGCTCAGCCATTTACATTTGCCTGTTGGAAACCTGTGAAAGGCTGGGACTACAGCACAGAGACAGAGGTGAATGAAAACCAACGCTTTAGAAATGTAAAAAACATGCACCAGTCATACTACTGCGTTAATGCCCAAATAAAGAGTTTGTGCATATACTGTATTTAAAAATGTTTTTAAAATAGCTCACATGACCATGCTTTGGCCTCTGGGGAGGCAAAGAAAAAAAATGTATCTTCATGTCAGCCTATGAATTATTGGGTGGGAAGGCATCATTGGTAGCCAAACTGAAGTCATGGGTTTACCAATCAAGATGGTCCTGAAAGCTCTCACTGTTTTAGGAAATCCTGTTGAAATTATTGTCATCACTACCACAAGTCCCTGTTTACAGAAGCAGCTAGACACTTCGCTACAGCACAGGAAATTTTTTATAGTTTGTGTGTTTATTGAGAGTTCATTGGCCCAGTCATTGTTATGAATAGAACACATCAATCTCAGTATGAATTACATTTATTATAAACTCCACTTTTGTATGGAATGATAAACTACCAAAATCCTCTGACTAAAATTATTTGATGCCCCATCCTCTGTCAGTGATCCTTTCTACAGCTTATTTTAAGGTTAGTTGTTAAACTCTAAGCAAACACTTGACTGATATTTTTGGAACATGGGAGAGAAGGCTGTAAGGAGTTATGGCAGTGAGCAAAGGTTCCCTAAACTGGCCTCTAACTATGTTTCAAGCTTGCCAAGACACTCAGCAGTAGCCACAGTTAATGTCCTCTTCTTACTCTGCTGGAAGTGAGAATGATACTCTGATGGTTTCAAAACAGCCCATCATTGCATAAGGTGAGAAAGGCAAGGTGCTGCTCCAGGGCACTATTCCAAGGTCAAGACAGGAGATAGAAATAGCCACCTCTACAGTGAAATACATTAAACACATACTAATAGTCCAAATTCTACCAACTGCTCCCTAAAATTGCTCTCTGTCTTTCACTCATTATAAGGGGAGGCCAGATGCCTAGAAATAGACTGCCTTGGTTAGATTCTCCCTCCACATGTCTCAGGAATGTTCTCTTTGCTGTTGATCACAGTAATCTGGCTTACAAAAGCACAGATGAGTGTGCTCACAGCACTGCTTCTTGGCATTTTATAGAGTCTGTGAGATCCTAGTCCCTTTGGAAGGTACTTGGTAATGGTAGTAGTATTAATATTGGAATAATTTGTTTTAAGCTTAGTGGGAAAGCTCCTAAAATAGGAATATTATTTTGTTTATCATTTTGTAGGCTCACTAAGTTAGGAGCAATGTGGGGCCTTGTTGACATAGAGGCAAATTTGAATCTCCAAATGTGAGACGTAGCAGGCTAGAAGATGTGATGAGGTGGATGTTAATAGGATTGCAGCTCAATGTTCAGTCAGTTTTTTCTGCAGCAGAGAGTTTGGGAATCTGTTGTCATTGTCCACTTTTGTAGTGCTACTCTTGACGTCTCTTCCTCTCAAGCCTTGGAGAGGTATGAATCCCAGACACCTCAGGTTTTGGTGTGAGGTTTGTGAGCAATGGTAGTCACTCCTGCATGACAGAGTACGCTAATGAATCAAGAAATGCCATGCTGGTGTACGTAAACCCGACCATAGAAACATCATCAGTAGCATGCTATTAAACCATGAAATAAGGATCATTTTGGTTGCCTAATGAAATTCTGAAGAGCTCAGGAAACTGTTCCTTTCCAGTCCTGATATTGTGCCCAGGACATTTAGGGTGGGTTTCTTTTAGGAGGTAACATGGTAGGAGCATCTCAGAAAATATTCCATGCAAAAGTGAGCATATTAATGAAGTAAATGGCATGATCAAGTGGCTTTCCTATTGTCTTCCTGCTCATGGCTTTTCTGGCTCAGCTGCCAATGCAAATGTTATTGATATTGTTTGTGCATTACCATTCCTGAACAGATCATTTGCTCTAATTTTTCAAGATTTTGTAGCAGTTAACAGTTTATACTTCGTCAGAATTCCCATTAAGATGCATGTATATGGTAAATGATTAAAGGATTGGGCATGCATATTGAGAAAGCCGATGACTTGCTTCTTGTGGTAATGATTCTTGCTGTTCTTTTATTTTCAGCCACACGGCATTAGATGCTGCCTTTACAAAACAGTCTTGTCTTTGTCTAGCAGTAGATAATCTGGAACCTCTTTATTTAACCATCTGTTCGTCGCTGAAGCCTTGTGAGATGCCCTGATGTCCTTGTTCTGACCCTCCTTACCATGCTCTGAAATCCTCAAGTATCTGTAGACTTCAAAGAGAAGCACAAGGGTACATGGTGTACATTTGTCTGCTAGATACAGCCCTTTTTTTTTAGCTGCTCTTTCTGCTTATGCCTCTGATTTTTCTGTTTGCTTTTCCAGAAGAGAGATATCTACAGGGTTATGAACTGCAAGAATATTTAGTCCATTCACATACTTACTATACCTCAGATTTACAGGACATTTCTTCTGGGAATAATTAGATTTCTGTACATTGGAGAAGCTGTTTGCAGATTGTGGTAATCAGAACTAGATCAATTCAATTAATGCTTAAAGAAAATTGCTAATATTTCTCCTGTATTATCACTTGGAAGGCCAAAAAGAACTTCCCACTGCCATAATACTTTGCTGTGTTAATGTGTGTGAGAGAAAATGGTTTTTTCCATTGCCTGTTTTCCCATCTAATGCCAGCAGTTTTAAGAACTGATAGCAGCAGCTGCCAGAAGCAGCCATTTGTAGTGCACAATATCAAGTTTTTTCAAGCCTGAATAATCAGAAGCTATACCGTGTAACAAGACTCTTGAAAAAGCATATCAACAATGACACAAGGCCCATACTAGCATTATGGAAGGTAGGAAGCCTGTCAGATGGACAGTGCTTATAAGAAACATTACAGCACTGGTGCAGTTGAAACATGCAAAGTTTATGGCTTGGTCCTTGGGCTGCATAGCTGCATCCAAGGTTTGAACCACTGGAATAGTTAGCAGTGTGGAAAATCTGAGTCATGACTGTCTGAAATCCCAAAGTAAGGTTTGGAATGAAACCTGTATTTGTTTAAGGATATGTATCTTGGCAGTATTAGCAGGACTTTACCACAAATTATCTACTTTCAAGTTCATTTCTATAGTAACAATAAAAAGTTTTAGGTCAGAGGTCACACGGAATGTTTTTCAGGAAAAGCAAATTAAATTTCTTTTTAAAATTAATACCTACTAAATATTCACAGAGATGTCTTCTAAAAGATGATATAAAAGCCTTTGCTAGGAAACTTTTATTAGTTTTGTAAACTTGTAAGAGTTTAGTGGTAGATCGCACATCTGTAAGCAGCACAGACTGTGCTTGCAGTGTGGGAGACTGTGCTGTGGAGAGCAGCAGCCTGGAAAAAGAGTCAGCTGAATAAGGAGCAGTCGGTTCTGGCTGAGGGAGTCAACATGCCCAGAGAAAGTATGACTGAGGAGGAGTGCAGATCTGCTAGTGCTACTCTTTAGGGAAGAAACAAGGAATGGGGAGCCCAGGGCCCATTCTGAGGCCAAGACCTGCAAGGAGATGCATCGAGTCAAGGGCTCCCTGAATGGCCTGCAGTGTGATTCCAATGAGCCTCTTTTTAGTCAGTCATAATACATTCACCCAATTTAGCCAACCTGAGAGAAATTTTAAGAGTGACTTGGTAACAGAATTTAAGTGTTTCCTTTGAAGCAAAGTCAGTTCAATTTGGAGTGAGATTATTTAATCCATTCTTAGCAGTAAGGATAAGAGAATATTTGAAGTAAAAGATGCAATGCAAAAGTAGCTTTGGAAAATCTTGAGGTCTTTGTTATTACAGGACTGTGTGAAAAAACCTTTTCTGCCCTTACAGTATGTGACTATATTCTTCTCCCCACCTCCCATCACCATTTCAATCAACAGATTTGTTGTTGATCATTGCAGAGAAAAATTATTTGGGTTCTTTTTTTCAAAGCCAGTACCACTGAGTGGAAATGGAGTCATCATTAAATTTGCACACTGCTATTTTCTGCCTTCTGGATACTGAGGCTTCCGTTCTGTTTTCATGAAATGCTTGCCTGCATAAAGGTACTCGGGAATAAAATCTGAGTGTGGTGTATTCCATGCTGAATAAGCATATTTGCACATGGGGTAACTTATGAATAATAAACTGTATTTGCAGATGTGTCTGGAGAATGTTTTGCTTCACTTTAATATTGTGAAATTATCTCTAAAATGTCAATATATTTTAGGCACATATTCATATGCTCTGAAGGATTCTTCTTTCAATGAAGAGTAGCCATAATTTAAGTGCAGTCCATCTCTGATCCTCCCTGGCATTTTCAGTCTATGCCAGGTTCCACAGTGCCAGTGAGAATATTTGGGTCAAACTGAAACGGTGCCACATGGGTCTGGTTCTGACTTGCCACTTGAGACAGTGCCCAGCTGTACCTTTGTAAAGCTGGTGAGAATGGCTGAGCACTGAGCTACAGCAGAATTTTGATATACCGAAATTCAAAGGTAAATCAGAAGGCAAGAAGTTAATTCAAATGCTTTTCTTATAGCCATCTGACTGTACAGTGTTGTTCACAAGCAGTTTGGTCCAAAACCTCTTTGGGTTGTCATCACAAAGTTTTAAAGGAAGTGGTGGGGTTTTTTTTACTTGGTTTGGTTTTTATATGCTAGTACATTTTAAATCTTTTGAACTAATTGTATTTGCAATCAGCAAGGTTAGAATTTGTTCTTAATAAAGTAGAACATAAAGAAATGGCGAATTTAGGAAAAAATTTAAAATTTCAAAACCTTCAAAACTTCAGTGGTAATCCTAAATGTCATCATTACTGAAATAAGGTCAAGTCAAGGCTTTCATCTTTATTTTCCAGAGAGTCAGTACTTCCTGTTCTGTTTGTCTTATGAAGTACTATGCCATCCATCTACCTCAGCATCTTACTGTAACCTGTTTAATCACTTAAAGATGAACAGAGAAGGTGTTTTGGTTCCGATGGCATTACACAAACAAATTATCAGGAGCTCGTAATGTTCACAAAAACAGGATTTCCCTACAAGGTTTTGTATGAAAAGCTAATACAGCCTCTTCCATCTCAGAGCAGAATGCCTTCCTCATTAATCTGCCTTCTCTTCAGCTTAATAATACTTAGCAGTCAGATAATGCTTTGCATCCCTCAAGCACTGTACCTAAATTGAGGATGCTGTTTAGTAGTTAGACATGTAACTACCTGCTAATTCAGTGCTATAGAAATCATAAGTGAAGGTGTTTGTAAGTTTAAAAAAAATTTAAAAAGAAGAGGGGGAAAAGGGGGAGGAAAAAAGCAAAAGAAAAGCTAGAGTCTTAAAATAGTGCTCACAATATTTTTTCCTCTTTTATAATGCTTAGATATCATGTTGATAAATGCCTTGGTACCTCTGAGGAAGAGTAGATCATCAGTATGTGGTAATTTTGCCTGAAAATTGAATCTGAAAAAGCTACAGGACAGTAGTTTTTATGTAGTGATTTCTCTAATACTTGTGTGAGTCATTTGGTGACTTCTGCTAAGTCTATGTTAGTAAGTAATGTGGACAAGTAAGATCTATGGAAGTAACAGTTGATGTTTAGGACCTGACATCTGCGATATGCACATTTCAGAGAGTTTCTATTAGGACTAAACTGGTCCCATGACCTGAGTGTCCTTTACAGCTGGAGTGCATTAAGTACACTCCCAGGAGCACATCTTCCAGTTTAGTTTCATCCACAAGGAATCCAGGTCATGCACTCCGAGATCATTTTGTGGTGCAAATCAAAGCGCAACAAAAAGAGACAATAGGCAATTTGTTTCAAAATCTCACTCTTCCTTTAAATTGAAACACCAGCATAGGCACCCCTCTGGGACTTGGGTGGAATGTACTGTTTCTAACTCAACAGAAGATCCTGTACTGGCGCACGCTGAGGAGCTCATATATCATTTTGAAGCACCGAATAGCTTGTTTTTAGAGGAAAGGAATATTCTTATTTCATTATGGTTTGCAAGTAGCAGCTAGAAATAGAGGTGGGAGAGCTGGAATGAAAGACATTGATTTAATAAAGTACCTAAGGATGTACTGTTCCTAGAGCTCACATTATTTAGTTCTTTGCTGAATCTGAGCCCGTGAAAGTTCAGACTTTTAAAGGCTGGGGCATCTACAAAAATACTTTTCTGTGGTAGTCTTCAGCTATCTATCCCTGCTGTGAATTTGGCCATATGCTGCGATATGGATTCCAGCACGGAGCCTGCCAGGCCAGTGTGCTGCCTGCAGCAGAATGGAGCTCTCCCCAGAGTGAGGCAGAGGCACCCCTGCAGCAGAGAGCTGTGAAACACTCTGCCCCCAGCATGAGATCACCAGTCCTCTTCTGAGAGAGATCAGATTTTCAACTAAGGCGTGACTAGCACCTCTTCCAGAGTGCTAACCACAGCACTCTGGGCACAAGTCAGATTTGGATGGTGTGTTAAAGGCCCTCCTGAGCAAGAGTGACCCGGGGCCAGTAGACTTTGTAAGCATACATTTAGACCAGAGTTGTCAGTCAGTGATTGGCACATCACAGTGATTGTCCAAACATAGCCAGAAATTTGCACGTGATCAACATCCATCTAAAAGAGTTTATAATTATTGACAATAAATAAAGATTATCACCAAAAAGAGAGGAGAGTAAGTTAATGTTATTATATGATAAAGTTGTCTTGAGTTATATGAGACTGGAAATCTCACAAACTGCTCCTAAGGAAGAAGCATCTTTCTCACTGTTTTGTTTCAACCTGGGAAATGGCCTGAGGCAGGGGGCTTCTATCCTTTACAGCTTTTTTTTGTTTACAGTTTATAAACCTGTAACTTTGTGTGACCTCATCCACACAAATGTTCAATCCCTTTTTCAGTGATATTGAGCCACTGACTGTGTTGCTGCTTCATGAGAAGGTATTCTAGAGGCTAAGCAGGAAAAACACAGTTCCTTTTACTGGTTTTACATCTTCTGCCTTTCCCCTGATGTCGCCATGTTACAATGAAGTAATGGAGAAAGTACAGAGCAGTGTTCAATTTACCACATGAATGCTCCTCATTAGTTTGCATGTCTCTATTTTGCACCTTCTGATTGATCTTCTCTTTGTCTTTCAGTAAAATAAAGAGTCACATCTATTCTTTTTTTTCTTTTTTTTTCTTGGTTCCTGAAAGTCATTTTCTCTGGAACCATCTTTTTGCTGGTGTACTATTTTTGCTGCAGGAAAGCCAGAACTCAGCACGTGACTTCAGATAAGGGACTTACCTCTGCAGAATCCATCATCCTTACAGAGCACCATTGTATAACCCCACAGAAGTTCCTAATTTTTGTAGCGGTGTCCTGGCTCAAGGAACCTTCATGTTCCTCTCAGGCTGCTCTTGTCAGTGTTACTACTGACCTTAATGTCTTCTTCCCTTCACACAGCCCAAGCCCTGTAATTGTCTTACTCCATCATACTCTCTTCACCTTCTCACTTGTTTCTTTGTGGCTTTATTAACCTCCTTGGCACTCTCTGAGTGATGACCATTTGCCCATGTATTTTATCAGAGGGCATAAACTGCCTGAGATTTCATCCCTGTCTCACTCTACCACATATATATCCTGTTACCCTCACCAGCTGCTAGCTGGAGAATCACTGCAATGGTTTTAGTCCCAGTTTGCATATTCAATATTTATTCTTCCTTCTCCTGACCAATTTCCTCTCCTGTAACTTCTAAAAGTAGTTTCTCTTCTGCCCAAGTCACTGTTTCTCTTCACACTTGAATATCCTCCCACTTTCTTCCTTTTTCCCCATCTTGCTTTTGCTCTTCTGTATTCTCAAAACCTGCTTCTCCTTCTGAAGAGCTCCGGTCCTGAAAGACATTCGTATAAAGGACAAAATACCTCTCAAACTGAGTGCCAGTTTCTTTCTGGTACTGCATTTGATCTCTGGTCATAGCACTGACATCCTTGTGCCCTATATTGGTGAGAGGAATGGACAACTTTATTGAGTGGGGAAGCAGTACAGGGCTCGGACAGCATCAGGAGCTGAAACAGATTCAAGAATGTATCTTTTAGTGTGTGTGGAAAACAATTTTTATAAGGTTTTTTGGTTAAATTTTCATTGGAATGTAAGCTCTTGCCCCATAGAATAGCTTTACTGCTGCTCAAAGAAAACACCGACATGATCTTTTAAGATGGATCAGATCACGTATTATTTCTCCCAGCTTTAGCCTTAATGCAGGTTGAACTGTTTTTCAAAAAATGAAAAGGTCAAGATCCATTATTAATAATGAAAAGAAGGAATTACGGTGAAAGATGTCAACCAGGCTGGATAGAGGAAAATGTAAAGCACAGCCACAGAATGAAAGCTGAAATTCAGAATTTGAACTGGAAAAAAAATTAAAAACCCAAGTAAAATACTTTTACATTCTCAGAGAAACCTTTATTGAATGCAATTACTCAAATCCAATGAAATTATTCAGTTAGTCTCCATGAAGCACTTTAACATCACTTGAATTAAACTGAGAGATTTAAAGACTGCCTTTTGATACTTGTTTGTTAAAATCAATAAGTTCCTGAGGCAAGTTTAGGCTCTGAAGGAGCTGACTCTTCCAGTGGAAAAATATCCCATTAAAACCAGAACAAAATGACAACCACCTCATCTAGTCTTCATTTTTTCTCATGATAAAATCTGGCAATAAACCCAACTCCTTGTTCTAAACTTTGCGCTACTGTCTGAGTTGATAATAAGCCTTTGTACAAAGATAGGCTGTTTAGAAAGCTTCAGTTTTTACACAGCGATCGATGTAGATAGTTCCCCTGTGGTTATATCATTAATATATTTGAGGAACAGAGAACTTATGTATGCAGAAATGGGTTATGAGAAGCAAGAGTCTGTCTTCAGTGTATTCCTGTTCCTCAGAGACAGTGTACTTCTGCTGTAACATAAAAGCTTGGTGTTCTTTAGGTGAAAGAATGAATAATAAAATTCTGTGTTGTAAGAAGCAGCTTGTCTTCTCAGGATTGCTTGGCGCATTCCAAATGCAATGCTCTGGTAATGTTTTATATTCAGGACTCATATTGCTCTGCACAGAGTGGTTCAGTAAATATCCTTTGGGTGTTTTTAAGTAGGAGGTTGGAAAAGAGGTTGCTCAAGTTGAATTTTGATATCAATTTTACCTTATTTCAGATATCTGTACTTTAGAGGTTTGTATGTAAGATAATCCCCTTAGGACACCTTTATAATGAATGCTTGCACTATTTTAGTAGTCTGTCGTAGAAGTGCCTGTTTCTTTCTCTTGTACTTTGAATGTTCAGTGACTGAAACTCAGATAAAGACATTCATAAGTATTCAGATGAATGTTCCCTTGCTACTTGTCATCTTTAGATGCTCTAGTGTCCCATAATTTCATATACAGGCTTGAAAACTTTATTGGAGGGGTCTAGCTTCCAAACCAGATGTGCCATTTGTCATTTTGAAAACCTTACAAACCTTTTGGGAAAAAATACAATTTACACACACTGAGACATGTTATAGTTTCACAATTACGTTTTCTGAAAAGTCCTGTCTCTGTGCAGTTCTATACTGACTATTGTTTGGGCAGGACTTCCATTTTTTTTTTCCCAGTTTTTGTTAGAGTTCCAGTTCTTCTTGAGTCTCTATGCCAAGAGTCTCTCGAAGCTCTCCAAACCAATCCCTGCAAAAAACCAAACAAGCAAACAAACAAACAAACAAAAAAACCCCAAACAAACAAACAAAAAAAAACCAACCAAGGAGAAGTTATTTCATTCAAATGAAAAGAGAAGGAGTTGTGATTAGAAAGAGCATACCAGCGCAAGTATGAGCAGCCTGTAGTTTGCCTGAGGGATGGCAGAAAGAAAATTCTGGACTGGCAAAGTGAAGCCATCAAATGGAAGCTGGTAGTATGGCAAAAGAAGCTTTCCGAGGAGCCATCATATTAGATTAAGAAAATTAGAGTTGATGAAGCAAGATGGGGTATCAGGGCAAGAAGTGTGAGAATGGGAGAAAGATGGCAAGGGGACATCAACTCTGGTTCCTCCAGGGCAAGGATAAAGGGCAGAGTTAAGCCTGTAGCAAAACAGAGAGGGACCAAACTGCAGGCTGGCTTATTGCACACTATTTCTTTAAAGTACAGAATTAATATCTAATGTACTTAGTGATTTTTTACTGACAAAAAAAAAATCATAAAAACTTGAGCAAATATGATGATGTTTGTCCCACAGAGATATATGGAGATAGATCTTTGCCCTTGGATTTTCCATAACTTCTTCGAAATATTCTTTCTTCATAACTTTAAGAAGTCACCTTATTGAAGATGGAGCTATGCAAATATGGAGAGAACCGTAAAAGCTGCTACATCTGAAAGGCTTCACCAAGATTGTTGTGAAAGGTGCTGCTGAAGCTGTCAAAATGCTGAGTGCCTGAATGCTGGGCTCAGCCCTGGCCACTTCTCCATGTAAAGGTGTGCTCCTTGGCAAGCTCGGGCCTCTTCGGACCTCTGAAGGCACAGTGGGCTGTACCTCTGCATCCCTTCCTGCTAACATGGAGCAAGAAGTTTTACGGATCTGCTGTGGTTACATTTGCCACGCTTTCAAACTGCAATAATGTTCAGGCTTTGTTGTTTTTTTTTCTTTTTCTTGTAAACTCTTTGTTCATGTGGGCTAAAACAACCAAACAACCGAAGATGCAAAAAGGAGGACTGGAACAATGAAGAAGCCCCTGAGGTGACCAGAGCCTGACAAAGGCAGCAGACTGATGAAAGGCTCAAGGACTCTGCTTTGCATTCTGCTCTCATCCTGAGTATCCCAAGGAGACTAGCTGTGAAGGATCCTGGGAAGATGCGCCNACAGCTCCCGGGAGAGGCACGTATGGAATTCCTTAAATTAAAGCTGGTTTTCATGGAATCCTCCATCCCATTCTCGCTGGGGACTGGGAGCAGCCCAGCCTCCCTCCTCCACCACCTGGTAGGGAAAAGCAGATCCCACAGAGTGAAAGGAAAAAAAAAAAAAAAAAAAAAAAAAAATCTCCCAGAATTAACTCAGGGAAAGAAAGCCAGGTGCCATCTTTGCATTATATCCAAATGAGATGCAGCTGTTTAAATGTAAATGTTAAACAAGAGAGAAGAATGCCTTAATTAGCCCTTAAAAGGAGACAGGAAAGCTGTAAGAATGCACCTGACACTAAGCAGTATGAGATAAACTCATTCCAGCTGTCACTGAACCGACTATTTGAAGGCAGAGCGATGCTATTTTGTGCAAACAATGTAAAATGCTTAGGGAACTGCAATTAGCATCAACATGCATAGTGTAAGTGAATGTAGCCTGCTGGTGTTTACTTGGCTTTGAATTGCTAGGGTTTGGAGTAAAAAAAATAAAATTAGTTATGCATTACACACTGGAGATTTTATTCCAGGCTTTTATACATTACTGAGAAAAAGGCACAGGAGAGTGAAAAGAAGGGAAGCCATCAATCTGGCTTTAAAAGAAGATATGATACTCAAAGGTCATTCTGAGTTTTCTCCTTCCTATTTGAGCAATAAAATGTTCAGACTGAATCTATGAGAGAAATTTTCATACAAGCTGTGCATCACATAAATAAAGCTGAAATGTCCCTCGCAGTGTGTCAATGTTACATATCTTGCGAGGTGGAAAAAGTAAAGATCTGATTTTTTTTTCTTTTTTGAAACATTCACAAAAAGCAGAATCAAGGTTATTTAGTATAACCAAAATCTCTAGCTTACACTAAGTCTTTATATGTAAAGTAATATATATAAATTGCCAGTATATATAAGTTGCTGATTGTATGCCAATGCATACAAGACACTGAGGTGTATAGAAATACAGGTCTATCAAATATATCTTTGTACAGGACGTAGTCTCCTCTCAATAACCTTGACTATAAGCCAATTTTTTTGTATGTTTTCTACACTCATGGGAGTTCACCTCAATATTCAAGATTTTCTTATCTCTCACCAGACTTGCCTTATTAAAGAAATGGGATGAAGCATAAAATGCCTTCATTAATTTTTGTCAAATGTTCTGTAAATAAATACATCTTATAGAAAAGCAAAACCCCAAAGGGGAAGAGTCTAGAAACTAGAGATTTTCCTAGTGACTAAAATCAAAATCCAAATCTAAAGACATTTGAATGGAGTAAAAAGCTAGCACGTAAATGGCCTTTTAAAAGTATACTTGAAATCACTCATATTGCCTAATTGATTCAAAGCAAAAGTTTTGACCCATCAGGCAAGACTGAAGGCAAATCTTTTGAAGTTGCAGAAGAGGAACCATCTAAGGAACTTCAAAGTGCACGAGTCCATAGAACGTGATGAAATGTATCTGTGGGCCCTGTAGGGACTGGCACATGAAGTGCCTAGGCTACTATTCACCATATTTGAGAAGCTGTGGCAATGAAGTTCCCACAAACTGGAAATATGGAAATATAGTCCTCATTTCTAAAAAGGGAAAAGATCATGGAGCACATACTTCTGGAAATTATTCAAAGGCACATGGAAAATGAGGCGGTAATTAGTGACAGCCAACATGACTTTATCAAGGAAAATGTGTCTGAAAAATTTTATGTTCTGTGATGGGGCTACAGCACTAGTGGATGAAGGAAGAGCTGGAGAGGGCCTTTTTGCACGGGCGTGGAGTAACAGAAAATTTGTGAATGACTTTAAACCAAGAAAGGGTAGATTTAAATTAGATATGATTGAAAAATTCTCTACCGTGTGGGTGGTGAAGCACTGGCACAGGTTGCCCAGAGAAGCTGTGGGTGCCCCATCCCTGGAAGTGTTCAAGAACAGGTTGACAGGGCTTGGAGCAGCCTGGTCTAGTGGGTGGTGTCCCTGCCTGTGGCAGGGGAGTTGGAATGAGATAATCTTTAAGGTCCCTTCCAACCCAAATCATTCTATAATTCTGTGATATGATAAACCTTCTGAGGCATCAGCATTGGCAGAATTAGCCCATGTTTGCATGCTTAGGACACAGGGGCACGACACAGGGTGGATCTGTGCAAGCAGTCAGAGGTGCCTCTGGGAAGAGTTGATGTGGTGGGCCCAGGGCAACACTGGTCAGAAATAATGACTAAACTGTACTTATTTCCTGGCCTGTCATACCAGCCACATGTTTTATTCTAACTGCTCACAAGACATGCTGTTATAGCTCGCAGCAAGTTTTACAGTCATGGCATTTTTTTTCCTTTGAAATTTGACAATCTTTCATGTATATACTGAGATAACAAACCTGGAATACAAAATGTTATACCAGCTATTGTTTATTATCAGATATGTGCATGGGATGGGAATGATGGGAGCAGGAACTTTTATTGTAGCACCCACAATTTGGAGCCACATCTACAAGAAACATACATCTGTAAACACAGCAGGAGTATCTACGTTGTGATCCCAAATGAAGTATGCAGTGACACTAACATTCTGGTTACTGCTTGGTTTGCAGACTTCCTAGATGGATCAGTACTGCAAAGCATCCCTTCTGCTGTGGAACAGGGTGGCTCACTTGAGGGGAATGAGCAATAACATTTATGAGACCCAATTACTCACATATTTGCATTTAAAATGGATCCTCAGCTAGTAAATTCTTGATGTTGCATGGTATGTGAAAAAAGGTTTATATGAACTATACATAATATTAACAGATCCCCACATGAGGGAGCAATTGATAAGAGATAGGTAATGTCAATAGGCATACACTACTCATATTCTCGCAAAGGGAATTATAGACAGAAAACTGGGGGATTTGAATGTATATGATGTCTCTTGACTAGCATGGAAAAAATGAGGATGCTGAGGGAAGGCAATCTTTAACCCTATCACAAATTATTTCAGTAGTATGCAAAACACTTGCAAATACTAGAGAGAGAGAAACACTATGTCTAACATTGTGAACTTTCTCTGAATGTGTGAGGGAATTTGGGAGCTGGTGTTTTGGGTCAAATAGCTGGTTATTGGCAGAAGTAGGAATGGAAATTAGGTCTCCTAACTTCCTGCTAATATACCATACCCTGCTGCCTTAGACAGCATGGGCTTCAGCACAGACAGATATTTCAGTGGGGTAAAAATGGGTTTGAACTGGAACAAAAGGCACCATTAACAAGAAACAACTGAAGGTACCAAAAATGTACTAAGGTGAAACAGCCAATGAGATCTTTGCAAAACAGTCACAATGAAAGATGTCATGTTGTCTATTCAGGCTGATAGATCTCCAACAAGTCCAACATTTTCCTAAAGATGCATCAGAAATCAAGAAGCTTCCTTCTTTCCCAAATAAACCCTGAGGAAGTTTGTTTCTGTTTGAGAATAGCAGCAATAATGCTGGTTTGTCTGAAAAGAATGTTATTCTCTTCCTTATTACCACAGATGAGTCACATTGCAATGACTGCAGTGTCTTTCTGTATGTTCTGGCTCCACAAGCTATGCTTACCTATTTTTAGTCATTAAAAATGACACTGTAGTCCCTCATTAGTTGTTTGTAATACCACCTTCACAAGGAAAACGTTCACATTGCTTTGTAGAAACAACCTCAAGTTTGCCAACTGCTTGTGCTGCTCAGCCACAGGAGTACCCTCCAAACGTCTGCTCCCGGGCTCAGCTGTCATGTTCACCCTGAGTGTCCCTGGCCTGGCTTTCTGATAAGGACTTCCCAGACAGATGCTCATGGATTTTGCAGTCCACCTAACCAGGAAATAACGCCAAATTCTATTTTGTGGCTCTTCAGAAGCTGTTTTGTGTCACTCATATACTGACTCCCAGCACACAGGAAAGATGCCAGCTGTGCCACTGAAGACCTGCCCACTCTGGACAGGTGAAATAGTGGTTGTAGCCTGCCCATCCATGACTGTAAAAATGATGCACTGATTTGCACTGTGATGAGCCTACAAAATTATAATCATACTATTAAAAAGTGTCCAAATGCCAGCCAGTCCTATTTGGGCCCCCATCTTCTGGAGACCCTGTACAGGGAGACTGCAATTAGGTCAGTAACTCTACACGACCTCTTTGTACCAGGAGGCCGAGCTACGCGCTGTGAGGATGGTACTTGCTGGTAAAGATGGTTCAGACAGAAAAATGGATGGCCTAGGTCAGGCCACAGGCTGCTGTTCAAGTAGACTGAAGTGGTTCCTCTGCCCCGAAGCAGATGGGAGACTGCTGTTACCCACATGACCTCTTCCAGCCCAGGCACAGCTGTCAGACCTTGGTCTTTGCCACAGACAAGGTACCCAGGACAGCAGGACTCCATATCACTGCGCCATGCTGGTCTCCAGGAGCCGCAGATAGGTGCTCAGAGTGTGCTGGCCAGGAAGGATCTGCCTGGATAGACACAAAGACCTACCATTTCCCTGGCAGACCTTTAGCCCCTCTCCAAAGGAAGCAACATTCTGACATGAAAGTGTGCCAAAGATGGTAAAGAAAATGTGGGTCATCATGCTTGTGCCCTGAGAGGACTGCCCTTCCAGGGCCAGAGGGACACTCTAGATGGGAGAATCTCCAGTCTGTTCAAAGGGAGTTGAAGACAGTGACAAAGCAAAGTGACTCTGATCACAAAGAAGAGCTGCCAGCTGTGACGGCAGCCAGGAATACTCGGGGGCGGTTAGCTGGCCAAAGAAATCAAATTATCACCTAGCACAGAGACTACAGCTTCATGCTATTGTCCACATATGGAGTTGTGGGGAAAAGAGGGGTTGGAAGATAGGATTGAAGACAACACAGTGATACGGACAGGTAAAGGCAAAGAGACAGCATCCAATGTTAATACCATGTCATCTAAGGGTGTAGCATAGCTAATTTTCAAAAGTGTCCCTATTCACTCTCTGCTGGACTTTGAATGACAGTGTTGCCCTAGAGAAAGGTTTTCCTACTATCATAGACCAAGGGCAGCGTGGCATTTCTACTGTGCCTTAAGGATTCAAAGTTGTATTGAGCAACCTGGACCATTCCAGTGCAGGTGTTATCATGCCATGTCAGACAGGATGCCAAAAGATGCCCTTTTCCTATAGCCAGGTCCGGAACAAAGACAGTGATATTACCGTAGAGTCTCTGGCAGATACAGATCCTGTGCAGCAAAAAGGTAGCAGGCATAATCTTGCAGAAGAGCTGACATCCCCAAGGACATTTCATTTGGAGTGCATGTGTGAAGCAGAAAATAAGAGCATCAGACAGGGTTGGGGGACAGCTCTTGAGAGTGATACACAGAGTAGTGTAGATGTAGCTACTGATGATAGTGAGCTCTTTTTCAAAATATTCAGAGGGATCATATCCCAAATTTCTATAGCTTTCTACAACATGACACTGCCACCATTAGATTGCAGCCTGGCATCTGGGTTTATAAATCAGTTTTTCTCAGCTGCTGTATAATACACTTAGTGGTGATTACTCCTGGCCCTATGGAGTAGATTTGCTATTATTAAGTAACACTGGACAGACTAATTGTTATTATTTTCTTCCTTCTTTGATGAACTTGGGCCCTTTGCTGGCTGATAAATGATGCAGGGGATTATTACAAATGTAACATGAAATAAAAATCATTACGTTCGCAATTTCTAATCCTTTAAAGAATAACACTGATCAGTATTTAACAACAGGATGAACACTGGAAGGTTCTTACTCACTCCCTGTCTCCAAGAAAAAATGATGGTCACTCTAAAGAGAGGCCCCAAACATGCCTCCGTTCTTTGCTCTGGTGATGCAAGTCATTGCGCTTCCAACATTTTGTGCTTCCACACAGACAAGATGGGACCAAAATTAGTCACATTTCATGAAAAATGAAGGAATTCTTGTCCCTTGGCAGTCACAGAGCAAGTACTATTGGCCTTTCTCTCTAAAGAAGGTCTCCCAAAACCATAATGAGTTAAAAAAAAGGGAACAGTAAGAAATTCCTAGGGGTGACTGTTGTTGCTGCCTTTGGATAAAAAGTGTTTGCAAGTGTTACCTAGGGTGATGGATAGCAGGATACAGCTGTGAGTACACTTCCATGCTATACAGTGGGCTTTTGGCTTTCCTAATTAAGGAGTAAAAATTCTACTTTCTTAAGGAGTAGAATTTCTGCTTGTGTCATGTTTATATAGGAGAATGGGTTTGGGGGATAATGAGAATGTTTGCATTGTGAAGACTTAGTGTGGAGTAGGTCAATATATCCATACATTGGAGGTAGTATGGGAATAGGCTCTGAAGGTCATATAACTGTGTACAAATGTAATGACAATTAAAAGCTTGAGGATTGCTAGTATTTCTTTTTTTACCCTCTGCATAGTATCTTAAAGTGGATTGTTGTGGGGGGTTTTTTATTAGGTTTTTTTGGTTTTTTTGTTTTTGTTGTTGTTGTTGTTGTTTTGTTTGGGTTTTTGGGTCTCTTTGTGGTTTTTTTTTGGTTGGTTGGTTGCTTGGTTGGTAGGCTGGGGTTTTTTTCCCCAATAAGCAAAAAAAAAAACCAAACCCAACCCAGCTCTCCTTTCATTGACTTCCTTTGTCTTAGATAAACCCCATAAGTCTCTCTGAGACATATCTACCATTTTTCAAAATTATAGGCAGTATAATCAATTGTGATGATTCTCTAAAACTGAAATTTGAATTGTTATTTAAACTAAAAAATGTGGGTTTTTTTCCCACCTTTCTATTCCTTCTGTCATCACCGCCTACATACACAGGAGTGTATGTTAGTTCAATTTCCAGTGCTCTTTCATGCAGGCAGCAGACTGAAAGAAAATGAATATAACCTCCACTATTATATATGCTTTGGCATACCATTTCAAACAGCCTATTTGTCAAAACAATTAATTTATTTAGATTTTGGAGGGATAAATGTTTATTCCATAAGGCCTCAATCATACAACCTAGACAACCCAAAATGCTTATTTGACTTGAAATTGTGCACATGTGCAATGGAGAGTCAGGTCTTGAGGTCATGGGAAATTTTGACAGATGAGAGAAAAAATGATAACATTTCAAAATGTAAATTATGTTTTTCACTGGAACATTGACTACTGAATATTTTTTGAATGGCTGGGACTTGGCTTTGGTAAACCAGAGAGTTTAGTATTAGGACTTGGCTACATTTCAGGAAAAAAGTACATGAGCTAGAATAAGACTTCCTTTTTTATTACTTTTTTTGTTTTTCTTTCTGTGTCTAAGCTGCCATACAAACTCTTCTTCATGTACTCCAGTATAAGATTTTTGAACAGATGAGAAACAAACTCATCTTCTGTGACATTTCCCCTTATGTGCGAATACAACCGCGATGTGTGGAAAAAGCTGCTAATGATGAGCCTACATCTTACACAATGCTTTTCAGCTATTCTCGGAATGTTTGACAAGTGAAGCCAGCACTGCCGTTCTCTCCATATGCACTAAGGGAAACTGAGGCAAAAAGCAGAGAGTCACTATACTCAGGATTGTTTAATAAGCTGTTATACAAACTAAGACTGGAAATAGTCCCCTTTGAGTCAAAGAAAACATCAAATTAATTGCTAAGGAAAATTATTACTGTAGGGCATTTTAAAGGGATAATCAGAGATACTGTTGAAGGTGCTCTGCATAGCACAGTCTTATAGAGCAATTATATAAACACGCGTGTTTATATTAATGTATTTCAGTGTGTTTCAGTTGGATTGAACTGTTGTTCATGAGGTACAGAACTTACATGTAGGCACTTCAAAGGAAAGATTAGCACTATCCAATTTTTATCTTAATGAGCCAGATAATCTGCTAGTATAAATAAGCACAAAGCTACTGAAGTAAAAATCTCAGCCCCTTTCCTATGTCTGGCAGGAAGAGTAATCAAAACCTAAATCTCAAAAATGGCTAAACTCCTATTAATTTGTCTTTATCTGACATATCTTTAACTAGTGTCTTCTTTATCAGTGTGGAAATCATCAACCTGCCCATCACCTGGACCCAAAGCTGAGGCACTGTCACAGACTGACTTATCTGCAGATCTTCAGTGTTCATGCTCATTTCTTTTCTGAAATTATGGTTAAAGTCTCATCTTCATAGCTAAAATTCATCCAGACAAACATGATTTTATGACTCACTTCTTACAATATCCTTTTCCCTTGACCTAAATAAATGAAGTTTTTCTTCCTGCTATCTGTGCAGAATTCTGTTGCAGTGATAGCCTATTATTTGGCTATGTAGCCCTTCCAATAGCATACAGCTACAGCATTAAGCAAAACTGCCTCATTATCTTTCTTCCAGTGCCTCCCCAAAACCCTGTAAAGACGCTTATAAAACCCACATATTTGACTAGTTTGCGACCATGTTATGATGACTTCCCACTATGTTCACCAGCACTGTCCCATGGCTACTCTGTACTCTTTTTGTGCCTTCCTGTTGTCTTCTGTGTAAACTCTTGGAGTCAGAGTGACCTTTCTCTGTTTTCACTCCACACTTTGGTCTTGGTTCATAAGCACAGCTGAGGCACAGCGTAGTTGCCTTGGTTTTGTCAGTTCTAAGAAATGAGCCTGCAGGATCCAAACACAGGTAGTATATCTAGCTGCCATGTCACACTCCCCACCCTCAAAACTTATTAATGGAAGTAAAAACCTTTGATGTGGAAGTCTCACCTGGGAAAGCTGCTCTAGGTGATGCTAAGGACTCATCCATGTTTTACTAATTTGCAGGTGCTCAAGAAACTGCAAGAGAATGTGCAATGTGTAGACCTTAAGCAAAAGTTTTGAGGGTTCAAGGAATGCTAGTCTGGACTTAGCCAAAATCAAGCTAGTATGTAATATCAACTTAAAGATTGGGCCATAGCTAATTAGTCTCATTACATTTGATTCACAGAAACATATTGAGCTTATTTTTCTAACTAAACTCCATACCTTATTCTTGCCTGTACTAGTAGCACCATGAGTGTATTGCCAGAATTAGAGACTTGGAACAAGGGCTTACCTTTGTTGCAAGCACCCTCCAGCAGATGTGACTTTTGTTATCTGCTTTAGGCTGTTGTACATATTTTCCAAACAAGCACAAGTATACGACTCCCATTAATTTATAGATAACTGTCAGGGCTGGGAACTCTTCCAGCAGACCTTATTATAGATGTGTTTTATCAGTGGAGTTTAAATTAAAACAGCTGTAAAAGCACTAGGATTATTCTCTCTCACACACAAAGATACAAGCGTGTTCTGAACCGAGATCAATAAAGACCCTGACTCAGAGGATGTGTTGCGATTTACATTAATGTGTATTATGGGAAAATGATAGCCCTGCTTCTGCCTGGTGTAGGCTGTGCAAGAATAAGTTCTATGCATTCTTTCAAGGATGGAAAATGCAACAAAGATACAACATTTATTTGGCAGTTCATATCACTACTTCACAGCACTTTTTCGCTAGATTAAATTGCAAGAATTGGTAACTGAGTAATGTAAAGTCTGTTAAAATAGTCTAGATTGTTGCGCTTACACTGAAATTTCTACAGCTAACAAGAAAATTGTATTGTCATGCAAAATCTACCTCATAGCAATTTAATCCAAAAGGTCATCTCAATCAGGAATGAGAATGCTCTCCTTCAAAGCAGAAAAAAAAGGAAAAAAAGAAAATGGAAATACACAAGGGATTTTTGTAAAATGTTTCTAGAACAAAATTTGTGAATTCTATCCTCTCCCAGCAAAGAAAAACTAAAAGCTTCTGGAAGCTTCCTAAGCTCTCAGTCAAGTTCATGATACTATTTTGTGCCCTGAAGAAAATTGTAGCCATTTGTTTAAGCAATGAAGTTTCCATCTGTTCTATCTTGGTTTAAAGAAGCTGTATATTTTCAAGAACCTCAAGGCAATGTTTACTGCAAGCATAAAATGTCCCTGAAGTGACATCACAGAAAGAAAATATAGATGGCAGAATTTTAAAGCTCACAATCAGAGGAAAATGCAGTTTCAGTATCATCGAGACACATACGCATAATTATATCTGTATATATAAATAAAGAATAAACAAGGACAGAAGGAGCACTGGATTTACTTTAAAAATAAATGACTGATTTCAGCTGACTTAGCTGGTTAGCAGGGAATCATTCTAAATAAAATAAATGCATCTTTGCTTCGTGTGACAAGCAGAAACTAAATTAAACATCAACTTACACGTACTTTATGAAATATTCAAGCTATGTATTCCATTACAACTTTACTCAACATATATGGAATGTGTATTCAGGCAATTTTGGAGCAGAATGTCTCAAGAAAAATTCTAAAGCCAGTTAATTGAGACTAATTTATTTTATACTGTATTCCACATACAGAAATTTTAGTAAAAAGAACCTAAAAGTGCAGCTCACCAGTGCAAGGCTTCAGATAATTGATAATAAATATCTAGTTAGTCTCCTGAGTTTATGGAATGAATTATACAGTCCCAGAGAATGGTGGTGGTCACTAGAGTTGTTCCCGAGGGCTCAGTATTATCAGGGATAATACTGAGCCCTGTTTAATATCTTTATCAATGATCTGGACGAGGGGACTTAAGGGACGACACCAAGCTGGGTGGGAGTGTTGGTCTGCTGGAGGGCAGGAAGGCTCTGCAGAGGGATCCGGACAGGCTGGACCGATGGGTCAAGGGCAGCTCTGTGAGGTTCAAAGAGGCCAAGGGCCAAGTGCTGTCCTTGGGTCACAACAACTCCATGCATCACTAGAGGATGGGGGCAGAGGCTGGAAAGCTGCCTGACAGAAAAGGACCTGGGGATGCTGGCAAACAGCCAGCTGTGCCCAGGCAGCCAAGGAGGGCAATGGCATCCTGGCCTGGATCAGCAATGGTGTGGCCAGCAGGAGCAGGGCAGTGACCGTCCCCCTGTGCTCGGCACTGCTGAGGCCACACCTCGAATCCTGTGCTCAGTTCTGGGCCCCTCACTGCGAGAAAGACACTGAGGGGCTGGAGCGTGTCCAGAGAAGGGCAGCGGAGCTGGGGAAGGGTCTGGAGCACAAGTGCTGTGAGGAGCAGCTGAGGGAGCTGGGGGTGTTTAGCCTGGAGAAAAGGAGGCTCAGGGGGGACCTTGTCACTCTCTAGAACTGTCTGAAAGGAGGCTGTAGCCAGGAGGAATTGGTCTCTTCTCCCAAGTAACAAGTGATAGGACAAGAGGAAACGGCCTCAGGTTGTGCCAGGAGAGGTTTAAACTGGGTATTAAGAAAAGTTTTTCCACTGAAAGGGTTGCAAAGCATTGGAACTGGGTCCCCAGGGAACTGATGGAGTCATCATCCCTGTAAATGTTCAAAGCCATGTAGGTAAGGCACTTGAAGACATGGTTTGATGGTGAACTTGGTGGTGCTGGGTTGGTGGTTCGATTTGATGATTTTAAAAGTCTTTTCCAGCCTTAATATTTCTAAGATTATATGATTCTGTTCTTGAAGTCTGTCTCTCAAGCTAACTTTGCTCCCATTATATTAGTAATAATATAAATTCTAATACTCTGCAGAAAGAGAAATATAAGAACATCCAGTATTTTCCAAAGTCCCAAGTATTAGGGGGATCCATTAGGAACAGTAGTTGAGGTATGCATTTGCAGATTTCTCTCATCCTTCTGAAAGGCTTTTTATCAATCTGCCTCATTTACCAGTAGAACACAACAGTCCTCTGTATTCTGAATGCTGAGACAGACTTTTCGCTTGTTGACATGCACGCAATTTTCACTACTCAGGACATAATTCAATCCATCATATTATTATTTGGATTCTTGAACAGTAAGTTCTTGATTCCCTTCTTGCATAAATATGGTAAGGACTACCAGTATTTAACCAGGACTATGATAACTGAGTCATAAATAAGAGGCCTGATGTAAAATGTAACAGTAGTGAAAATCACTAAGACAGAAAATCAGATTAAGTAGAACACTGCACAGGAGCCAGAGGAAAAGATAAAGAGACTGAATAAAAATCTTAAAATTGCACACATTTAGAAGAAGAAGATATTCGGCTAGCTTGATAACAACCTATTTCTCACAGCTCCTAATGGGAGTATCTGTGTAGTGATTTAGGGAGAAAACAGGAGGGAGGAACAGGAAAGGGAGATTAGGTGTATGTTTAAAGTGGGTAACTCCATGTTTAAAGTAGCCTGAAAAATGTCTATGAGGACATTGCCATAAGTGCATTTAGAGGGCTTTCCAGCATGCAACAGTATCTTTCCCCATGTCCCCACCAATCTGTTCCCTTCACCCCATCCTTCAGCACCAGCTGAGGTTCTGGCTGTTCCTCCTGCTCTCTCCCCTGTTCTCCCCATCCTTCTTTGCTCCGGACCACTAGGAAATAGTTAAGTCATTTTGCTAGATGCTTTCTGTCTCCTCTCTCTCCTCTTAGTGCCTAAGGAGTAGGCTCATGGGAGCAGGGGTTGAAGCTCTCTCCACCTTTTGCAATAGTCCTCCTGTCTCTTTTGCTCCTGGGCAGGCAGCAGCAGGGCAGCCAGCCAGGCGCATGGAAATTCTCTAGAGAGGGAGCTGGGAATATGCAGTGACCCACTTGCTGTTTCCAAGCTATGCTGCCCAGTTCTCTGTTCTGCTACGGTCTGGACCACTTTAAACAATGCTAAGTACAGTTAGCATATACTGTGTACACACTAGAGGGGACATCCAGCACAGTTATAAAGCTGGCACGCACCTTTAGGTTTAGTTGCTACGACAGAAAGACTGAAAAAGTTATGCTTTTTCCCTAAGCCTTAAATCTGTTTATTGATTATTTTATGTATCCTATTGATCTATGCATACAGAGATCAGCCTTACTCCCTAGGCTTACATATTTATATGTTTTGTGGCTGTGCCATGCTATACCATTACCGGGTTCCTCAATAATTTCCATCAGATTTGTGCAGTACAGCAAAAGTAGTAGATAAAGGCTGAAGAAACAGTACTTGATTCCGTACTTTAAAACAAATTTAAAATATTGAATCAAGACATTGCTGTTTCAGGTCTTTGAGCCCAAATAACTTTGAAAGAATTCATAGAAAAAATAGTAATGGTGGAATTATATCCACATTTATAAGTGCAATTTATATGTGCAACTGTTCTGTTTCTGCAATTGCTCTGTGTTACACATTTTCTGCCATAAAAGTTATATGCTAGCCTATTTAGGGCTGTATCATATGAGGCTCTGGTATGATTTGTTAAGTGGCAGTAATGTTACAAAGAGTATTGATTTTGCAACGTTTTCTATGCAATGCTTGGCAACATTTTTTCAAATGAATGATTTAATTTTACTAGTGCAGAGGTGGTACTCATGTTGTGTTACAGCATCATAAATGAAAGGCTTCAGTGAAGTTGTATTATATTTAACCCACGGCAATCAAGAAAGACCTTACATCTGTGTCTGCTCAGACAACTAAGTACCCTTTGTATACTTGGGAGCTGCAGAAGTTTGACATCATTTGCAACCTGTTCACTGTACCAGTCCCTCCATTTTGTACGGCTTTTCTGGTATGAGCAGCAGTGAGATATCAAAGAGGAAGTCATTGCAATGTGAGATAACCCATCAATCACATACTAAGAATTACTGATAAATAGGATACTGAAGATTTTTTTCTGTAACAGGAGAAATTAAGAATAACCACCTATGGCTCTGTTCTATGCAAAGGGTTGTGGTCAAGACCTCACTGTCCACACAACCAGTGATGTGTGGTGTCCCTCATAACAGTGGGAGGTGTCCCTGCCCGTGGCAGGGGAGGTTGGGACTCAAGAATCTCCCAGGATCACTGAGGCCTTTCAAAGATAATCCAGAGTGGCCATGCAATGACATAGTTCGGCATTGTCAGCACAGCTGGGTGTACCCCATTAAGTCTCAAGGACCTGTGTATTTTCAGTTTGTTTCAGTGCTCCCCAACCTGATCTTTCATCACTGAGAAGGAGTTATTCTTGCTACAGACTTCCCTTCTGGCCTCAGAGGTCTTGAGTTGTTGCTGGCCAGTCTTACCAGTCAAGAACAGAGGTGAAGCAGGCATTGAGTACCTCAGCCTTTTTTGTGCGCTCTGCTGCCAGATCCCCATTCTCACTCAGCAAGAGACCCACAGTCTCCCTTGTCTTCCTCTTTTGCAGCTGATGTACCTGCAGAAAACTTTCCTATTGCCCTTCATTCTCTTGCCAGATTAAACTGGACAATAAAGATTTTGGATTTCCAGCATTGCAAAGTTTTTTATGAATTTTACCTGTTAAAGGAGTAATTTTCTTCCTCCTTTTGAAAACAGGGATTAGAAATAACTCTGCCAGAGTGGACAGGAAGACTATGGGTGTCTTGCCTTTCTGAGGGTACAGTCTTGATAAACACCACTGCAAACTTTTAATTGTGTGGGAGATGATTTCAGTGTTAACAAACATATGAAAAGAATGGAGCTAAGTTTCTTCTTAAGCTAATACTGAAAATTTAATCCTCTTTTTTTACTGTTTTTACTTCAGTGATTTCAGCAGGAATTCTGAAATATTGTATTTGTCTGCTTTTCAAACCAAGTAATTCTTACGCAATTCTTATGCAATTGTTGATCAGCGCAAATCTATCCTGCGTAATAAAAAATGGTGCAGAGGTAACTCACATAGGTAGTTAAATATATTCAGGCAGCTGAACAGCTCTACAAGTAGGTGACGAAACATATCTACGCCTAAATGTACCATGCAAGCTCCTATCTCTGAATGATACTGTGATGACTAAACACTCATCTGGAATTTGGTTGAGTATCCTTAATAAAGAGCTTATAAGCAAAGCACATGTAGAGAGCTGGTTGCTTTATCCAAGGTATTACTTTGCCTCTAGGCAGTGAATAAATAGGATTTTTTTATCCAGTATCTCAAGTATCTAGACTTTTTCCTCTAAATACTTCAGCTTCTCATGCAACTATATTTTACCCTCTTGACTTGACCATTGCAGATTCTTTTGTCATTCTGAACTTGATTCGTTTTGTTGCTGAAAGGAATTTTCTCTGTATGCCACCACTGAAAAGAATCCGAAGCCTAAAGTGGTGTGTGCCTCTTCACAGATGCTTCCCACTGTTAAATAAAATCTATTTATCATTACAACCTTCTGCAGCCTGGTGCTGCTCTAGCTATTGTCTCCTGCTCTCATCCTTCCTGCATCTGTGATGCTACTTCTTGTTAATGTCTAGTTCAATGAACTATTACAGAGGCTTATTTTCCTGGGAAGTCTTGGTTTCTTTAGGAAGAATCTGTCCTAGGACTACTCCCACTCACTACTTGAAGGAATTACTTGTTCAATGACTTGCATTAATGCCTGTATGATACCAATCTGAAAGGCTGGTAAACTTTTGAAGAGCATAGTCAAAATCCAAATAATGTAAACTGGAGAATACATTAAAATCACCACAATGGCATTTGCTAAGGGCAAATAGAAAGCACTGGCCTTAAGATAATCAAAAACAACAGCCTAATGCAGAAAATGACTGCTTCTGTAAGACTTCAAGAGTGTAGGAATACGAGTCATCAGCATCAGGTGTCACTGTGTGCATTGTGCAAATGTCACCAGGGCTGTATTAACAGAATGGTTTTATTTAACATGCCAGCTGGTTTCTCTCTTCAGAAGGTGTTCACTTGCTCACTCAGCTGGTATTTTCATCTCTTATACTGCATAAGAGGCCCAGAAAACATCTATGAACTGTGTACTGAATCTTTGAGCCATTGCAACACAAAAGCAAAGACAAGGATGCATGCAGAGTACGTAGCTCACTGGTTTTCTGTCCCAGGGTCCCATACAAAACGCATTCTGACACCTCATTTCCAGAAGACCTCTTACTCCAGGGCTAAGCTTTTTAAGGATTCTCAGCTCCCAGATCTGGCTGTGAGCTATGGCTGTGTACCCAGAGCTGACCAGGACAGAAGTGGCTATTCTCAAGGTCCTCCCCAGGATCTTGGTTTTCTGGAAAAGGCCTTGTAGGGTATACAATGGGGGGAGCCACGTCACACGACAATGTGGATCTGGGGCAAGGACACCGTCAGCCAAGAGAATTCATAGAATCATAAGCTAGTTTGTGTGGGAAGGGACCTTTAAGGATCATCTAGTCCACTCCCCCTACAACGAGCAGGGGCACCCTTCAGCTCAGTCGGGTTGCTGAGAGCCCTGGCCAAACTCATTCCAAAATTTTCCAGGGGTGGGGCATCCACCACCTCTCTGGGTAACCTGTTCCAGTGTTTTACCACCATCATTGTAAAATACTTCTTCCTTACATCTAATAATGTGGTAACTTATACCATGGTGCCTGAACCTCTGCTGAGACCATGTCTGCTTTCCTGAGGTTGCTTTCCTGGTGTCCTACCAGCTAGAGAGAATGCTGCCTCAGTAATTCTGAAAGAGGAAAGAGATATTATTAAACCTTACACATTGAAATAAATGGTCAATAAAAATTCATTGAAAGACTGTTTTTACGAACTATTTACAATGTAAAAGGCTTGGTGTTAAATCATACATTAAAATAAAGCTTGCACAGAGTTCCCATTTGTTATGGCAAATTTTGTGACAGATGGAAAAACATTTCATCAGAGATTGCATTAATGCAATGTGTATTTTTCCAGTGACACTTTGCTTGTATGCTTACTTGATGGATGGAAGGCATTTATTTACAGATGATGCATAACTACCCAACTATCAACATATCTAACTGCCTGTAACGTGTCAAAATACAATTATATTTTTTCATATGTATTTCCACTGCAGTACAAGCAGAATTCTCTACAGGCCCCACAGACATAGTAAAAGGCCTATTATAAAAACATAACCCCTCATTTTACTCACAAATGTTAATTGTCCTAAATGGCCCACAGAAATCTCTTTCAAAGTCTAAGGGTAGGGTTCAGTTCTGATGCTACCAGAGTCATCTGGGGAAAAATATGCTTCAATCCACGCGGAGGGAGATTTCCTCTGCCCAGTAAATACAGAGACAGTTCCCAGTCTCTCAAGTCAGTTGTGCACCTTGGGCCAAAACTCTCTGGTGCTGTGATGGAGCAAAAAAAGAAATAATGGCATTCAGAGCAAGAAGACAGTGCTTTCAATGCCTCCATCAACCATCTCTCATAACTGATATCCATATGGAATTAATCACTTAAAACAATGATCCCCATGACCTCAAAGTTCATAATCAGCCACTCAAACTGCACCTATTAAGAAAAGCGGTCTCTGTCTGCCAAACACACCACAGCAGTTCATGGAGTAATGGTGAGGAATGCCACAGGATTGTTGCATCACTCCCCCCTGGCCAGTGCTCACTTCTGAGCAGCTCTGAGGGTTGCTGTAGATAAAAATTACTGTACTGGCTTAATGTAATATAGATTCACAGACCCAGTCAATGCGATTCTTGCCTTGACCCGGTAATTGGTGCACTGCGTTTAAGGAAAAAAGATCTTGGCAGGAAATAAGAAAGTGTTCTCCTAATCAATTAAGTTGTGTGCTCATCAAAAACACCAGAGAACTCAGCTATATCCTTGGGGAGGGAATTCAAGTGTTGAACTTTGGGTGACATTTTTAAATGGCAGGCACAACAACTTACAAATCCTGTAGTCTCCTATTTACATAAATAATTGGTGTTTAATTAATAATTTGCTGGGAACACTGAATTTGCCTGAATGCAGTCACATGCACACCACCAATATTTTTAAACAGTTGGAAATAAAGGAGAAGCACTTCTCCTGGCTGAAATATTTGAGCTATTTCTCTCTGAGGTTTGAGTTATTGCAGGTGTCAGCACAAACTGTGGTGAATTTGAGCACAGTGTAGTCCCCTTTTGTGGACCTCTGTTTTCTTGCAGAGGACATGAAAAGAAAACTGATGAGGCACGGCAGCATCCGACTAAACAGAGAAGGTGGCATAGGGCAGCTGGGGAATGAGATTGGGTCTGGATGCATGTCTGTGAAACAGGCTTGATTTACACTCAGCGGTGGCACAGTGTCCATGTGTGCCACTTACTGTGCACTGCCACACCAGCTGTCACAGTTTATGACATGGGACACCAGCTGATGACTCTGATTTTTCCAACTCAGACCATACTTCCCTCCTCCTCTTAACCAACAGAATGATCGATTTAAGTCAAAGTGGATGTCCTTTTGAAACTTTGATGATTTCTTCCCCATTATTATGTAAGTATAAGATTTTTCTAAGCTATGTCTGAAAAAAAAAAGAAATTATGACAGTTCAAGTTGAAACACATACACCCAAATAATCTCCTTACTTTTCTGGAAGTGCTCTCTAATGTCCAGGGTTGTACGTTTTGTGCCATTTCACTTATACATCTGAAGCCTTGAGGTTTTCTTCTTTTCCACAAAGAGGCAAAGATTATCACTCCTGAAAGGGATTTCTACCCATATAATTTGTCTTCATTAGATTTCTATCTCCCTTCTTCATACCAAGTATTTCTCTATTTCCCAAGTTTCAAGACTGTTCTCATCTACCTTTTCTCTTGAGTCAACTCACAGTTGAGTTATATAAACTTGCTGCTTTTAATTTTTTCTTGGTTTCGTTTTCTTGGGGCTTGGTGAGAATAACCGTTCAGACAAATGGGTTAGAAGACATTTTTCAAAATATGTATTTCACTGTGCTCTGACCTGGTTGTCTTCTGTTTTTACCATTGAGGGGAGGGGATGACCTACTGCAAACTAGATCGTGTTCTCAAAGTACTGCCATTGCCTAGTTCTAAAGCCAGTCAGGGCCATGTATGTTTTGGAAGAGTGACACAGGAAGCACAAGCAAATAAACACGGCAAGATATCCCAGGTTTGTCGTACTTACTCCTGGCTTCTGTGCACCGGCCATCCTTCCTTCAGCTGTCCTTCCCTGCCCTGCCAGCTTGACAGAGGCACCATTTACAAAATGCATGCTCAGGAGTTGGCTCCTGCTACCCATCTATTGATTAGCCGACTGCTGCCAGGAAGGTGTAATCAAACTTAGTTGCAAAAAGCACATCAGAGAGGGCACTGATTTGGATGTCTCTCTTCTGCCCTCCTGCTGGATTTATCAAAATGTGTAAGAAATTTTTTAGTAATTGCTGAAAGGTACAGGCAGGAATGACCCCTCTAACATTCCTGCAGCAGTGAACTATGGGAAAAGGGGCTCATGAGCTCTCCCTAAACTATCTCTCCCACTGCCACCGATCACAGCAGTGTTCCAGTGGGTAGATGTGCCACTGCAATGAGTTGAGAAGGGATTTCTTATGTTCTTAAATTTGAGACATCTGTTCCTGTCAAATGTAGTTGAAGTTGCCTGACAGCTTTAGAAGTTATGGGGACTGTGGGAGAACTAATAAGAAGAAGGACTGTAAAAGCTTCATTTCCTTAGAAACCAGGCAAAAATATTCCAACCCATTATCTCTTTATGAATTATTTCTGTAAAAATTGCCCTTTACATGCTTTAAATATCTGAGCTACAACAATAGAAAGCTAGCAGTGTACAGGCTTTTCATAAACATTCTGATATTATGCCTTGATTTGCCTGAAAAGCACAAGAAAGCAAGAAGATACAGATAAATATTTCAACTATTTTTTGCCTGTCTGAATCTAAACAGTGTGTATGTAGCAAGCCAGCTCTGCTTGCCGTGAAGGCAGAGCAGAATCGCAGCTGCTCTGCTCTCCCTCCAGGTCACCACATCTTCACAAGAAAAGCAGGATTGAAAGGGGTCACCTTTGAGGCTTCATCTCCCCGCAGACCTTTCATACAGTGCTGTCACTCATGGCCAGAAATTTCTGCAGTCCTTGCAGTGCATCAACTTTAGAGTGTATAGATTCTTCTCGTGTGGCAATTCCAGAGCATTTATTACTTTACTTTGGAAAGGAATATCACTGCTGCAAGATCATAGGAAGTAATTGGCTTTTAACCACAAATCATATGCAACCTTCTGCAGCTTGTGGTGTCTCTGTGGAGGTATGCTCTGTGTCTAATTAGCCTCAGGATTGCTTTGTTTTCCCTTTGTTTTTCTGACATGACGTGAACAAGCTTTGTGGTTTATACCAGTCCAGTATTTTCATAAAATGTTCTTCCAGATGCTTGTGAGACTTTGCTCAGGTCAAACAGGGAATGCGTCAAATACATCAAGGTTAACACTGATAAATCCAGGTCCTTATTAATTTTGTACAATTAGCTTTTGCAGAATTTCTTCTTTTCATCTTATGACTTTAGGAACTTCATATTAAATACAGTAGTGGAAATATAATCAAACCAGAACTCTATTAACCTAATTTTAAGTCTTTAACCTCTTGCTTATTTAAAAAAAATTCTAAACATTCAATATTCAAATAATGCTCGGGGTCTGGGTGATTCTGCAAAATGAAAGCTGGCAGATAAGTAGTACTAATTTTGAAAGAGAAAACACATGTATAAAGATTCAGTGGTAAAAGGGATACACTGAGAAAAACTGGAATAAACC
Source organism: Origma solitaria (assembly GCA_013397895.1). Lineage (NCBI taxonomy): Eukaryota > Metazoa > Chordata > Aves > Passeriformes > Acanthizidae > Origma > Origma solitaria. The sequence continues at coordinate 466,350 of VZRL01002658.1, read as the reverse complement.
AGCCCTGGAAAGTGATTAGTCTCTGCTGAAAATTTCTAATGACCATCCTTGTATTTTTTCAGTCCAAAATTATCACTGGCTTTAGAAATGGCTCTTTGAAATGTGCTTCAGAAGCGCTCGTAGTTGGTGTAACACCAAGCCCTCAGAGCAGGGGGAGTGTGGCCAGTAGCTCAGCCCAGCAGTGAATGCTGGCTGCTGCCTTTATGGGCTGAGCAGCTCAGATTCTCATGTGCTACCCTATGACTTTTCACTACATGCAAATACTACTTCAGCAGGGATTTATCCTTGTTTACAGGGCCACTGAAACTTATGCTTTCCCAGAATATTCATGTAAATGAAGTCCGAATTTATTTGGTACACATGATCGCAATAATAGAAATGAAACTGTTTCAATGGTGAGAATAATCAGGGACAGCCCTCTGCTCTTCCATACCTGTAGATTAAGATTAGATCTTTGTTTTAGAAGAAATGCTGTATCTTAAATTGAATGTAAAAGCCTGAGAGAAAATATTATTGGGTGAGGTTCTGCAGCATGAGCTTTTTACCTGGTAAAAGTAGTAGTCCCCAATATCTCTGGACTTCTTGTAAGTGCATATGGAATTATAGAATATTCTGAGTTGGAAGGGGCCTACAAGGATCATCAAGTCCAACTCCTATTTTGGTCCAGCAAGATATAAATGTGTGCAGTAGGCAGTATGCCTGAGGTACTGGTGTTTCAAATAAGCTGATGAAGCTTTTCTCTTCTTCGTATTTGTGTTTAAATGCACAGACTGTCACTGCAAAATTAACACAAAATTTTGTATTTTAAATTCAAGTATCCCACATTAGTCTGGTTACTGAACTTGTTTAACAATCATAAGAAGAATATGAGACATTTAGAGTTAAATATCTAACATGAATATTAAATCTTTATGAATTCTGCCTAAAGTTTTAACTGGTCTTAAAGCAGGATGAAGAGTATTTATTTGTTTATTTGTTCATTTAAAATAGGTTTTTAAAATGGTTCAATAATTAAATTAGATACACTTGTATTTAATATTTAAAGAAAACAATATATAAATGCAAAAATGTATTTCCTAATTCAAGGAAAAAATAGAACTATACTAAAACAAACTAAAATAAAAATGGGTAGAATAAATCAATGAGTAACCCCTATTCTAAGTAGCCCACCATTGCTAAATCTTTATTTAAAGGTTAAACCCATTAAAATTATGTTATATGCAAATTAACTTGTGGTAAATTTTGAAATTATTATTAATATTTGTTAGACTATTCAGCTTTGTATTGGCTGTGGTTACTGCTTCTCATCAGATCGAAAACTTACAGAAACATCTCACTTAGAAAAGAAGTTTTTGGCAGCAACAGTAACACATAGAAATGCTTTCTTAAACTTCTCATTTTATGATGATTTTTGAAAAAGAGTTGTTCAAAAATAAAAGTTAGTTTTCTGGCATGTATGCTTTAATTTGATGCCTTTTCTGCAGTTGTTTCTGTTTCTAGTTGTTAGGAGAGCCAAAATGTTTTGGATCTGTAGAACTTGAGCTAGAAACTGTAATGAGAATATTTATTATGAGAAAGCCAACATGCTGTTCTTTCTTTCTTTCTTTCTCTCATTCCCTCATTGGTAGATATTTTCTGAAGTATAGGACCATATTTTTATGTCTTACAGCTCATGAGCAGAACAGCCAAAACACACAGGACAGAAAAGTTCTAACTAATATATTTTTTTAAAAATCATGCATATAAATGAAGCCATAATATTCTTGAAGATTTTTGTTGACTTCAAACAAATCTGACAAGATCTGGTGGTGGCTGGCTATGAATTACTGCATCTCTATTACACAATTGGTTCTTATTTGTTGTCAAACTCCTTGGAACCCTTCAGTGTAATTACATGTTTCGGTGCACAGCACAAGGCACAAAGGTAGGGCATTTGTAAATTCTCCTTTTCTCATGTTCCTCCTACTGGGGCACCAAACTTTGGAATCATTCTACTGAAATAAGGGGAAAATCCCCACGGCTGAAGACTGCAGAGAGCATGGCATTATAGGAGCAGTCTTGCTTTTGGAGTCATGGTACTGCTCTGGTGGATCCCAGAAGGATGTCCTGAGCTCTGGCAGATGCTGGTGTTGGTGGAGAGGGCTGGAATTGTTTCAGGGCTGAGCCCCAACAGCCTCTCTCTCCTCCGCAGAAAACATACTTTTCTCCCAAGGAGAGAGGTAACATGATGGCAGTGTAAAAAGAAAGTAGCAACACATATATAGTTAATAAGAATAACAGAGTTAACATAAAATGTGATAAAATAAATGTAACCCTTTGATCTTTTACAGACAGATTTTTTTATTCAGCGAAATTTGAATATTTAAAAGATAATATTTCCTAATTAGCTCTTTCTTTAGCCCTTGGTATGAATATCTAACGTTTTACTGCTGGGGTATATAATTCAGTGAGATTCACGTGGCTGATAGCCCTCTCTGTTCTCCCAAGTGCCTTCAACTATGCATGACATTGGAGTGAAGTTTGTGCAGTCTGGCTCCACCTGGAAACCAGATGGAGCAGATGCCAGGGAAAACTCTCCATGGTGTTTTACGACTGGGTATTTTGCCTCTGCAGAGAAAGAATGAAGAAGATATAAAGCAAAGGCTGGCGTGCCCAAATCCTATCGATGATAACAGCCATGACTGTGCTAAACACAGTGTTTGATCATCCCTCCACTCAGCCTGAGGTGTCCTGACAGAAATGGTCTGCAGAGACAGAAGAGGGACCAGGGACTTTGAGGAACATTTTTAAGACATTTGTCTCTTACAATTTCTTCCCCTAGACAAAGGAACTGCTGCTCCATGGTGGTTATAAAAACATACAAAAAATGGCAGCGTATATTATTGAGTGGACATTTTCTATTCCATCATTTTCTATAACAAGTGAAGGTAATTTTTACGTCAATTTTTGGCTGGAGAGAAAGTCAATGTTCTTAACAGTGAAATGCTTTGGAAAGCAATGTTGTAAGGGATCCTTTACTGCAGGCACAGTGTTCGAGCTAGACACTCAGGCTACCTCTGTGACCCAGACTGGTAGACCTTTCCAGAAAGGGACTTCTCTTCATCCCACCCACAACCAGAGGACCCCTTACTCTTCTCTGAATTCAAGGGGAGCTCAGGCTGCCAGCTCAGACCAGATGCCGGAATTCTTGGCAGTTAAATGGAAGCAAGATAGTCCCACAGATAGTAGGTGGAATAAAAATGCCTGTGACAGAGATACTGAAGTTTTACAAGGAGATAGAAGCAAGGAGAGTGGGCTTGTGTAGGCAAGTGTATAGTTTATTCCAGATGGTGTTTTGCTTCGGTAAAAGCTGCAAATTCTCTTAAAGACACTTCTGTGCCCCTCAATGTAACATTTGAACAATTTGCAACTGATGTATTCATAAAATTTATAAAAGACATTGCTCATACAAGAATGTCATGAAGTACTGCTCTTGGCAGGCCAGGAGGAGATTCAGTGTAGCTGCTTTAATAGTGAGAGGGCTTTGGGAACACTCAGGAAGTGGTGTTGAGGGACTGCAGCTGGGAGTCCCTAAAGGAAGCAGCATAATGTGCTTACTGGTCACAAATGCAGCTGCTTCTGGGACCAGTTGACATTCAAGAAAAATCTCCGATGAACATAAAAGATATTCTGGAGAAAATTCCTGGTGTTTTTTATTTCCACAGATTTCTGTGGAAATTGCTCTGTCAATGCCTACAGACATTCCTGTCTCGAAATGGTGTGCATTTGTAGAAAGTGCCTGGCAAGATTTTTCTTCTTTTTTAAACAAAATTCCTTTGTAGAACCATAAACAAAGAGTTTAAGAAGGAAAATAACAGAACAATCATGCATGTGGATCCACAGATACACATGCACATTCTCACTCCAAAAGCATTTTCCCAGCTAACATGTGATGTGCGTTTTAAGTATTTTGTTCCCAGAAAATCTGATATCTTGAAAACCAAGATATCTTGTTTAATTCTAATCCTGCATTTCAAATGTGGCAAGAGACTGTGGGAAATACCAAATTACATCCTTCTCCCCCTCTCATTCTTTTAAACAATCCTTCATTTATTCGTGCTTTCCAACTCCTTGCATGTAAAGATACCATAGGTAAGAAAACTCCAGCACAGACATGGCAATCCTTCGTCCTTTCCATCCAAATTAAAGAAGGAGACTAAAACAGGAGTCCTTCTTTTTAACTGAAAAACCTCAGTAAGCATTTAAAGGAAAATATTAGTTACATAATTAAGAATCTACATTTTCAGCCGAGAAAAAAAAAAAGTGGCTGTAGACAAAATTTGAGATTTTCTGTTAATAAAGTTAAGGAACCCAATCACAAAAACATTGTAATTACAAATAGAAATTATAAATAGAAAATTTGAGCAAAAAAATAAACAGGTAAACTGAAAATTAGATGTGATTTAAATAGAAAGCCCAAAAACAGTAAGGACTAGGGCTGCACAATCATGATCCCTGCACAGAGTGTGCAGGAAAATCAGCTACATTGGAGATACACAGCTTTCGACTTCATGGCCTCGGCAGCCTTAGCTATGACAGTAAATTGCCAGGCTGTGATACAATATGAGCACTTCTGCTGAAATCAGAGGCACTCATTGACCTGTGTGTTATGAGTCACTTCACTTTTGCTTAATTTTTTTCTGCTCATTCTTTGGCTGTCTTCTCTTATACTCCAGACTAACCTTGGATTAGACTTTGTCTTGGTCATTGGTGCTGACATTAGTGCAATAAAGAATATAAATAGTAAAACAATGTTTCAGACCAATATGATCCACATGCGCTTCAGGCTGTTTATTTCTAAAAACGTGAATAAAACTTTAGTCACCATGTTATCACAGTTTCTCTTTTAAAAGAATCAACAGTGGAGTTTCTTTCTGTTATTTCTGGCAAATATGGAGCAAGTGTGACTTGGCTCCCCTACCCACAAAAGCATAACATGGAGAAAACTCGGCGACGCAACATTCCTAAAGAGTTACATGTGTCTCTGTCTGACTCTGCCAGCCCTGGGTCATGTCCTTCTTCTGGTTCATCCAAAAGAAAACAAAACAGATCATTAAAGGTCCATGGTGTTGTAGTATGGTTTTATTTGTCCTAGGAAGTGTATATCAAGTACTGCTGTGAAGACTTATTGTTCTCTTTAAAGACAAAAAAGTAGAGATGACTCTGCTCTATGACTAATAACAGAGTTCTGAGGAGATACTTCAAACTCAATTTGTAAAAGCCTTGCAGCTCAAAGGGTGACATGAAAGTTGAAAAGGATAAAAGAACCGGCATTTTAAAAGGAAATAAGAAAAAGTGCCTTTGATAAAAATAAGGGAATAGCAGCAATTTCTGAAACACAGTAATTCTATCCAAGTATTGTAATGGTTATGGGTAATAACAGGTAGGTTTCAACCACAGAGTCAGTAAGGCACATATTAAATTGATCAAAATAAACCTCTAATAGTCACCTCTGTATGTGACAACCAAAAAATAAATAGAATTCAAATAGAGATAGAGATTCAAAAAAAGAGAAGGCAGAAGAACATTAATAACTAAATGAAATAACAAAACCTAAATAAACTGAGAAGAAGGGTTGTGTGGGCCCTCACTTTACATATTGTCCTCCTCTGTAAGTAAGAAAAAAAAGAGATAATGCAGTAATAAGGTTTTCTAGACTTATCTCACAGGCAAGTTGTAAAGATTCATTAAGCAATATTCCTATAATAGCTGAGGATCGAAAGCACTATGTAAACATAAACTATAGACCACTAAATCAAGTGGCTGAAATTAAGCCTTTTTATATCCAGGCAGAAAACTGGCATGGCACTTCAGAAAGGGAAAAGATGATGTTTAAGGCAAGAGAAAAACTAGATAAATGCCAAANAAAAAGCTTTAAGTAGAAAATGAAGAAAAAAGTCTCTCACATAGAAGATATAATGGAGACAAAGAATGAGTGATAATAATGTCACAGTCTGCTTACTGCTGAGATTTACTCACTGTACCGTGGTGCCCCAGTCAGGGTCCTAAGCTGGGGTCCAGACAGCTGGGCTGGCAGCTTTAAATTATCAGTTACCCACTGAAACCATCCTTCTGAAAGAAACACCTGAGTTATCTGACTGTGAGGAGGCAGGAACAAGTGCTGCTTCCAGAAGGAGAGCCAGTCTGCCAGGGTCCATTTAAAATTTCAGGTAAAGAGTCATGCTGGACATGGGGGGCTGCTTTCCTTTGTCCTTTCCTAATTTAGCATGTCAGGGAGGTGTCAGTGTCCTAAAGGCCCCAAGTCTGATGCATGGAATTAAATGGCACGGTTACTCTCCTCTTAAATGATTACATTAACAAGATACATAGGTGCTTTCTGTAAATAAGCTCACAGTTTTCCTCAGCATTGGTGGCCTCTTTCAGAAGCACCTATCAGACCTTGAATTTAGGGCTGGCTGACAAGTGAATTTTTCCACCGGCAAGTGCCTATGTTGGTAGGTCAACAGCAGAGACACATCTTGAGGATGCCCATATTCATGTCCATGTGTGCCATCGACTGGAAATCCCTGGCTTCTAACAGACTTGGAACTGTCTATTCTGGATCTCCAAAGACTCCTTCACTTTGAATTTAGGCTAATGAGTTACTCTGAATATATATATTATCCTGTTTTAATAAACAAAACTAACGGAAATATCTTACTTTCATTCTAATATAAGGTATAAACAATTCTGACAAATTTAACCTGAGCATATAATTATTTTCAAAACACTTGCCTCCTCCTGAATGTATTGTGTAAGTGGAGTTTTTTTGCCTCTGTATAAAAGCCAAGATGAGAAAAAAAAGTATTAAATTGTATTAAAGCTTTTCTTTCTAGTCATTGTGGTCCACACTGAAACAATGTAGAAAGGAAAATACCAGAGCTAGAAAAGTACAGTATCTGCACTTCTCTATTTGTTTAAAAGAGAAAACAAAGGAAGAAGTTCACTGAATAATAATAATAATCTGAATTGATACACTGAAGTATGCGTCGCTGCAGGAGGGACATCTCGATGTAGAAAAGGAAAACCTGCGTGAACCCAGACTTGTCATTGAGGTGATGTGGAGAATAACAGTGCAAGCTGACACAGCATCCTCTGCGAATTTCCAGACCAAAACACAGAGGTTATATGAGGAATACACTTATACTCCAAGCAAAATAGACCACAAATGATTGAGCCGACATGGGTTTCCTCATTTCCAAATACTTACTGCTTTTGCAACATTGATTAGTCTTGGTATGGGCTCACATAAGGTCGGGCCTTACTACAGCTCTGTGTACATTAGTTAAATCTTCACAGACAACACAACTGCTTCTGTTTGACTGTTTCGGCAGCATGATCCCATAAAAAGAATGCATGAGAATGTTAATGTGACAGTCCTTCAAGGCAAAGTCTATTTCATCAGTCAAGAGGAAATCTTTGTGGAATACAACTAGAAGGAAGAGATGAATGCATTTTAATTTTACGAGACTTTCATTATGAAAGGAATTTGAATAATTTAATTTGAAAGCATGTTCTCAAGTGATTTTTTAAATAGATGTAAGTTTTGGGTTTTTTGCTTTTTATCATTGAATGTGGCCTAAAAGAAGCCTGAAAATAATTTTCTGCTACTGACTTCTTTCTCTTCTTCCCACATGGCAAATTTCTTTTTCCTCCTGTTGTTTCAGGGAAGTTAATTATGATGGCTTTTATTTAAACTCAGTATCTCAAACCTCTGTGCGTAGCACCTCATGTGCATCAAAACGCTTTTTCTCTGAGAGTAACCAAAATAAAAGCATTGTTTTCGTGCTAGTTGGTTGCTATGACTCCTACAAGAGAATCATAAAACCAGGGATGTTTACACCGTTTACGCAAATCCAGCACCCACTATTTGTACTGCTTTAGGCCAAAGCACATTAGGAAGAGAGGGGCTTGTCTCCCTTACAGCCTTCTGGAAACACATTTCTCTCGTTTAATGTGACAGCAATAGCAGGATTTCTGGCTGTGGTATACTACTAACACGTGTGCAATGAGGAACAGATAATGTGATGTTATCATGCTGTTCTTGTCACTTGAGCTCAAGGTTCAGGCAGGATGCAGATAGTATTTAATGGTGAATGCTGAAAAAATGAAGATTATTCACACCAATTTGGTCTCTGATGATTTTGTGCATCACTTTCTGAGATGCTGGTTTGATACTGCAATATGTTCAGCAGCAACATCTGTCTTTTCCCTTTTCTTCTTTTACTTCTTCTATTTATTTTCCTCATTAACCTTTTCCATTTCCCTTCTTCTCTTCTCTTCTCTTCTCTTCTCTTCTCTTCTCTTCTCTTCTCTTTTTCTCTCTTCTTCTCTTTCTTC